>OZ018393.1:35910457-36377680 GCA_963969525.1 Ontholestes murinus | reverse complement strand
CCTCAGATACATGCCAGTGTTTTACCATTTCACTTGCCTTGCGAGAGGCAAGTGTTATGTCAATTACTTCGCTTCGCACCGCGTTTACGAACGTGGGTACATTTCCAATATTTACTATTTCAATGTCATTCTCTAAGATAAAATCTAATAGTTTCTCACCTCTTGGATTGATGTCCGTGCTCCCCCATATAATGTGGTGCGCGTTGGCATCGCATCCAAGGATCAGCGGTATTCCCTTGTGGCTCCCGCTGTGTATCAGCTGCTGAATCTCGTCTGGCGGCGGTGGTCCTGGTTGGTCGTAGGGAAGGTAACCGGATCCGAGTATAAACTCCCTCCGCGTTCCCCTTTCCACTACTTCCAGCCGTGCTGCCACTAGGTCTCTGCAACATAAGTCCCATAATGGCATTAAATTCAGTCCATGTTTTGCTATTATACATGTGCGTGGGTTACACATTGGTTCGGCGACAATCAGTCGCCTGCCCTGTATGTTTAACCCCTTTACTATTCCCTTGTGAAGCCATGGCTCTTGTACAAGTGCAATGTCAATATTTTCTCTTAGGATATATGCACTGAGGGCAGCAGATGCCGCCTTACAGTGGTGTATATTAATCTGTAGTAATTTGAACATTACTTACCCTTCGGCGATTCGGGCAACGGACTGTCGTCCATTGCTCCCTCTCCGGGCACTGGAATTCCTTCCATTGCTACCTCTTCGGTCTCCTCAGGTCTGCCGACGGTTTTTGCCGCCAGCGCCCTGAGGGTGATGGTTGAAAGGCCGAAGTGCAACTTCTTCCCTTCGCTCACCTTCCCCCAAGAGACTTTGTCCATCAGTATGATGTACTGAGTTCCCTTGGGGTCCGGTTTTTGGTTGACTACTCTCCAGGTATCGGTGCTTACGTTGTTCTGCACCGATATTCTTTTGAGGAAGGTGGTGGCCTCTATTGGTGGTCCTGGAGCCCACGTTAGTACTCTCCTGGGTTCCGGTAGGTCCTTCAGATCAATGATCTGAAGTTCCTTTTCGTTCCCCAGGAAATTCTTCTCCTTGGCTATGCTCTCGAGCCATGTCCTGGTTGGAAGGTCGGAGCATACTATTCTCAGGAATCCCCCTTTATGGGTACATTCCTGAAATTTCGGTGAGGCTTGTCCTTTCACCGTAGCATCAATGCTTTGGATTATCGAGACTTTGATAGCCTCGGCTTCCTCTGCATTTATGCTCGTCTCTGGGTATCCTTTCGGTATTATAGCGAGCGCTATTCCCGTCAGTATGTCACTGAAGGTTCTCTTTGCCGGAGGCCCTTCGCCCCCTCTCGGGGTTTTTGTCGGTCTCTTTTGGAGTCCCGGAGGTGTGCTGTCGCTCGACAGGTTTCGCTTCTGCGTCCCTGACGAGCCGGGTGCTGACGCTGGTGCAGGGCGTCGCGGGTGCGACCCCTCCCCTGACGCTTGCTCTCCCTGAGGTAGGTTGCGCTTAGGCGTCCCTGCCCTCTGGTCGAGTTTCTCTCTCCTCTGGCGTCGTCTGGCCGCCCCTGAACGCTGCTTAGGTCGTTCAGGTTCAGCCGTGGCGGCACCAGGGGAGGTAGGGTTCTCCGAAGAGCCCCCTATGGTAGTTTTTGTTTTTGTGTTTTTTTGGTGGTCCATTATTGTTCCCACGAGTACGGAGGAAATAAGTGGTCGCTGTGCGCAGTGCCCCGATACGCACAGAAGGCTCAACTACGTTGGGAGGTCGCCCGGTGTCCCAACGGAATCGTTCGCGACACTTAACCCTGTGCCATGCAGCCCTAGGCACGATGTCTGTACGCCGTAGCTTGGGGGAGTTGGTTCGCGGCAGCTGGTTTAGGCCGGTCATGCGGGGGTGGCCCACCTGCCCGACCCTATGCCAGCTACTGGCCGATTTCTCGGTCACGCTCCTATCCACCACCCGGAGACGCGCTCGGCAGCCTCTGCCTGCAGCTGTCGGCCGACTCCATTGCTGGTGCCGACCGATTTTTCGAGAATAATAATAATAATAATAATAATATTTATTGCCTAACAGACCAGTGTCCAATTACAGAGCAATATCTTACATACAAAGAATCTTAAAGTTATACTTAATACTAAAATTAAAAATTAAAACAAAATATAAAATTAAGAAAAACGTAAAAATTGTTTACAAGATAATTAAGAGAAAAAAAAACAAAGAAAAAAAAAACTATAGCTAATTCGATGCCAAAAAATTACATATTGATTGTTTAAAGTGAATAAAACTTTCCCGGATATATATCGCAAGTACTGCTTGATTCATTACACAATTTAAGCATTTTTACAAGGGGAGAATTGGTGTGATGGCGTGTGTTCGGTAACGCGTATCCAAGAATCCTACAATTTCTCATCGATGATCTTGGTATGTTAAATTCGAGCAAATTAGTAGTGGAGATATCATCGATGTGGTTATGCAATAACTTGTATAAATATATGAGTGAACATATTTGTTGCCTAATATGAAGAGTGTTGAGGTTATAAAGTTGCAAAAGATTACTGTAGCTGCCCCGTTCTGGATAAATGCCATGTGTCGAAAAGAATAAATATTTCACAAGCCTCTTTTGTATATTTTCAAGGCGATTTATGAATTTACTATATGCAGGTGACCAAATTATTGCGCAATAATCTATTTTACTTATTATAAATGCTTGAAACAGTTTTATTGTGGTTGAAATATTATTGAAATCTTTACTATTTCTTATGATGAAGCCTAGGAGACGATAACATTCGTTTGTAATTTGACATACAGGGTCCTGCAACAGTGCGTCAAGCTTTCCTAGCGCCTTTCTCGTAAGAGATAGAAAAAAATGTTTCATAAAAAAATTTATTGAATTAAAAATCTCTATGCCGTAAAATTATTTTCAAATATACAGGGTGTCCCAATTTTGCGTTATAACAAAAGCAAACATTTTTTTAAATGGAACACCCTGTATATTTTTTCATTTTATAATTTGGATAGTATTTTATAACTTAAACCTTTTTTTGGTTTTTAATTTCGATATGGCATTTCCGAGTTATTGACGTTTTTCTGAAAAAAATGTAAAAAGCGGAGGTTCACAAAAAAAAATATTCTGATGTTGTATTTAAAATTTAAGAAATTTTCTTTTTCCTATGGTTGGTCATAAGTACTGTTTATGTACCAGTGTTAAAAATTTTCACTTTTGAGGAACCCTGCCTTTGTATCAGACACGCCATTTTCTAAAATTTCAAATTGTCGTAACTCTTTTTTTTTTAAATGGAATCATATATTTTTTTTAATTTCATATTATTCTGCATCTAATTTCCTACAAAAAATATTAAGCATACCCTATACCTAAAAGTGATATTTTTCAAGATATAAAAAAATTTATATTTCAAACGGTCCTTGAATACGAATTTGTTTTTGAATAGATAGCCATGACTGAAAAAATGCATCTGTCAATTAAACAATTAGTTTGACATGTAAATGGGAGGTGTGAATTTCAAAAAACAAAAGAAGAAAGCCTATCATCAACGAGGAACCAAAAAGACATTGGTGAAGAAACTGGCATAAGCGAGAGGTCAGTACAAAGCATTCTGAAGAAAAATGGATATCAAGCATATCATATTCAGCTACATAAAGAACTGAGTAATACTGATTTTCAATTTCGTTCCGAATTTTGTTTCTGGGGAAGACAGAAAATACAGGAGGATCTTTCGTTTTTCCAATATATTTTATTCACGGATGAGGCCTCATCCCATAACAACGGATCTGTCAATAGGTACAATTTTCACTATTATTTAACTGATAATCCGCATGTTATGAGACAAGTTGATCATCAGCATTGAATGTCTGGGGCGGAATTTTTGGAAACCATGTTGTAGGTCAACATTTCTTGGAGGGCCATCTCAGTAGGTCTATGTATTTGTACTTCTTGCAAATTGAATTACCCGGAACGTTAGCTAATGTACCCTAACTATCAAGAAACAGGGTGTGGTTTTAACAAGACGGAGCACCTGCCCAATTTTCACAAGACGTGAGGGCATTTCATTTTTCCCAACCAGTGGATTGGTAGGAATGGACCCACCAAATGACCTGCTAGATCTAAGGATCTAACAAAACCTGAAATAGTTTATAAGGAATCACCAATAGCACTGAATATCATATGCTTGATATCGATTTTTCTTCAGAATGCTTTGTACTGACCTCTCGCTTATGCCAGTTCCTTCACCAATGTCTTTTTGGTTCCTCGTTGATGATAGGCTTTCTTCTTTTGTTTTTTGTAATTCACACCTCCCATTTACATGTCAAACTAATTGTTTAATTGACAGATGCATTTTTTTCAGTCATGGCTATCTATTCAAAAACAAATTCGCATTCAAGGACCGTTTGAAATATAAATTCTTTTATATCTTGAAAATTATCACTTTTAGGTATAGGGTATGCTTAACATTTTTTGTAGAAAATTAGATGTAGAATAATATAAAATTTAAAAAAATATATGATTCCATTTAAAAAAAAAAGTTACGACAATTTGAAATTTTAGAAAATGGCGTGTCTGATACAAAGGCAGGGTTCCTCAAAATTGAAAATTTTTAACACTGGTACATAAACAGTACTTATGACCAACCATAGGAAAAAGAAAATTTCTTAAATTTTAAATACAACATCAGAATATTTTTTTTTGTGAACCTCCGCTTTTTACATTTTTTTCAGAAAAACGTCAATAACTCGGAAATGCCATATCGAAATTAAAAACCAAAAAAAGGTTTAAGTTATAAAATACTATCCAAATTATAAAATGAAAAAATATACAGGGTGTTCCATTTAAAAAAATGTTTGCTTTTGTTATAACGCAAAATTGGGACACCCTGTATATTTTAAAATAATTTTACGGCATAGAGATTTTTAATTCAATAAATTTTTATATGAAACATTTTTTTCTATCTCTTACGAGAAAGGCGCTAGGAAAGCTTGACGCACTGTTGCAGGACCCTGTATATGTCGGTTGAATGTAAGTTTTTCATCAAAAGTCACACCAAGGTCCTTCATATAACTTATTCTGTTCAGCACATGTTCCTGGAGCATATAATCAAAAACAACATTAGTTGACTTTCTGGAGAATGTCATTATAGAACACTTATTTATGTTTAAATAAAGTTCATTGGCAACACACCATCCGCATAATTCATCCAGGTCCTTATGTAGGTTCATACAATCATTTCTATTAGTTATACGACTAAATATTTTTAAATCATCAGCATACAATAGGCATGGTGAACTAAAATTTTGTGTCAGGTCGTTTATAAATAGTAAGAACAGCAGGGGACCTAAGCTGGACCCCTGAGGTATTCCACTGGTGGGAGTATAAGGCTTAGATACGCAACCCTCATAATGTACAAAATGCTGCCGATTAGTTAAGTATGAGTAAATTACACTGATAATGTTTGAGTTAATGTTAAAATCAGACAATTTTTCAATGAGAATCTGGTGTGATACAGTATCAAACGCTTTTCTAAAATCAGTGTAAATTACGTCAACTTGATATCTATCATCTAGGGCCGATGAGATATATTGCGTAAAATTAAATAAATTAGTAGTTGTTGACCTACGAGAAAGAAAACCATGCTGTTCGGGGACTACATTAATGCGCACTAAGTTATTAATATATTCAGTTAGAAATGTTTCAAACGCTTTTGAGAAGTTATTGACAATTGCGATCGGTCTATAGTTGGCTGCTTGATTTTTCTCACCACTTTTAAAAATTGGACATACTCTAACTTTTTTCCAAACGTCTGGAAATTTAGCGTACTTCAGTATTAGATTAAAAATATGCACCATTGGAGACGCAAACACACTAGCACAATCCTTCACGACAAATGATGGAATTTGGTCCAAACCCGTTGTAATTTTCACTTTAAGTTTCTTAAGGTGAGAGAGAACTAGCTTTTCCGAGACCATGAAATCCCCTAAGTGATTGTGATGTTTCGATGGAGTATCTTGTTTCCCTGTGGTATGTACTGAATTGAAGAAATTTGCGAAACAGTTGACTATATCAGTTCCATCCGTGTATTCGGTGCCTAGGTAAGTAACAGTTCCGGGAATTCTCGTAGTTCCTTTTATAGAATTTATGTACGACCAGAATTTAGATGGATCTAAATTTAATTTTTCTTCAACTTTAGTAATATAGCTCTTTTTTGATTGTTTTATTAGCAGTTTCAATTTACTTCTAATAAGGTTGAATTTCTCTCTATCCGCAACAGATTTAGAGGCGCGGTAAGCTGAACGTAATTTAATTTTTTGATCTATTGTAGAAATTATAGTGTTATTGAAGTAAACAGGATAACTATTTCGTGCTCTTTTCGGCTTAAACTTAGGTATATATAAGTCAAACCCTCGATAGATTTTCTTATATAATAAGTTGCACGCGTCGTCTATATTTGTTGTCATATATAGGTCATTCCAATCCAAATCTGCTATATAGGAATAAAGTCCGACATAATTTCCTCGCTTGAAGTTATAATTTCCCGATATATTGCCGTTAAAGTTAGATATTGGGCATTCAGACAATGAAATTTCACAAAAGAGCGCAGGATGGTAAACATCTTCAATTAATAAAGGCTCGCATTCTTTTTCAGTTAGGCATTTTATGTCATTCGATGTCAAAATTAAGTCTAAGATTGCTCCATTTTCATTTCTTATGTTATTATGTTGACGAAAGTGGCAGAAGGTTAAGAAATTCTTTAGAGTTTGAAGTTTATTCGTTGAATACCCAATATTGTCTAACTCACTCACATACTCAGGAATATTAAAGTCTCCGAAAACTATTATTGGTTTTGTGAGATTAATTTGACTACTTAATACATTAAATATTTCTTCGTAGGTATCAGCATTAAGATTCGGTGGAATATATATACAAACAATAATAATGGAGGAAGTATTATTAATAAGTTCTACTGCCACACATTCTATCGGAAGTCCTTCGGGAATAACTATTAACAATCTTTTAGATACGTAATTATTTTTTATTCCAATTAATACTCCGCCTCCTAAACGATTGGATCTATCATGACGATATATAATATAATTTTTAGGTGTGACCTCACTGTCACTAAATGCGGAATCTAGCCATTTTCTGTAAGTAATATTATATCGTACTCAGTACATGTAATATTATGTTTTAAATCTATTAATTTATTACGTACGCTTCTAGTGTTTTGGTAATAGCAATTTAATTTGAATTTACATTTTTGTTGATTGATCGGTTGGGGGTGCACTAGTTTTTTTGGTGAGCTAGTTTCACAATTTTTGGTTGCATGTTAATGTATTTTATTCTCAGATTAGTCTCGCCATTATTCTGACTCTCCTTTAGCTGATTTAGTAACTCACCAAACTCTTTTTGTTGTAAGGGAGTTCTATCTGGATGAAGTTTGACTTGTGGCAACAGTTTATTTTTAATTATTTCGATGACTTCTGACGAGTCACTTAACTTCACTTTTAGTGGTCGTGGTTGTGTATTTTTGCGTCCTAAGCGCACAACAGAACTAATTTTAATATTTGGGTTTATTGGTTGTAATATTGTTTTCACAACATTAAAATCGGCTATATTTTTTGCTTGACCGTCGCTCATTTCCGGTTCTGGAATAGCATGTATAATTAAACTTTTCTCGCGAAGTCGACGTTCTTCTACCTCACCAATTAAAGAGTTATTGTTTTGAGTAGCATTCTGCTCTAATAAATCAATTCTATTTTCAAGAGATGTTATTGTACATTTGAGTTGTTGATTTTCTAATTTTAATGTATCAATTATTTCAATAGTACCTTTAATGTCAATTAAATCAGCGCGTTGGCGTTCAAATTCAGTAAGTAAATTAGTTATAGAATTTTTTATTTCTGCTAAGGTTAGTGATAAATTAATAAAATTTGGGTCTGAAACGTTTGGCGATGGAGGCTGGGAGTTGTCGGTACAACAGTAAAAATCATCATCATTTAGAAAGACACCCTTTTTTACTCTTACAGAGCAACTGAGGTGATATACTTTACCGCATTTTAAACAGTTAACTCGAGATTTTGCAACCGTTTTTTTGCACTTATTACAGTTATTTTTGTCCATTGCGGATACGGTATATATGAATTAATAGAGTTAACAAGAGGGATAATTAACAAGGGTTGACACACTTCACGCCAGCTGTGCCCGTAGCGGCGACTTAAAAATTTACAAACACGGCCAACTGGGCAACGGAATGGATAAGGTAAACAAAACGGTGGAAAAGACAAGTGTTTCTTTTTTAGGAAATATCAATTAGCGTTCGAGGACATTAATGGCACAAAAAAGAGTAAGGAAATTTTGATACGCACGTTAAGATCATTAAATTGAGTTTTGGCAGACATTTGCGACTTATTTAGTATAAATTTTGAAACCTGTGCAGGATAATGGTTGTATAAACGACGAACATATTGTTAGGAATAAAGGGAGGAAATCTGAAGAAACTGTAACAAATGTGTTGCAAGGATAACAGTACATCTAACAAAAAATGTAAGCTTATATTTACCGACCCCATGAAAGACAAATCATAAAGAACTGAGCAGTGGATCCTGATTCAAGATCTAAATTTTGTTAAATTATCGTGGAAAAGTGTAACGAGAATAAGAGATTTCCAAATAGTGTGTGTTTTACAGATGAATGTACTTTCTATTTGGTGTCTAATAATAACGAACAAAATAATCGTCAATGGTCTCAAAACATTCTTCATATTGTAACATCAAGAAGTGAATATCCACAAAAACTTAATGTATGTTTTATTTTTATTGAAAGCAAATTAAAGTATTTATCGGTTTCACTTTATGTTTATTCTTTACAAAAGCATTCTTTCTAAATTTGGAATAGTATAATAATTATAATTTAACTGGATGTGGTTTTGAAATTTTGTACAAAATAAATGAGAAATACTAAAAAGTGTTTTATTCTGTTTCGGGAAATTGTACCTTTGAGTTAACTCGTTTTAACAAGAATAATGAATTTGTGCCTTTGAACTCGCCATTTGTAATTTTAGATGTTATACACTGACTTTTCAAAGCACTGAACTTTTCCTTCTGTGTTGTAAGCACACATTTAAAATTTAATTATTTATTTGTTGGTTATAGAATTTAGATGACAAGCACTGACTTTTCACAGCAACTATTATTATGTGGATCTTATTATCAAATATTTGCTTACACATTTTAAGGTATATTTTGACTAAAAGTAAAGATGAAACGAAAATAAAACCTCCAAAATAATCTTAATAGATAAAGGAATCATTCTAATTTTATTTTGATAATTTTCGTTCAATAATAGATACAAACTGCAATTGAAAATTTTACATGGGAATTCCCTATGATGCGTCTTCAAACGGGACACACGGTATATATATATATTTTTTTTCTGCGCAAAAATTAAAATATGTTCAAGGACTAAAGGTTGGTGTTAAGGCACAAGACTATCCTGTTACTATACTGTCAGTGAAATAAATAATCCAGACTGGGGTATATCATGGATTTAGTCCTAGCAACGGGGAATGGGAAAACTCCAAATTCCTCGAATTGCAAAACTCCCTGGATGGTTCGAGATCACCTCCGGCTGAAAGTTGCATCAAGCCGAGCTCTCCTCTTGGGAAGGTGCAGCTCTAAAAGTCGTTAGAGAAGAAGATATGCCGCACAACGATATGAAATATTTTTCCGGCAGTCAGGGGTACAGGGATAATTGCATTCCATCTAGAGTGGGTATGATGCCTCAAACTAGAATAATAAGAAGGGTGACCGCCGTACCCAGTTGAGAGGTCAATTTCTTAGTGGACGCTAGGACCATGGAGAAGTTAAAACAAAGACATTACTTGGTTGGGTATCGTTACCGCGAAGTATAGCTTCGCCCAAAAGCAAAGCAGGGCAATCCTGATTAAGGGACAGGAGTCTTAAGCACCAAAGAGCACCTACATCCTCGGAAAGCTTTGGAAACAATAATACTTTTGGAGGGTAATCCACCGCAGCAAACCGCAACTGGTTCCTCAGAGGCCAACAAGCCTTCAGGAAGGCTTCAAGTGAAAGCTCGACCAAGAGACCACCCGAGAAGCAGGCTGACGCGCGTCAAAGTGCAAGAATATGCCCCAGGATAAACTGAAGGATGTCAGAGGTGGTGGTCATTCCAAAGCTTATAAGTGTAGGGACAGTGGGAGAGAATTAATCTGTAGCACTCAAAGGCGGCATCAAGTGCCTTAGGCATTACTAAATGTACATTTCAGACACTATTGTCCATTATCAATAGTTGATTAATTAAATTCCCGATAAAGATAGTTTGTCTTGCTTATCAAACGTGTTGCCTAATATTCTGTGGAGTTTTGTATTTGAGTAATAAGAAGGTGTAAGATCGAATTTTTTGAAAATTTTGTTCAGTTTCTGATTAATTTGTGTGACGTGGATTATTTTAATGAATGATTTATTTCTAGGTGTGTTGTTCAGGTCTAATGTGGTTATTGATTGAATTAAGCGTTTTCTATTATGTTTGTTAATTATTTTATTAATAGTGTGAATATTGTATCCAAGGGATGTCGCAATTTTACGAATGAGGTTGAATTCAGTCTGTCTGTTTTGATCTGAGATGGGCAAATGAGTTGATCTATATATCATACTATAAAAAGCAGATAATTTATGTTTGAAAGGTGAGTGAGAGCTGGAGTTGTAGTTAAATGTGTGAGTAGATTTTCTGTAAATATTGAATTCTAATTTTCTATTGTTTCTAATTACTATTAAATCTAAAAATGGTAGTTGATTATTTGATTCAACCTCGTACGTAAAATTTATGCTGGTGTAAAAACTGTTGAGTTGGGATACAAAATCTGGGATGATTAATAATTTCTTAGTGATCGCAAATATATCATCCAAATATCTATGGGTTAGGAAGCCCTTATCACGCAGTTCATTCATGAGTCCATCAACTACTATTGACCATAGTATGGCGCACAAAACTTCCCCCTGAGGACACTTCCTTGCTACAGTCATAGATACTATACCGCTCGTTTTATTACAGAGAATGAAGTGTTGTCAAATGCACCCTCTATGTATATAAATATTCCGAATGCTATTTTCTTGTATCGTATTGCTTGTTCTGCCTCTTTAACGAGGTGATGTAGCCATTGTCTTTAGGAGAAATGAGGTTAGGCTGATGATTCGATATGATTTAGGTTCATCTAATGGCCTATTGCTCACTTTAGGTATAGATACCACTTTTGCATATCTCCACTATACCCTAGTTTATAGCTTGCTTTGTGTATCTCCCTGAGTCCTGGAGCAATCTTCTCAAAACCGCGCTGCAATTGTGCGGGAAGATACTGTCCATTCCTGGGGATTTATATGGCTTGAAGGTATTTATGGTCCAAGTCATTTTACTGAACATGCATATTTTCCCGCTGAGCAGCGGCTGACTGGATTGGAGCAATGTGTCTCTGGATTGGCAATAGTTACTACTTTTGATGCCGGAAAGTGAGTACGTATGAGTAATAACTTTAAAGTTTCATAAGGAGATATGAGAGAAAATTACTCAAGAAGATATCATTTTGTGTCATATACAAATATTTTCTTTAAATCTCTATATCTATCTATAAATTTGATGTTTACGAAATTTATACAAAAAACAAACAAAAAATAATTCAATAGATTTAACAAACAAATTAAGAAACATTAAATTAAAACCAAATGATAAATTAATATCTTTCGACGTTGAATCTTTGTTCCCAAGCATACCGATAAATAAAACGTTAGATATATTTAAGAAATTATTAATAGATAATCAATTTCCAGACGATGATATAACTCAATACCTAAAACTTACCGAAATAGTCATGAACTGCAACGCGTTTGAATTCAATAATAAATTTTATAAACCAACTTTTGGAACTGCAATGGCCAATCCCTTATCACCTTTCCTTGCAAATATCTTTTTAAACCACCTAGAAAACCAAGCCGCAAATTCAATTCAAAATTTTCCAAAATGCTTTACTATTGCGAAAATGCCGTTACGCTGACGATATTTTCGTAATAGTAAAAAACGATTTTAACACCGACTCCTTCTTGTCAACCTTTAATAATTTATATCCGAGTTTTAATTTCACATTTGGATCCGAAACTAATAAGCAACTCCCTTTCCTAGATATCTTAATCACCAGAGAAAATAACAAATTAGATTTTAATATCTTCAGAAAACCAACACATACGTTCAATTACATCCATGCAGATTCAGCCATCCCCATAAAACATAAACTCGCAGTCTTCAACCGCATGTTTTTAGAGCCGTTAATTTACCACTGTCTGAATCCAACAAAAAATCCGAATTCAATCTCATTTTTAAAATTGCCAGATCTCTTAATTACAACTTAAATACTATCAAAAAGATTCAGAACAGACATTTCAACAAACAAAAAATTAACAACGCCTCACGACTGACACCTATTAAAGAAATAACGGAGAAAAAATATGTAAAATTATTATACACACATCAGTCGGGCCAACAACTCAACAAACTTCTTAGACAATACAACCTCACATCCGCCCTTTATACGACATCGCAGTTAAAATCGACTCTTAGTAACACCTTTAATAAAATCAACGACTTGGAAGAATCCGGAATATATTCAATTAAATGCTCTAATTGTGATAAAATTTATGTGGGCACAAAGAAATATTTTAACTCATTTTAAAGAACACTCATACAAAAAATCAAAATGCAGAAAAATCAGCAGTTGCAAACCATAATATTACCACGGGCCACAAATTTTCAATAGAGAATATTAACATGTTAAAACGTTCAATGAATAGCAGATTAAATATGTTGTAAGCCATAGAAATGAGAAAACACAAGAATAAAGTTATTTTTGTGTTTATAAGTGTTAAACTTTGATCTAAGCCCACTGGACAACCCGCTGCTTGAGACAATCCACATTAAACATTCCCAATCTTCGTTAACCCCCGCCGTCTAATTATCTTTTTTCTGTGAATACAAATAAGCCGCCATTACCTGAAACTTAAAATGTATTAATATAAATAAGCCGCTCCTTTTTGGAATTTATTAGTTAGCTATTGATAATGAGCACTTAGTGCTCGAAATGTACATCTAGTGAATACAAAATAAATTGTGAAGAAAGTGAATTCTAACGTGTTTTATTAATTATTCTTAGATATGTTAAGTATTAATATTAAGATTTTATTTTTTCAATGCATTGAATTACGTAACGAGTTTGTTTTACTTGTAGAGAATCAGTGCATTTTTAGAACTACAAATATGAAAACAATACTAATATAAATAAAATAAAATCAAGTTTAAAACATCTTCAAATAGAACAACTCTAAATCTATTATTATGGACATCCAGATAAAGTAATAAGGCGATTAATTTCAATAGGCTATTATTTAAAAAAAATAAAATCGAAATTATGAACAAGTTAGTACATCCCATATTAATTAATTATAATTTTAGAAATTATTCTACTTTAATCAACAAGCATATACATTGTTTGGAGTAAAAATATATATATATATACTAAAATGTATAACGATGTAGATGCCTCAGGAATAAATAATAGCATCAAATGTGAAAATTGGGATAATAACGAAGCAATTGCGACAAACTATTATTTATAATTAGATTTAACATTAAATGTGTGGCTTTTGCGCCCACCATGCCATTGCTGAATACTGGTGTAAAACCACTAAACCGAAATTAAAATGCTGCGGCAACGACCACACGCCTATTACATATGAGAAGCCCCAATATTTTCTAAATCTTAACAAATGGTCGTTTTAATAATTAACTTTTTTATATTATAAAATTTTAGTACACTTAAAACTGAAATAGAGTTTTTAATTACTTATTTTCCTCGGCAGAAGTTAATTTACATATATATATATATATATATATATAATTTTATTTGATAATATTTTTTTATGGATCCTATTTAGGGTGGATTGTGGGTGTATACTATTGAATGTGGTCAAATAATTTCCAATATCCCGGAAAAGAAATCGCCGGGGGGCGTCCGTTATATCTTAGACCGAAGCCCAAGTTTCCCCCCGTTTTCCGATTTCCTTTCTCATTCCATTCCCAGTTCCCATTAGTCGATTGCACTAAACATGACATTTTGGCCTGATAAAGGCTGTACGGGCAATGGATTATTGACAGTAAAAATACGAGGGCAGACCTTCTGCGAATATCTATTTATAGGAGTATTATCTTCTTGCAGACATCGATTCGTTCGGGTAAAAATCCTCCGGCTTTAAATGAAACGTAAGGAGAACGCATATCCATCCCACCACTTGCCCTTTATGTTCAGAGAATATTGGAAAATTTTAGGTCATGTTTTTTTCATAAGTGATACTTACACATGTTCTTTTATTATACTTAATAAATGCAAAAAATCCACAATAATTAACAATTTTATCAATGCATAATATAATGACGGATATATTAAATAATATAACACTAAAATAGTATAATTTCAATTATGTAATTGACAGTTTTAAAATCAAAATGCATGTTATAACCTCAATATAAAATACTTATCCAAATTTTATAAAAATAAATACATTTGAAACCACAGTTTAAAGTATAATAATTTATCAAAATGATCTAGTATTAATTTGTTTAAGAACTTTTTAAAGCGCTTATCACATATTGAAGACATGAATTGTTGCTAGACACCTTCTCACTCCTGATTTGCAATAATAGTAATTCACACACTATGTTATATATAATTCACGACGTAATTTTTTTCTGGTCGCTTACTGGCCCATTAGACATTAGAGCGTAGTTGATTATAAATTTCGCCAATTTTTATTTCAGATTTCTCACATAATTGTCTCTTCTCGACAAATAGCAATTAATAATACTATTAAACGGTTCTACCATGTTATTGAATTGGTGATTAATTTTAAGGACATTTCGTAAATCTACAACAAATGAGTCTTATAAAGACTACAAAACAAATTACTTATTGAAACAACTACTTCTCTGTCTAATACCTCGACAGACATATAAAAGTAATTTGCGTGTTATAAATAGCAAGGCTATCAAAGCAACACTAGTTTGAACGTATTTATTTCTGTGAAATAATAAAATGTATTAAAATCCTTTAGTTCGTTGTAGAAAATTAAATAATAAATTTAAAAATACGAAAACATTTCGTGAATCTACAACAATGAATCTTACTAAGACTACAAAACAAATTAATTTGAAACAACTACTTCTCTAGCTAATACTTCGACAGACATTGAATGATACAAATTAATTTGCGTGTTACAAATAGTACAACTATTAAAGCAACACTAATTTGAATGAAATTATTTCTGTGGAATAAACTAATAAATGATATAATGTACTTTAGATTGTTTAAATGTAACTATAACATGAAAAATTATGAAAAATGAATTTTAAACTGATTTCATTAAATTAAATTAGCAAAAGCAATTAAAAAATCTAGCATTCAAGTTTATAATCATCTGCAGACACGTGTTTCGAACTTTCGCTCTCTTCAGTACAGCTTTATTATAAAATTGATTTTAAATACAAATAAAAACACTTACTAAAATAAATATAATGAAATATGATAATAAATATAATGAAATATAAATAACTTACTCAGATATGTACGGCAACTGACACAAGAATGAAATATAATCGACTGAAGGTCTGAATTTATACCTGAGGTGCATTAGTGAATTCTTCAGAAATCATTACGTTCGGGATTAAGGAAAAATACCCACTTGGAGCATAATTGAATAATAAAATGTATTAAAATTTTTTAGTTCGTTGTAGAAAATTAAATAATAAATTTAAAAATACGAAAACATTTCGTGAATCTACAACAATGAGTCTTACTAAGACTACAAAACAAATTAATTTGAAACAACTACTTCTCTAGCTAATACTTCGACAGACATTGAATGATACAAATTAATTTGCGTGTTACAAATAGTACAACTATTATTCAACAGAAATAATTTCATTCAAATTAGTGTTGCTTTAATAGTTGTACTATTTGTAACACGCAAATTAATTTGTATCATTCAATGTCTGTCGAAGTATTAGCTAGAGAAGTAGTTGTTTCAAATTAATTTGTTTTGTAGTCTTAGTAAGACTCATTGTTGTAGATTCACGAAATGTTTTCGTATTTTTAAATTTATTATCTGTGAAATAAATTAAAATCTATTTCTTTAGAATTCAGTAATACATCCTAGGACAAATTCAGACCTTCAGCCGATTATATTTCATTTGTGTCAGTTGCTGTACATGTCTGAGTAAGTTATTTATATTTAATTATATTTGTTTTTAGTAAATGTTTTTATTTGTATTTAAAATCAATTTTATAATAAAGCTGTACTGAAGAGAGTGAAATATCTAAACACGTGTCTACAGATGGTTATAAAATTGAGATTAAATTATTTACTATCATTCTTTGCTATTTAATTTTTAATCACATCAACGTAAATTCATTTAATTTTCTAATTTGTCATAACATATTTCACTCACAAACTATTTTAACATACATACATTAACCATTTGTAGTTTATTTCGCAGAAAAATTACGTTGAAACTAATGTTGCTTTGATACCCTTGCTATTTGTAACACACATATTACTTGTCTGTCGAGTTATTAGACAGAGAAGTAGTTGTTTTAAAATGTAATTTGTTTTGTAGTCTAAACAAGACTAATTTGTTGAAGATTTACGAAATATATTCGTGTTTTTCTAATTATTAGTTAATTTTCTACATGAAGAATTTCTATACATTTTTATAATTTTAAGGAACGAGAGCTAAGAAAATACCGAATTACATACATACTACTTAACTAGTTCTTCCACGATTATTAAACTATGAAAATAGTTCAGAAACAAAAATTGATGTTCGTTGAATTAGGTACTAGGCTTTTACGAAAGTTTTACAGTTTACTCAGGGAGATAATTAACATGGTTTTCGACAAACTTAGCTTAATAAAACATTGTGAATAACTACGATAACTTTGGATATTCTACTTATATCGACGATAATTTATCTTTCGTTTTTCTTGGTTCTCCGAGTCAAATAAAGTCCAGGATGATTTGAAATCTTTGTAATTGCAATATTTTCCCTACTATTCTTTGCTAGAGACCGAATTAGCCAGTTGTTGACTATATTTTACACGTTAACTGTGAACGGTTTCCCAATGAGCGTTAGTTTTGAACACATACAATGTACTAAATTAATACAAATTATTTCTATATACGAGTATTAATAAATCGTTAAACTGAAAGTACCATTCCGCTCAAGTATTAAATAATGTTAGTTAAAATGTATATTTTTTCTTGCAGAAGATTCATGTTATCCTCTAATAAACTATAAAAACCTAAATAACATAGCAAAGAAGTTACCTTAAAAGAAGAACATGCTATATTAGTTCAATTCCAACGGGAATCGATGGGATTGCATATTAAGGTCACTATGAACCGGAAGATATTCTTCCTTTAATGAACAATGAAGTCTAGAATAGCATATTAACAGAGAATAAATGGAAAATAGCTGGTAAATACTATGTAACCGAAGTTTATATAAGCTGAAAAAGTAATCAACGTTATCCATAATACACCACCCTCGTGTAACTAAAACAGAAGAAATAGTTGTACATAGAATGAAAGGCGTCATATGGTTGATATTTAAGGCCATTACTTTGTGATACATTTTGAAGAAGGTGTATTAATAAAATCAATTTGGTTATTACACATAATGTTTTTTTATTCGTGACCGGTTTCAACTTTTAGGTTATTTTAAATTCAATTCGATTCAACTTTAAATATAACTAATTTACGTTATTTAAATCTGTGTGGCAAAACATGTTGCAGTGTTTAACAATAAATGTGAAACATTCTCAACTCTGCAGTTTTATTACTATGTATTATGGAAATTCATTATGTATCCACCTCGCTAATTCAATAAAAAAAATATTAAAACGCCCCACGCTCCGACCACTTCGATCTAGTCACATCTCTCACGATCAGCAAGTACAGAAACCTAAGAGAGATGAACTGGGTAGGATATAATGAGTCCCTCAGAGAAGCTCTCAAGAGAGGTACAGGATCGACAAAAGAAGTAGATGGGCTAGAGGTGACAGCGTAACAAATCAGTGACGCCATCAGGACGGCGTATCTGGAAAACTGCCCGGAAAAAATAGTCAAGTAGAGGGGCTTCGGAACAGTCTGGTGGAAAAAGAACCTCGAAAGGATGAGAATCAAGGTATGAAGGCCATTCAACAGGATCAAAAACCACCAGGACCAGGACATTTACAGAGGAAAGCTCACACAATATAAGAAAGAAATCCGAAAAGCCAAAAGGGACTCGTGGAGGAAGTTCTGCGAAGAGATAAACGACACTCCGGCATGTTCAAAAATCCACAAAATCCTGGCTAAGAACGAAAGTGCTGCCAAAGAGGTAGGCTTTCTCAAGAAACCGGGGGCAGTCTACACAGAAACAATAGATGAAAGTCTAAAGGAACTATTAAAAGTCCACTTTCCAGCCTCAACAATTCTGGCAGAAGATAACAAGTCAGATAATCCCAGTCAAAGACCTAAAGGCCTAACCGAAATGACTAGACTAAGGAGATTAGCCACGGAGGTCACAAGACCCAGAAAAATTAAATCACCTTAGCAGGTTCCAACCGCACAAGTCCGCGGGACCTGATGGGATTTATTCCATTCTGTTACAAAAAAGGCATAGAGAAATTGGTGCCGCACCTGTCAAAACTCTTCAAAGCCTGCCTGGCATGAGGATATATACCATAGCCATAGCAAAGCATAATTTACCTGCCCAAGGTAGGCAGAATAGCTGATGTAACGCCAAAGTTATACAGACCTATCAGCATATGTTCATTTCTACTAAAAACAATGAAGATATTGATAGATAGGCACAAAAGACACGAGAAAGATCCCCTCAACAACAGGCAATATGCATACCAACTGGGAACGTCAACGGAATCGGCGCTGGACGACCTAAACAGGCTCTTCACAATGTCAATGGAAAACAAAGATATAGCCATGGCCACATTTCTAGATATAGAAGGGGCGTTTAACAACACATGCACAAGCAAGGAAAGGAGTCCCGCCAAGCTTTTGCCAATGGATCTTGGTCAGCCTAGAGAAAAGGACAATCATATCCACTTTGGAGGACTATACCATTAAGGCTAAGGCAGGGGAGGCTACCCACAAGGGATGACCTTCTAGGGAAAGTGTCCAAATAGAATATCCTAGCCATAGTTATCAGAGGCCGGTTCCCATAAGTTGTCTCGGAGCGAGCACAAGGAGCCTTAAACATAGTAGATAATTGGTACAAACAGGAGCGACTGGCGATTAATTCTTAAAAAACACAAATTGTCATCTTCATAAAAAGACGAGTACTGCAATGCCTAAAGTCACTGATGCTCGGTGGAAATCCCCTTTATAGGGGAGGCAAGTACCTGGGCGTAATTTTTGGCGACAAAATGACGCAGAGGCCACACATCACAAAAGCAACCAAGAAAGCATCAATAGCATTAGACAGGTGTCACAGAATGTGCGAAAAAAACTGGGGACTAAACCCCAAATTGACTCTATAGCTATACACTAGGGCGATAAGACACCTGACAGCCTATGAAGCAGTGGCGTGGTGGACAAGGACAAAGCAAAAGAGTGCGATAGGACTCCTGACCAGTACACAAAGACTAGCATGTCTCAGAACAACAACAGCTCTGAGCACCGCCCCAGAAGTTATCTTATTTATTTATTTATACAACTTTAGACTCCGTTCTTTAAAAAATATTTACAAAAATTCAATTTAAAAAAAACGTATCATACTTCAAATTTTGGGCGAAAGGAGCACGGGCGGAGTTCACAATTATAAAGTGTTCTTCCACTCAAACCCTTCATTTTCCATGATGCCGAGGGAGTATATATCCTCTTGCACTTCCGGTTTCTTTTATTAATGCTTCTATTTACTGTTTTTGTCCCCTTTTAGGAGAGGCTTTTTTGGCTGTTAATGTCAGCATGATATACCACCACTGCTAATTTTTATACAAGGAGAGGCGAGGTCCTAATCATATAGATTGATGCAAGGAAGCTGAAGGCAAATACGATCACAGCAATGCTAAGTGATTCCATGGTGAAAAACTACAATTTCGAAAGAAAATACAATGTGCTGATCCCACAAAGAGCAGACTGGGCCTACGGCCAACCCAACAAAACAGAATCAAATTGGTTCACGGGCTGCTCACAGACCAACAATGGGGTAGAAGCAGGTATATACAGTACAAAACCCCAGACAAAGATTTCTCTCACTCTCACTAAAGACACCACAGTGTTCCAAGCAGAGGCGATAGCTCTTCTCCACTGTATAAGAGAAATAGCAAGACAAGACACCAAAAATAGGTCAATAGTTATATTCTCCGACAGACATGCGTTACTAAGAGCACTTAGCTTCACACAGTGTCGAATCTAAGTTAGTGTGCTTTTAGTGAACTTGGAAGTCACAAAAAAGTAACAATCACATGGGTCCCAGGATACGAAGGACATCCGGGGAATGACAAAGCAGACGAACTGGCCAAATAAGGCTTGCCAAAAGCAGTAATTGGTCCGGAGCCCTCCTGCGGCATCACCAAAACCGCAGTTAAAAACAATAGAAATTAAAAACAGTCAGAAATTAATATCTTTTGATGTAGAATCTTTGTTTCCGAGCGTCCCGATTGATAAAACTATGTCCATTTTAGAACAAATTTTAATTAAAAATAACATCCCAGAACAACATATTACAGAATATTTAAATTTGACAAAAATTGTAATGGACTGCAATATTTTTGAATTCAACCAAATTTACTATAAACAAACCTTTGGCACAGCAATGGGAAACCCGCTATCCCCCTTTTTAGCAAATATTTTCTTAAACCATTTCGAAAATTTTGCGAAAAATAACATAGATAATTTTCCCACCACCTGGTTCCGCTATGTAGATGACGTGTTTGCCATTGTTGATGCAGATTTTAATATAGAGGCTTTCATAAATCAACTCAACAGTTTCTATCAAAGTATTAATTTCACCTATGAAATAGAAAACAACTTTTCACTACCATTTTTAGACCTATTAATCAATAGGAAGGGAAATAAACTTGATTTCAATATTTATCGCAAATCCACCCATACTTTTAACTACATTCATTCAGACTCATATGCCCCCGACCAACATAAACTCGCTGCATTTCACAGCATGATTTTTAGAGCAATTCACATCCCAATGTCAGAAACAAACAGGAAAATAGAATTTAATAAAATCCGTCAAATTGCAAAACAATTAAATTACAAAGTTGACATTATCAATAAAATCATTAATAAACATAATTATAGATTTAAAATACAAAATTTAACAAAATTAACTTCTATTAGAGACGCCCCCAAAAAAGAATACGTTAAATTATTTTATGTCCCACAACTTACAAACAAATTGTATAAACTTTGTAAAAATTTCAATTTAATTCCAGCATTTTACACTAATACCACGTTAAGAAATAACCTCTAAAACACTTTTAATAACAATGACTACCTCTCTTTATCAGGCATTTATTCCATAGAGTGCTGCAATTGCGATAAAATTTACGTTGGTCAAACCCAACGCAATTTGCACACTAGATATAAAGAGCATACTTTACATATTAGGAATATGAATGCGGACAAATCAGCTGTAGCCCACCATGCTATCAAAACAGGGCACAAATTTTCCCTAGATAAAATGAAATTATTAAAATTCTCTAGTAATCACAGACTTAATACTCTTGAGGCAATAGAAATGAAAAAAGTGGAAAACCGGCTATTAAACTTCGATTTAAGCCCATTAGTTAATCCTTTCCTTGAACTAATCACACCGCTCTAATCCCCAGTCAAAAAACTTTGAATTCAACTACAACCTTATCCACTGAAATTTCCCTTGACGGAACAAAATTTTCCTTGAACTTTTTTTCAAAAAAATCTAAATAATGACCTTTTGCACTCAACTCCAAAGACTTTGATCGTTTGGTTCTGTTTCTTGCAAATGAAGCATCCAAAAGATTTGCATGAATCAGTCCCTTCTAAATATGGCACTAAAGAAAGGAATTTTCGCACTGAAGTTTTGGGACCAATATTCCTGCAGATAACTAACCGTTATTGTATCCATATTTAGAATAACTTCTAAAAAGGCCTCAAATTCTGCTACTGTAAAGACCACCCATGTATTTCAGGTAGATCGCTTGATAAGCTTTTTCTTTAATTGTATTGCGAGCATAATTATTCGTCTCTTCTACAATTTTTTTATTTATTTATTTATTCATTTATTTACGGTTTCGCCTTTTACAATAGTATACACATATTAATAATTTAAAAATAATAAAAAAATATACAAATTATAGCAAATAGGTGTGAATATACATGATATAAAGTAAACACAAATTATTGTAAATAAAAATTAAGGTAAAATTACAAACAATAAACAATAATAGCACGATTACCAAATCACAATATGCAAATAAATTGTATCTCATTTCAGAATAAAACAATCAGTAGATTTTAATTGAGATAATGGCCCTAGCAGTCGATGCCGCTCAAAAAAAAAATTAAATGATGTGCCGAAAAGATAAATGTTTTTATGTCGTTCAAATACGTTGTAATGTCTCATCATTCTGCACAATGGACTGTTTCTGCCATAGTTTGAGCGGTGAAAATGTTCGCGAAACGTTTGGTTGCTTCGCGTATTACTAGGCACGTTGAAATTAATTTGATTGAGCAATTCAGAGCAGTCTATTATTGAATTAACAATCTTGAATAAAATGCAGAAATCAAAATAAACACGCCTATTTTCAAGACTGGTCAAATTAATTGTAGTCAGCATATGAGTGCGACTATAGTTTATCCTCGGAATGCCAAATTGGTAACTGATATTTAATAAAAATTTATTTTGCACACGTTCAAGTTGGTCTATGCGGTTGGAATAATATGGGAACCATATACATGAGGCGTATTCTACTTGAGGTCTTACCAAAGTCATATATAGTAATTTTTGTGTGGAAATAGAAAAAGTTTGACCAAACCTGAAAACAAAGCCTAAAGTTTGCATAGCTTTACAACAAATGTTATCAATATGTTTGGCAAAAGACAAACGATAATCAAAAGTTACACCCAAGTCTTTAATGTGTTTCACTGATGACAAAAGTTTAGTGTTGATATAGTATTGATTATCCGTTATGTGGCCCCTACCAAATGATAACATTTATTGATATTGAAATATAGAGAATTATCACAGCACCATTGATGTAAATTGTTAAGATCTGTTTGCATCAATATCCGATCAGCGGGATTATTTATAATGCGAAATATCTTCAGATCGTCAGCAAATAAGAGTAATCTGCAATGAGCAACGTAAGTGGTAATATCATTAATGAACAAAAGAAATAAAATAGGGCCGCAATGGGAGCCTTGAGGGACCCCAGAAGTTACCGTAATCGGATCTGAAACAAAGCTGTTAAGTTTCACAAATTGTTGCCTATTATTTAAGTAACTGAATAGCCATTTAGTAACTTGCGACCCAAAACCAAGATTTTTTAATTTTCTGATTAAAATAGAATGCGAAACACGATCAAAGGCTTTTGAAAAGTCGGTATAAACCGCGTCAACTTGTTTCCCATCCTCAAATGCACTTAGCAAAAAAGACTGGTATAAGATTAGGTTCGTTAAAGTTGATTTTTCTACACAAAATCCATGTTGTTCATTGCAAATCACATTCTTACAGGCCCACATCAATTGATTAGATATTAGTTTATCAAATAACTTTGGTATTACTGACGGCGTAGCTATTCCTCTATAATTCTTAACGTCATCCCGATTTCCTTTCTTAAATAATGGTGTGATAAAACTTGTTTTCCAATAGCTAGGAAATTCCCCAGATTCTATCGAGGATTCAAACAAAATATGTAGTGGAGTACATATAGTGTAGGTACATCGCTTAATAAAGTAGGCAGGTAAATGATCAGGTCCATAGCTACAGGAATCAGGTAATAACTGAGTAGAGTTGAAAATATCCGCCATGTTTATACTAAAACTATTCAAATTAACACTATTTTTATGTTGGTAACGCACACTTGCACTTGGTACATGAACATTAGAATAGACTAGCTTAAAATATTCCGCAAATAGGTTTGCACAGTCTTGACCAGAATCACTCGATCTTTCGTTGAAATACATAACCTTAGGGTAGCCATCCGTTCGTCTTAAATCGTTGACATGCGTCCAAAAAGATCTTGAATTAACACTAATTTTGTCTTCAACTTTTTTTATGTATTCAGCATATAACTTATCACTGTGGTCCTTACACTGGGCTCGTAACGACTGGAACTGAAGGTAATGATGCTGTAATCCGCTAGCTTTATACTGTGAGTGCGCTTGCCTCTTGCACTTTATTAAATCAATTAAATTTTTGTTGAACCATTTAGGGTACGATGAAGACCTAATCCGTTTAATAGGAACGTATTTATTTATAGCGTATTCGTTGATATTATAAAATTGTTCCACAGCCACATTTATGTTATTATTTTTCAAAACATGGTCCCAATTTATAGTCGATAAAAAATAATTAATGTCAAAGTAATTGGCAGCTTTAAAATCATATTCGAAACTATCAAGTTCCAGATTATCTGACGGATTCATATAGATTAATGATATAGTATAGGCAGTATGATGAATGCTACACGGGGCGATTTTATCTTGTGACTCAAGGTCGTTAAATTGGAGAATACAACATCCAGATAAATACTTCGGCTGTTAGGCAATGGATTAACTTGCGGCAAGTTGTGATATTCAAGACATTCAGCTAGTAGTTGAGCACGAGCACAGTTATTGGCGTCTAATAAAATCGAATTTCCGTCATTGTTCCAAGCTGCTTTAGGCAAATTTAAATCGCCACAAAAAATATACTTATAATCGGCATACTGACTACAGACATATTCAACCGCCGAGCAATAATTTTCATACATAGTCAGATTTGATACAGGAGGAATATATGCTGCTGATATGATTAAATTGGCGCCAATTCGAATAAACACAGCCTCAATAGTTGTAAAAATATCAATCGGATTGTTCTGAAGGTGTGATCGAACTGCGATTAAAACTCCACCTCCCCACATCTATAGATTGAAAATCCGTGTAACCCTAATTCACTATTATTAATTGATGGGTCTAGCCATGTTTCCACTAAGATAATAATATCGTAAACGGAAAGGTTAATGTTACATTTAATATTATTAAGCTTTGATCTCATGCCTCCAAGACTTTGAAAATATAACATTAGTTTTTTTGTTGGTTTTTAACATGTGACTTTACAATAGTTGGATTGCCATTGATGAATTTAATTGTGATATCATTTTCACCATTTTCTTGGCGTAAAATAAGTTCGCGTCTTAATTCATTTAAATAGCCTCGTTGTAATTTTGTCATGTCGTTTGAAAATTTGACAGATCCTGTATTCAGATCTTTAAAAACTTTCATCAAATTTGTAGCTGACTCTTTGTCATTAAAAATAATTTTAACAGGTCTTACTTTATTGGACTCCAGTTTCCCAACACGAATTATTTTACGAGGATTAAAATTTGATATTTTTTCACGGACTATATTATATTTTTATATTTATAGCAATGGTATCCTTTTCAATTTTATTTTCAATAGAGCCTGTGGATTCGGGGAGATTATATACCATAACATTATTAGCTCGTAACTGACGCTCTTCCACCTCCGTAACAATATTAGCTTGAGAAATAACGTTGGATTGATTATTAGAAATCCCTGTATTCTCTATCTTAGTGAGCATATCTTTAATATCATTAATTTCCTTAAATAGATCGTGCATTACTGTTTGGAATTCAGCCTTAAACAAATTTGATAGTTCTTGTTTAAGAACTGATTTAATAGTGTTCACTTAAGTAATATTCAATTACATCCAATGTCGAGCCAATACAGTCCACATGAAACCATTTATTACATCCACCATGGCATTTGAGCGAATCAGATCGTGGACTCATATTTAATTTGCATATAAAACAAATTAAAACCATTTTTTTAACTGTAATATATCAGATGTAATAGGAAAGGGATTAAACAAAAAAAAAAAACAGGGACACAATTACTTCACACCTACTGCGCTCGTAGTAGGTGACTAAATAAAAAAACAAACAATACTGAGCGACGGCTAGGTATACATAAAACAGTAAACAGTGGAATACTAGTAAATTAGGAATCTGATTAGTTTATTTTTATTTGTAGATAATTAATATCGGCACAAATAATTTTCACGGCCAAAGGTTCACGGCATTAATGTTCGCAAAAAATGCTGGCAGCGATGCGAAACGAGTGAGTCTCGACAAGGTTAATTAATAAAATCGTCAAAATCTCTTGAATTACTTTAGCAATTTCCACCAATCAGCAATATGTTGGTTGTACAGAAGTTATTCAACACTTAGTCACAAAATTATAATAAACTAACGTGATATCACTGATTAATGAGACGTTTTTGCACAGCACTATTTCACACCTATTCGCAGCGAATTCATTAAACAACTTTTTCCATCAATTCATCCGAAAAAAAGTAAATGGGCTTTATACAGTTGACAGAAAGCCAATGGATCACTAATATGGTGCAATGGAGAACAGCCAATATTATAAAAGGTGACATGCGGCTTGTGTGTAGGGTTGCAAAAGGTTTTCCACAGAGGGGAGTGCTCTCCTCTTTACTATGGAACCTAGTCGTCGACCGACTACTCGAATCACTAAATAGGCAAGGCTTCTACACAGTAGATTACGCCGACAATATCACCATCCTACTTTCAAGCTACCAAGCTGCCATCCTTGGATATATATATATATATATCAGCGAACAGGCAATAGCGGCTGTTATAAGGCTACGAGCAACTAAAAGATGGCTTGTAAGTAACGGAGGAGGTGAACACCACAAAATCTAATAGCCAGGATACTGTAATCTAAGATAGCACCAGAATAGATTGTGACTATACTCTATTCAACCTGCAGAGGGTGCGAAGAGGAAGAGGAAACCGCCGAGCATGTGCTTCTGGACTGTCCGGTTCTATCCAACTTACGTGAATCCACACTGGGAAAGGGATGTCTACAGTCATCAGGCATCCTAAGAGTACCTCTTGCTGCTATCCTGGCGTTTGCCAATGCCTTGGGTTTGCTAGACAGTAGCAAGGAATGAGGACTCAGATGGGAAGACGTACAAAGGGCCCACTGGGGTCTACGTACAGCGGAGCTCTGTGTCCTCCCATCGTACAAATTTAGATCCAGATCCAGAGTCAGAGGAATCTGCTGCTTTTACTGGGCAAAGGTGATGCCCGATTTCTTTTGGTAACTATAATGTCACTACCACTAGTATCATTTTCTGCAGCTTCTTCCCTGCAGCCTTCGTTACTACTTTCAGGGCACTCTAATACTCGATCATAATAGTCGATATAAAATTCGTCGTCACTGTAATAGTACTATATAACTATAACACAAAACTGTCTCGGGTGGTGTTCGTTATGACACTAAACTAAATTTGTAACCCAAAACTGGACGTCTATAAGTATTTGAAAACGTTAATAAAATATAAACATATCCGGATGATCAATAACGAATTAATTTTATTGAATTTATTTATTTTATATAAACTCGAGCGACCATAATATTTTGCTTATATAGACCAGAATAAAAAAAACCCGCCACTAATTTATCTACTTGATGACACATATATACTTACCCACTGTAAGGGGACATACGAGCGCAACGGTAAAACGAGTGATGTCCCCCGTACGGGGACATACGAGTGCAAAAGGGTTAATAATTAAATTCAGACACCGGCGGTGGCGCATTCGGTTGCGACCGAACTAGCGATAGTGCAGCAACGTTAGTTCGGGTCAGCAGTTGGATGGGTGACCGGTACCATTCACCATTGGGATACAATTAATGCTTTAGAGTGACGGGGGCGATCCTTTAAGGTAACAAGCTCATTTACACACACACAAATAACACATGGCGGAAGGACCACGTGGTCGATAGCCTAACACTACTACTACTAATTAAATTCCCCAAATCAATTTAATTATAAAACCTATATATTAGAAGAATTCGCTTTAAAACTTTTAAATAAATACACATAGTTCATTTTTTCTTGAACCAGCTACACAATATGAGATTAAAAACATCATTCATTCATTAAAAACTTATAATAATAATAATAATAATAATAATAATAATATTGTTTATTGGTGCTATTAACATTTTACATGTTTTACACAGGTCTTAGTAATTGATTATTTTATAATCATCATCAAGGTAATAGCAGATGTATACATTAGTATTATAATAAATATGCAAAACATTCAAAGTTAAAATACAATTTAAAATGACATTACAATTATTAAAAACACAACAATTTTTGTTATTAATGATAAATAAAATATATATACAAATAATAAATTGAGAAACAGATAACTAAAAAATATAAAATTTGCCGGGACTAGATTATGGGAGTTGACACAAGTACTCATCTAAAGAGTAGAATGCTTGTTTAGTTAAGTAATTTTTACACCACTTTTTATATTCCTTAGGGTCTAGTTGCTGGATATTACTAGGCAATACATTAAAGAAATTGACACAATAGTATCGTGTGAATGTCTTAGCCTTGGATAATCGAAATTTTGATGTAAGTAAGTCATTTTTAGCACGCGTTTCGTACGTATGACAGTCCCTATTATATGTATAGGCATTCATATTGTTTCTTATGTAGACCAAACATTCGAGAATGTACATACAAGGAACAGTAAGAATATTAAGCTGTGTAAATATTTTTCTACAGTCAGCTCTATAGTTGATACCAGACACTACACGAATTGCTCGCCTCTGAAGCTTGAATACATCCGTTATTATTGGTGAATGACCCCATAACATGATACCATAAAGTATGTGTGTATGGATATAGGCATTGTATGCATTTAATATTATTTGTGTATGTACTGATCGTGCTAGATTTCTCAATAGATACACATTTCTTGCCAACTTTTTTTCTAGCGCCAAACCCTGCGCTTACCATGTCAAATGTGTATCTATGACAATACCTAAGAATTTAACGGATTGTTTTTCTTGTATTTCGGTTTTTTTCAAAGAAAAGGTTAATTCGACTGTTTTATTAGCATTCAATTTTAGCTTATTGCAGTCGAACCAACGGTTAGCTCTGCTGATTGCTATGTCTAATCTAACTCTTGTTTCTTCGACATGATTTCCGCACAATGAAATGGTTGTATCATCAGCATATAGGACTGTTAGGACGTCGGGAGATTGGGTTGGAAGGTCATTTATATAAATTAGGAACAGAAGCGGGCCCAATATAGACCCCTGTGCCACCCCATGCGTAATTTGACATTCTTGTGAGGATTTATTATTAAATACGACAAATTGGCTTCTATTTGACATGTAAGATATAAGTAATCTACAGCTTTGCGGACTGAAGTTGTAAAAATATAACTTTATTAAAAGAATTGATCTTGAGACACAATCAAAGGCTTTGCTTAATTCTAGTAGCTTACTTATCATTATCGCCATTTTCGAAAGCATCTATGATGTTATTTTCAAAAGAGGTAATTGCTGATGTTGTTGACCTTCCACGCCTAAATCCAAACTGAGAATTTGTTAAAATATTATTGTGCTCTAAGAAATTAGTTATTTGTTCTACCATTATTGACTCGATAATTTTAGACAAAACAGGTAAGATTGAAATTGGTAGGTAGTCGTTTTTGTTATTTTCATCTCCCTTTTTGAAAACTGGAATACATTTTGCGATCTTTAGAGGGTCTGGAAATATTCCTGTTCTTAGAGATCTATTGATTAATTTTGTAATTGGGCTTACCAAAATATCAATTACTAATCTTATTGCACAAATATTTAGCCCATATATGTCACAGCTAATCTTGTTTTTAATATTTAATATTATATCACGCACTTTTGCACATGACACTTGTTCAAATTTGAAGTACTGATAATTCGTTTGTATGCTTGTACGGGACATCATGGCTATGGGATCATCGCCACAATCAGGGATGGCATTAATAATTTTTTCTGCAATGGTTGCAAAATATTCATTAAATTCATTCGGAGTAATCAGAACCTCTTTATTATTATTAATATTTTTATGTTCCTTAGATTTAATAATATCCCAGATTGCTTTGGAACGGTTTACAGAAGAGTTTATGTAACGTTCATTAGCTTGTCTCTGTTGTTCTCTTATAAGTAATTTATATTTTTTATGAAGAGCTTTATATTGCGACTCCGTATGTTCGTTTCTAAGTTCGTTTCTAATGTCGCGAAGTAAATGTAATTGGTCCCTCATTTGTTTGAGTTCGGGCCCAAACCATTGAACATTACTTTTATTATTAAAAATGTGTACTTGCTTATCTGGAAATGCAGATTTATATGAATGACTGATGATGTTTATAAAAGTGGCCCAAGCACCATTTATATCAGTTTCCCTGTTTAGTATCTCCTCCCAATTATAGCTATTAATATTGTTATAAAATTTATGTTTCCCTAATTGAGTAACTGGTCTTATTCTTCTTTTTGTATTTAATTTAGCATAATTAATATCTACACACAGCCCTAGATGATCAGATACTCCTATATTTACAATTCTAGCTTTGTTAAGGTCAGAATCATTATAAATATTTGAAAATATATTATCTAAACAAGCACCCTGCCTGGTATCTTGATCTGTGGCTTTAAATAGCCCATAACAAGCAAACTGGTTACATAATTGTGAAGCTTTCTTATATATTGAATTAAACGACACATTAAAATCACCACACACATAAATGACATTTGTGCCAGTGCTTAGACGTTCAAGTACCTTCTCTAAAACATTAATAAAATCTGAGAAATTACCGTTTATTATTATAGCTCTATATAGAAGCTATAATAATAATATTTGATTCTTTTAACTTTATACCTGACATTTCACAGGTCATTTCTACAGATATATCATTTAAAAAACTCAAAACGGTATATTCAGCAGAGCCTCTCACAAACACAAGAGAGCCTCCATTTTTATGGATTTTTCTAGTATAGCACGTCGCAACATGAAAATCATTTATTGTATAAGAAAAAGCCTCATTTAACGACAGCCAATGTTCACTTATTGCTATTACCTTGATGTTACTATTGATTGTGAAGGCCTCTAATTCCTCTAATTTATTTTTAATACATTGGATGTTAATATAGAATAACGACTGCTTCATCTTCATATTTGCTTCTGCTCCGTCTGCACACTCCCTATTGATGGACGTGGGGGCGTTTTGTACTCCATTTGGCCACATGTTAGGGTTTTTCATTTCTTCGAGTTTCTCAAAGGGAACTGTTATTTTAAATGACGAATATTCTTCTGGCCGCCTGGAATTTAACTTTTCGCATTGAATAATTTGGATGTTATTATTCATCAGGTGAGTTGTTATTTTATCGGTTGTCGTATCCGGATGGGCTCGATACAAATGAAAATGCGCTCGTTTTTGAACTCCTTTCAATGGACAGTTTTCGGTGAGCGCAGCAGTACCCGAGATCACATTGTGCCTGCGCGCGCTTCGTCGGCGTGATTGTTGAAATTCGAATCCCAGTCCCGCGTTATCATCGATTGTGTTTTGGTTTTTTACTCGATTTTTGATCATATCATCTGTAGGTTTATTAGTACGATGTTCAGCATTACCAACCTCAGAGTTGTTATATGTTATTTTAGAAATATTATTATTATGAGAATTTGCGATTTTAATTTTATTGCCACTATTGTTGCCTTCCATCGATGTAATTGGAGTTTGCTCTGTTAGGGTATTTTATTTATTTATTTATTTATTTATTTATTTTCAAACTTTACAATGTCCTGTTAAAATTATACATACAACCATATTATAAATATAAAAAGTAATCACAAAAATTTGGCTCACAGGACTTGCAGGCGGAGTTCACAATTCACAGCTATGTGTTCTTCCACTCAGACCCATTAACGGAAATTCATATCCAATATTCACATTTGCCATTCGGATAATATTTTAGCCATTACTGGCGCATTTATTTATTTATCTATTCCCAATTTAGGCTTTTTAGTTGTTTCAGTTATGTCTACCGCCAACTTCACTTTATTTTGCTTTTCAAATGTTGCTAACTTCTCTTTTCATAATAGTACATTTTCACGTAAAACCCAGTTTTTATCTTCCATTTCGTTTATTAGTTTACGTAATAACTTATTTTCTTCGACTAGGAAGTTGATACTGGGTTGCACGGTAGGAGAACATGGAATATTATTGAAATCAAATTCTAGGTTACCCGACTCACAGCAGTTCAGGACATCATTATCTTCGGTATTATAATTCTTCACTCTCTTCATGCACGAGTTGTGATAGATTACACCACACTTGCTGCATTTTACACCACTTACGGCAACTGAGCCACATTTGCAACGCTTTAAGTTAGTTGATAATATATCACTACTTGCACTGCTCGCCATGACGATAGGGTATAAATATAAGTGTCCTACAAAATGTCACCAATGATAGTCCCAATATTGGAACATCTAATTAATCTGTCATTTGGCATATTTTCTAAAAAAGTGAAAAATTCCAAAGTAGTACCTGTTTATAAGAAAGGTGATAGATGCTAGGAAGTGTAGACCAAGTAATATAACTCCGATAATATTCAAAGTATATGAAGTAGCTATTAAAACACGTCTATACAGCTACATGCTGAAATTTAGTAGCAGTAGTCATTATGGATTTGTATCTGGTAAATGTACACTAGATGCAATACTAGACTTAACAGAAAGTATACATCAAGCATATTAAAAAATAACTATAGCCGCCTTTCTAAATTTAAGTAAGGCGTTTGACCCTGTAAACTGGGACATACTTTTACATAAATTGGAGTATTGCGACGTGCGAGGTTTTCTTTCAAGATAACACATTATATACAATAGTATTGAAGTAATTTTAGATCCATTGTTATTTATAGTATACACTAACGATTTAAACTATAATGTGACTACAGCCGATATATATCAATATGTGGATGACACAACACTCGTCAGAAAGTCCAATACTATACAAACGCGTTTCCAAAATACAGCTGTAAAATGGTTTCAAAAAAACAACTCGGCAATTAACAAACGCAAAACTAATATCATATCGTCGCACTTCTAGATGCAAATAGGGCAATAATATTAAGTTTCTAGGCATAACGTTAGATCCAATGCTCAGTTGGTCATTCCATTTGAAAAAAATGAAATATGATGTTTTTACGTGGGCGCTGAAATATTGATATTTTTCAAATACTAATTGTCAAAATTGACACATTTTTTTTTTTCAGTTGTAGAGGAATCGATTAGGTTTAATACAATATGCTGCTCGTGTGTCTATCTTGTACCTACTAGAAGTTAAAGGCATTTTTCTAAACGCCTATATGAGGTAAATATTTGAATAAAATTAAAAACTTTAATAGTTAAGTGGACATAAATCCATATGTGGAGGTAGGCAATCGAAATAATTAAAAAATGAAATAATATACATTATGTTCCATTCAAAATAACAAGGTGGCTACCTTACAACTGGAAGTGATAGAAAGTAAAACAAATATTTTTCATGAGGAGATTGCAATCAACCGTACAATGTTGAATTTTTTCAGATTTTTCCTCTTGCAGGAACCCCGTACATTTTTAATGGACGTTATTCGTAGAACAGCCTGTATATAGAATATTAGTATCAATTCAGCAAATCCATCTACATGAAGTCTGTTTGCATGCACATTATTATAATTAAAAAATATGTGATCTGTAATAGTTTTTTTAGGTATGATTGTTTCTTTCGAATCGAAATTTTAACTTGTAATATTAAGCCGATAAACTCTCGACATACGATGTGTGGGATGTTGCACGATTGCCCTGGGGCCTAATATAATCAAAGACATTTTAGATACGAGGGTGACTGTGTATCTCGAATGTCATTCATATTTATGCACAGAGCGAAATGAACAATAAGAGCGAGACATGGGCGAAAGAAGGGCGCCGTGTCCCGCGGCCGTCATATGGGCCAAACACATCACGATTCTTTGTCAGCAGCTCACGTCCTCAATCTCGTAACACTTTGTAGTTTCGCCGCTTCCATGCGCGATGAACTAGAATCAAATATTCAGCTACTCTCTGATATCCTTTCTTCCTTAGCGCCCCTTTATATTTTATTAGAATAACTTCTGGCGCTGAATTCAGTAAACATAGCTATTTCTCCATATGAAATGTGTGCATGTATTGATTTCGTGAATATTTCCGAATTCGGAATTTATTCAGATCTCTCCAGTTAGAAAAATATTACTGTATGTAGTTGTGTGCATTTATTTCGACGTGTATACGGGAAATGGGTGTTTACGCTTATTGTTTTTTTCAATGAGTCCCACTCGAAAAACATGCAATTTAAATTGCAGGCTAAAAATATTGTGATGTAAGGTGGAATAAAAATGCACTTTGAAATATAAGCTATTACCTTAATGTTTATATCGATTAAAACTAACACTATTATTCAACCTTATCTCCATGCAATGATACTGCTTTTCGTCACCTTGTCGTGAGGGCCTGCACGGTACCAGTCCATGGGTTTATGTCGGAGGCAACAACGTGCTGTATCAATAACGCCTTCATCATCCACGTAGTGCTTCCCGCGGATTGTGTTCTTCATTGGACCAAACAGATGGAAATCCGACGGTGGAAATCGGGGCTTATGGTGAATAAGGAAGAACAGACCACTGACGTTTTGTGAGCTCCTCTCGGGTGAGACTTGTGTGAAATCTGCTTACAAACAGGTTGAAGTCATTTTTTCAAGGACCTCGAACAGAATATCCCCTTCAGAATCCCGGAAGACTGTAGCCATGGCTTTACCAGCTGAGGGTAAGGCTTTAAGATTATTGAAGAACTATATAGAAATAACTTAGTTCTTTTGGAAAATAATAGGCTCGTTAAAGAAAAAATTAATTTACTTCAAAATAACTGGCTAACTGTTATAAAAATTGGCAGATATGTTTTTAAGAAGACTTCCAAAAAGTATGGACCACCTGGAGGAATACACCACATCGGCACGCTTTTCGCGTGCAATCAGTGCGAAATAAATATAATGAACTAGATATTCTTATCGAATGTCAACAGTTTAATATAGTGTGGCTCACAGAACACTGGCTTAAACAAAATGAGACTGAAAACTATTATATTAATAACATAGAAACCGCAACACATTTCACGATTACAGATTCTGAAAGCTTGGACTATTTTTCTACGTAGCCTCTGTTACGATCAATGCACTTTTGGAGTGGCTCCGGGAGCTTTTTCAAACCCGCGTCGTACAACTCTCCCGCCGGATCGCGCAATAAGATATCGATAGCTGCCTTGAGCTCTTCGTCGCTTGAGAATTTCGTTACCCCCAAGTGTTAATTCAAGTTGGGGCACAAATGGTAGTCACTGGTAGCCAAATCAGGGCCTTATGGAGGATGGTTAAAGATTTCCCACCCGATAAGATGAGCATCCGCGGCACTCACCTGACACACACCTTGCTGTCAAAATCTTTTCCACGGTAGTCTTAGAGTCGTGCCCTATCAGTTCGGCAATCTCTCGCACAGACACACGCCGATCCTCAAGCAGAAGTTTCTCAACTTTCTTCACTGTTTCACCCGAAACTGATGGATGCCCGAGGCCGAACTCATCGTGTACGTCTGTACCACTTCCTAAGAACTCCCTGCACCACTTCCGCACATTTTTTACGTCCATACACTTTTCTTCATATTTCAATAGGTGTCTCCTCAAACCACAGAAATTTAATTACTGAACGCAATTCACACTTGCCGGGAGCGTCAATTTTCCTTTCCAACATCAACGGATGCTAAGCCAAGAATGAGCGTCGCAGGGATGTGGGAAACGGCCATAATAGTGTAGGGGGAAGCAAGGTATGCCTTGCTGTTGTCAGATTTAAGCTAGCTCGCTCCAACGCAACGGTATTTTGTTGGAGATCTTAATTTACGAACAACCCTCTTAGTAAATCAATATGTTTCGATTGGAGGAGACTTTAATGTATATTTTAATAGCGAAAACCAAAGAGTAAGAAATGAATATGATATTTTTAGATCCTACGTTCTCACGTAAACTGTTGATTTCCCAACTAGAGGTATTCACACGCTTGATAATATATTTGTAAACCATAAACTTTGAATTTGAAATTTGTCCACTTGTGATGTCGTCAGATCATCAAGACACGCGGCTTCAATTCAAAGATGATTTTCCTCGAATTACTATGACTCGTAAGTTAATTTGACCAATAACTCATTCTGGAAAACAAGCCGTTTTTAACATATTAAGGTCGACTGTCGTGTGTAGTTGTTGCCGAAACTGACTGTTAAATATAATTTGTTTCATAAGGTATTTAAGTCTGCGTATCAATTAGCAATTCCAGAAGTTAAAGTAAAAAATATGTGAACTAAAATTCATCATGCGTGAAAATCTAAACTTAATGCATGAAGCGACACAAAACAATTGCGATGCTAATCTTATGGTTATTTTAAAATCATATCGCCTAAAATATAACTAGGCAATAAAAAATTGTCCAAAATTAAGTCCCACGATAATTTTTTTATTCCAACAATTGCTGTGATAAACCTTGTGATATTAATGCTGAAAAATTCAATTAAGAGTTAACATCCCATATAAAATATATTAGTAATTATATTCAGAATTCTAGTTTTAAACCTACATAAGCTCTACTGTGATGGATAATATCTACAGCATAAAAAGTAGTAAAAGCAACGATATATACGGGTTAACTAATTTATTAAAATGCTGCAATGATCCAATCTTATTAGTATTTACCTCTATAATAATAAAAGTATTGCGTCTTCAACGGTGCCCGATGCAATGAAAATTGTCTCAGTCATACCTATGTCATACAAAATTATCTCGCAATATCTATATTACCTGTTGTTTCTGGAGTAGTAGAAAAAGTTCTACTAATTTAAGTTACAGGTTACTTCGAAAATTACAAACTATTCAATAAGCTTCAATTTGGTTTTCGTAGTGGAAAATCCACAACTGATGGCATAATATCATTTTAAATGTGATCCTATCTGGATATAAAAGTGGAAAATTTTGCATGTCTTCTTTTATGGACCTAAGCAGAGCATTTTATTGTGTTAATCATGATATACTAATTTCAAAACTAAGGTGCGCTATGGTCTTGATGAAGCTAGATCTAAACTAATTGCCTCATATCTTTCCAATAGGACCCAATCTGTTACCTATGATGGTACTCGTGCGAGCAAATTTAGACTGTTTTTTTATTGTATTCTTCTCCTCCAATCAAAGTGTAAATATAATTGTCACTAGTATAGTAGCATAGTGTTGAATTTATTTGATTTTATTTATATTATTTATTCACTGATTTTTTTATACATTAAGTTTTTCTATTTTAATCATAAGAATTGTGGTGACTGATACTACGTGGTAACTCATGATAAACATTTAACTAACGCACTTACTATGTTTTAACCACTAAAAAATTTATGTAATATATATTAAACCGTCGAAACGTAAGTCGTGTGTTTTTGTAATATATGTATATATACAGGGTGGGCCACGAATAACGACCATTAAAAGTTTACGGGGATCCTGCAAGAGAAAACATCTGAAAAAATTCAACATTGTACGGTTGATTGCGATCTCCTCATAGAAAATATTTTTGACTTTCTATCACTTCCGGTTATACCGGAAACGGCTACCAACTTTGTTATTTTAAATGGAACATACTGTATATTATTTTATTTTTTAATTCCTTATTCGATTGCCTACTTCTCCATATGGGTTTATGTCCACTTAACTTTTACAGTTTTTGAATTAAAAATTTATTTGTCAAATATTGAACTTAAATAGGCGTTTAGAAAAATGGCTATAACTTCTAGTAGGTACAAGATAGACACACGAGCGGCATCTTGTATTGTACCTAATCGATTCCTCTATAACGGAAAAAATTGGCATGTGTCAATTTTGACAGTTGGTATTTCAAAAACAGCAATATTTCAGCGCCCACTTTAAAATATCATATTTCATTTTTTTCAAATGGAAACACATTTCGAAATAACTCAAAAACTTCTGGCTCTAGATATAGGGATGTATAATACTTTTTTGTAGCAAATTGTCTTGCGAATCACACTATGAGGTAAAATATTGGTCATTCCATTTGAAAAAATTGAAATATGATGATTTAAAGTGGGCGCTGAAATATTTCTGTTTTTGAAATACCAACTGTCAAAATTGACACATGCTACTTTTTTCCGGTTATAGAAGAATCGATTAGGTACAATACAAGATGCCGCTCGTGTGTTTATCTTGTACCTTATAGAAGTTATAGCCATTTTTCTAAACGCCTATTTGAGGTCAATATTTGACAAATAAATTTTTAAATCAAAAACTGTAAAAGTTAAGTGGTTTATGTCCATATGGAGAGGTAGGCAATGGAATAAGGAATTAAAAAATAAAATAATATACAGCATGTTCCATTTAAAATAACAAAGTTGGTGGCCATTTTCGGTATAACCGGAAGTGATAGAAAGTCAAAAATAGTTTCCACGAGGAGATCGCAATCAACGTGTTACAAAATAGCAAGGCTATCAAAGCAACACTAGTTTGAACGTATTTCTTTCTGTAAAATGAACTAAAAATGATTAAATGTACTTTACATCAACCTAAATTAATTTCTTGTTACAAATTTATCATAATATAGTCACTCACAAATTATTTAAAGAACAAATACGTTCAAACTAGTGTTGCTTTGATAGCCTTGCTATTTTGTAACACGCAAATTACTTTTGTATTATTCAATGTCTGTCGAAGTATTAGCTAGAGAAGTAGTTGTTTCAAAAGTGGTTTGTTCTTGTAGTCTTAATAAGACTCATTTGTTGTAGATTTTACGAAATATTTTCGGGTTTTTTCTAATTATTATTTATATTTTATCTCGTTATATACATGTTTTCCGTTTTTTATGACATGTGTAAACTATGTTGTAGCACGGATACATAATTATTATGAATTATAGAATTATTAAGCTTTTCTTGGTAGGGGATTTGGTTTGGCGCCACTCTATTGATTTCCGTTTTGTTTAGGGTTCGAAGTGATAAACCCACATGTCGTCGTCTGTAACAAATTGATAAAAACTTGTCACGACCAGCCTCATACCAAACAAGCAATTACGCACAGATGGTTCTTCTTTTCACTTTATGGCCTTCAGTTAGACTTCGCGGGACCCAGTGGACACAAACCTTTAAATATCCCAACCGGTGAGCAATTGTGACAGCACTATCGACAGTGACGTCCAGTTGAGCAGCGAGATATTTGATTGTGGTCCGTCGATCAAATATGAGAGTGTTCGAATGCTCTGAAATTGCATGTGTAGTTTTACTGCTGCATTCCCATGCGATTAGACCGTATGTCATGATATTAATAAAGTCAGCATGATATACGGTGATACCTAAGAATTTTGTGGATTGGTCACCCCTCTTTTTCGCGATTTTGGAACAAAATTATATTGGTTTTGTCTTTATTTATTAATTGATTAATGGTTGAGGCGTTAACTTTGTGATACATTTTGGAAAATTAAACAAAAACGTTTACTTTGTTAATATCACACATTATTTTTAAGTGACTCGAGTTTCGATCATTAACTGATCATTATCAAACTTAAAGTAAATTAATCTACGACAAAACACGTATTTATACAGAATGAAATAAAGAGGAAAATACTAGGTCTACCTGGTCATTAATTACTGGGATTTCCGGATTACTCTTCGCTTTATGAATTTCTAGGGACTCGAATAAATCCATTTTAAATCCTTTTTCGGCAAAATGGATTATCTCGAGTACATCTTTAATAATAATAATAATAATAATAAATTTATTTGCCCAACAGATAAACCAATTACAGGACAACATTAAGTACAAAAGTAAAAAGTAAACAATTAATTCATTAAGATAATAATAAATAATAACTAATCATACATGTATAAAAATGGAAAGAAGAAGGAGGAAGAAATAAAGGCAAAAAATGTCTATAGATTAGATATATATAATATATTAGATAAATATATCGTGAAACTCGGTATTAGCATTTCTACTCATATGATGGATCGGCGGCTTAGACATAGTAACGGACCTCGATGTGGGGATAAAAGAGTAGGGTTTGTGTGCCGCGAGGTAAGCCTAGGAACGGGAAACTTCGCCATTGATAAAAGATCTGGGCAATCAATGTCATTGTGAATTAATTTGTACATCAGTGACGCACTGTTTACATCTTTGCGACTAGAAAGAGAGTTTAGAAGATGACGATGGAGTAGCTGCTCATATTCTATACCTCTTTCAGGGAAAGTTTTGTCCTCCTTGAAACTCAGATATTTTAGGAAGCGACGTTGTATCCTTTCAATTAGTAGTGATAAATACACAAAGTAAACCCAACATTTTGGAAGCAGATGAATATAAATCATTTATGTGTTTAACAAAAGTTATCTGAGAGTCAAAGAGTACGCCTAAATCTCTGATCTCTGTAAGCCGTTGTAGGGGATAGCCATTGATATTATAGCTGAAGTTTACGCGCGAAACACGTGAGAATATGACAGTGGCACATTTATTGATATTCAAGTTCAATTTATTATTAGTACACCACCTAGAAATGAGATCAAGATTATCTTGGAGCTTCAGTGAGTCGTGCAAATTACAAACATTTGAGAAAATTTTCAAGTCATCCGCATATGCTAAAACGTGGCAAGACAAAGAGAAAATTAGATCGTTAATAAACATGATGAATAAAAGCGGACCAAGGTTAGAGCCCTGAGGTACCCCAGACAATGAAGTAAATCTATAAGACTTATATAAATTATAGTGTACATAGTTAGTTCGACCATACAAGTATGAACGAAAAAAATTAATAGTATCAGTGCGGAGACCAAATTCGGCAAGTTTATTCAGCAAGATAGTGTGGTCAATACAATCAAATGCACGAGTAAAATTGGTGTAGATTACGTCCATTTGAGTTCTATTTTCAATGGAATCACTTATATGTTGAGTGATGATTGCAAGGTTGGTAACTGTAGACCTACCCTTCATAAAACCATGTTGGCATGGCGAAATTAAAGTTCTTATATGACAATATAAGGAAGGTTACAACATTTGTTCGAAAACTTTAGAAAAGTTTGAGAGAATAGCAATTGGTCGGTAATTGCTGATATTGGTTTTATCACCCTTTTTGTGTACAGGGCTCAGACGCGCACATTTTCACATTTGCGGAAATGTCTGAGTAAGAACTGCCAAATTGAAAATAGTTAATAGAGGTTTGACAAATATGTATTTACAATCTTTAATGAAAAAACTGGGTAATTGATCATCACCAGCAGTGTTGTTATTTTTGAGCTTATTAATACTATTAATAATGTCAGTCTCGTTGAAAGGAGTAAAATTAAAGGGAATCGTATATGAAGATGGTTCTGTGAAGGTTGCATTTGATGAAGGGGAATAAACATTGCGGAAGGCATCAGCAAATGAATTTATAATTTCATCAGGTTTATTGAGTGTTGTATTACCATTGCACAATTGAGAGGGAATTCTTGTAGTGCCATTTTTAGCATGTATAAAATTCCAAAGTGACTTAGGATTATTTTTCCTTTCTTGCTCAAGTTTCGCTAAATAAGTCGTGTAGGCTCCTTTTATTTTAATCTTGAGATCAATTCTGAGACGGTCGAACTCATGGTAATAATGTAATAATTTAGATGACTTCCACTTACGACGATAATAGTCCTTTAATCTGATTGTATTCTTAATTTTGCGCGTAAACCACAGCGGAAAGGAGGATTTGTGTCGAACGTGTGAAGGAACTGTTTCATCAAGTAAATCATAAATCAATGAGAAGAATGCATTAAGCGCAACATTTAGATCGGTATAAGTTTCAAGAAAAGACCAGTTAACTGACTGTAGTAAGTTATATAGTTTGGGATAATTTGCTTTGCGAAAGTTATAAAATTTGTTGTTATTCGTTGGGAATCGTGCCGAATTAGAATTAGAGAATGGGATAATTGAGTGCAGGTTGATGAGCATCTTCAGGAACTAAGGGCATCAACTCTCGTTCAACTAAAGTATTAGTAAACATGTTAGTAAGAACTAGATCGAGTAATCTACCATTACTATTAGGAACAGTATTACATTGTTTTAACTTTAATGTGGTAATAAAATTTAGTAGAGAGTTTAACTTAGGTGAAGAGGATGGCATATTAGCAGAAGAGGTAAATTGCGGTACGTTAAAGTCACCTATGAGCAAAACCTGTTTGTCAAGTAAAACAAGTTCCAACAGTTCAAATAGTTCAGACAATAAATCGGACGAAAGATCAGGTGGAATGTAAAGTACAACAATATAAAATAAAAATCTGTTAAATATACATTTGCAAGCAACTATATCCACAAGTGGAACTAAGTTTGTAATGACTGTAACATCTTTTGTGTTTTTGAGAACACTATGCTGTTCTGGTTTGTGAAAATGAAAAGATAACTCGGTTTAAAAGCACACGTTTATTTTCGCCAAAAACTCAACCGTTACACTTCTGTTACAGGAATCTATATTACCGTCTGGGTGCTACCAACCCAATAAAGAAAAACTAACAAAATTCAAATACTACAATACTTTCCCTTTTTTCTTTAATACATATAATAACTAATACAGGCCCAATTTACTATTTAAACAAATCAATCTTGGTTTAGGGAGTGCTTTTGTCATAATATCCGCTACTTGTTCTTCTGTTGGCACATATTGGACATTAAGCACACCTTCTAACACCTTTTCTCTAATAAAAAAGTACTTTATCATTATATGCTTGGTGCGATGATTATTCTCAGGATTATGACAGAGACGAATCGTTGCTTGATTGTCTATCTGGAGAACTGGCACTTGTTTCGGACAACCCATGTCCTGGAACAATCTTGACAACCAAATAACCTCTTTGACCGCCTCATTTGCTGCTACTAACTCGGCTTCAGTTGTTGATGTAGCCGTCAATTGTTGTCTTTGGCTGAGCCACGACACTGCTCCACTAGCAAACTTTACGACTACTCCGGAAGTCGATCGACCTGTCTTGTTACAGCCCCCAAAGTCTGCATCACTATAGCATTCTAAGCTACTGTCATTGCCCGCACTAAAGTTTATACCGAAATCAATTGTCCCTGCTACGTACCGAAACACTCTTTTAAGTCTTGTTACGTCTTGTGTACTCGGGGAATCTAAAGTTCTTGACAAGACACTCACACTGTACGCTAAGTCTGGTCTTGTGCCTACCATTAAATACATTAAAGCACCTACAGCTTCACGGTATGGGAAGTTGTGATTCTTGTCTTCGTTTTCTGGAACATCACACTTCAAAATTGGTGTTGATACAGGCTTACATTCACTAAAATTGAATCGTTCTAGTAATTTTCTGGCATAAGCTTCTTGTGAGATTTTTATTGAACCATCTTTGAATTGTTCAATCTGAAATCCCAGAAAATACGATGCTGGTTTAACGGTGATCTTGAATTCTTTCTTCAATTCGTTCATAAAAGCCTCTGCTTCTTTTGGATCTTTAGCCATTACCAATCCATCGTCTACAAACCATGCTATTAAAAGTTTTTTATCGCTATTACCTCTGATGTGAAGACAAGGATCCGCTTCGCTTGTTCTGAACCCAATATTTTTGAGCCAAGTGCTAAATCTCTTATTCCAACATCTCTGGGCTTGTTTTAGTCCATATAGACTTCTTAACAGTTTACAAACCCTGTTTGTACCATCGGTGTAACCTTCTGGTTGCTGCATGTATATAGTTTCTTCCAACTTTCCATATAAGAATGCTGTCGTTACGTCAAACTGAATAAGGCTTAACTTTTCTTTTGCTGCATAACTCAGCATTGCTCTAATAGTACTTAATTTAGCAACTGGGCTAAATGTTTCTGTAAAATCTACTCCATACGTTTGACTGTAACCTTTTGCTACTAGTCGAGCTTTATACTTATCTATGGAGCCATCAGCATTTGTTTTTAATTTGTACACCCACTTACATGGTATTACTCTAGACCCTTTTCGTAAGTCTGTAAGTTCCCAAGTTTGATTTTTATTTAATGAATCAATTTCTTCTCTCATTGCTTTCTTCCAATGTATACTGTCTTCGATTTTGAGTGCATCATCAAAACTTTCAGGGGTGCTTACTTGAAAAATTACCTCTTCGCCGAATAAAACATAGTCATCTAATTTAGCTGGTTTAGATAACTCTGTTCGGTTTCTTGTGAATTGTGGAAATGTATTTTCTTCTTCATTTTCACTCTCTGAATGATCTTCATTATTTTCTGATTCACTACAACTCTCATTGTCTTCGTTTACGTCAGGTATTTCTTCCTCAGACTGCTTTTCCTGATTTTGAACTTCTAAGGGTAACTTTACAAATTCACAGTCGGTCATTTTTTCTTGAAAGAGCACATCTCTACTTAGAATAATTTTTCGTTCTTCTTTTAACCAAATACGATAGCGTTCATCACCATCGTAGCCTATTAGGTACCCTTTAATTGCCTTTTTATCTAGTTTCCTTCGTCTCTGGTCAGGAATGTGTGCGTAACATGTTGAGCCAATAACTCTCAAATGTTTGATTCTTGGCTTCTTTCCTATCCATACTTGGTAAGGACTTTTTCCTTCTACACTAGAGTTACCAGTTCTATTTAGGATAAAAAGAGACGTAGCCACAAATTCCGCCCACATTTCTTCATGAAAAACAATTTCACTGTTTGAATACCTAAATGTACGTGCCATTTCAACTATAGTTCTGAAATCTCTTTCGCAAATTGCATTTTGCTGTGGAGTGTATGGAGCTGTCAACCTCTGGGTGACCCCCTCCGAGCTCAAAATGTCTCTTATAATTTTGTTGTCCATCTCACCACCATTATCGCTAATGATCTCTTTTATGGTGTGGCCCAACTGTTTGGCGTGTTTTAGAACTAATTTTAATTTATCTTTTACTTCTGATTTCTCTGACATCAGGTAACCATATCTAAACTTAGTGTAGCTATCTTTAAACACAACTACATACTTCATTTTTGAAAATGATTCTGGAAAAGGTCCACAGACATCTCCTGAAATGAGCTCACCTGGTTTAGTCGACTTTTCTCTATGCCCAAATGGCAATCTGTGGGCTTTACCATAAATGCATGGCTCGCATGTTTGCTTTTCCATACTAGGAACCTTTATGTTTAGCTCTTGCTGCATTTTTGACTGAACATGCCTCTTGTCTTGATGTCCCCACCGCTCGTGGTATAATTGAAGTTGATCAATTACGTTTATACTAACTGGCGGTAACGATACAATATTTGCCTCAAACAGGGTGCCTCCAAGTTTTCTAGACCCAGACAACAATAACTTTCCCTGGTTTGTAAGCCAGCACTTCGTTGCTGTTGACTCAAAGATACTTTCTTGATTTCTCTCTTGTGCAGCTAAAACAGAAAACAAGTTTCTACACAATTTTGGTACATACCAAACTTCGTTGAGTAGAAACTCTTTCCCACCAGGAACAGTCTTGATTTTGACAGTCCCTTTTCCTATCGCTGGTAGGATCTCTGTTCCTGCGGATTTAATTCCAGATGGAGTTTCAAACTTTTCGAAATCAAGAAAATACTTGTCAGTATTTGTTACGTGCTTTGTTGCACCATTGTCTATATACCAAGTTGTTGAGCTAAACGTCTCTGCTAACATACCCACTGCGTCGATAACCAGATCTACTGCATCGGCTTTTGATGCCTCTTGTGGTTTCTTTGGTTTGCCGTCAGCTTTCCATTTGTGACAGTTTCTGACCCAATGACCCGTCTTCTTGCAGTAATTACATACACTATTTTTTTACTGAAAATTACTCTGCTTTTTCGAATCAGCTACAAATGCTTCTTGCGAATTAGAACTTTGATTTTGTTGCTTCTTAAAATTTCTTTCAAATGAGCTCAGTTGGACAGTTAAATCATCAAAAGTTTTATTCGCGTCGTCTTTTAATAACATCCAACTTGATTTGAAATTGTTGTAGCATTCTGGCAAAATGTTTAGTATTTTGCATACTATCAACAATTCTGGAAGCTCATTTTCATTTTTAGCTTTCAAACCATTATTCAATTCATTCCAGAGTGACTTTAGTTTAGCAATATGCATGGTGACATCTTCGCTGCTATTCCAGTTGAATGTGAAAAAATCTGTGCAGATTTTAAACAGCTGGTCTCTGGAGGATACCTCGTACAATTTTCTCAATGCATTCCATGCGTTAAAAGCTGTGTCTTGGTCCATTATTTTCTGGTAGACGGCATCAGTCACTGACGATGCAATCATGGATTTTGCGTAACTATTCGCTTTTCTAAACATATTGGACTTGCGTGTATATTCTTTGATCATCGCTTCTGAGGGTGCTGCTTCTTCTATAGGCTCTGGCTTGACTAACTTGCCATCTATAACCTCTAAAGCGCCCTCGTGATAATCTAGCAAGTCCCTTATCTTTCTCTTCCAGACAGGCCAATCTAGCTCACCTGCCAAAGGTTTAATTTGCTTGTAGAAGTCCATTTTCACGTGTTCAGCACTCTCTTCTGAGTCAACACCGGTTCACAAACTTCTTTAACCTCCAACACTGGTAGACTGTCTGTATTTTCACAATCACAGCCTTCTCGACGTATTCTCACTTGTGCGATACTGGTCCCATAACCTTTTGTGTTTTTGAGAACACTATGCTGTTCTGGTTTGTGAAAATGAAAAGATAACTCGGTTTAAAAGCACACGTTTATTTTCGCCAAAAACTCAACCGTTACACTTCTGTTACAGGAATCTATATTACCGTCTCGGTGCTACCAACCCAATAAAGAAAAACTAACTAAATTCAAATACTACAATAACATCAAGTGCTTCGGAGAATATATGGTCAGGGACAGCAGCAAGAATCCCTCCGCCTAACGAACGTCCAGTGACATCACGTTGTCGATCGCACCTGAATATTTGAAAGTCGGATGGCAGTATTGTTCGACAATAAATATTATAAACAGAAAGAAGGTCTAGCAATGGGCTCACCTTTAAGTCCATTGTTAGCAGAAATATTTATGGCTAATTTAACCAACATTATTTTAAACTCAGAAAAGGGCAAAAAACACATACGTTTTTGGTTTAGGTATGTAGACGACATTTTAGCCGGCTTCACTGGAACTGACAGACAATTAAATAACTTCCTAAATTACATAAACTCCATTCATCCTCAGATTCAATTTACAGTAGAGACAGAACAGAACAAAAACATTAAATTCCTCGACCTTTCAATCATTAACGTAGATAACCAATTTAATTTTGAAATATTTAGAAAGCCAACGTTCGCTGATTCATTAATTCCATCTCACTTAAGACACCCCATTAAACACAAATTAGCTGCATTTAATTCAATGATCTACAGAGCACTCACGTTACCTTTATCAGAAATTGGATATAAGAACGAAATCAAAATGATATACATATTAGCAAACAACAATGGCTATACAAACAAAATAATAGATAATTTAATTATAAAACATCAAAACAATAACCTCAAGAAATTTTTATATGCATGTCCAAAAGTTGAAAATAAAACGTTCAAGTCATTAACATTCTTTGGTGAAGTCAGCCTTAAAATTTTGAAATATATTGAAAAAACATGATATTAATGTAGCATTTAAACCAACCAATAAAATTTGTAATTCAATTTTTAATTCTAAACCCCCGATAGATAAATTAGACAGATCAGGTATTTACAAGCTAACGTGTAAAAATTATAAAGGAATTTACGTAGGTCAAACTGGTCGTAACTTCAACATTAGATTAAAAGAACATCTTAGATCCTTCAGATTAAAACATACAAATTCCACATTCGCGAATCACCTAATAGAAAACCGACATTCTTTTGATGAAGATGTACTCGAGATAATCCATTTTGCCAAAAAAGGATTTAAAATGGATTTACTCGAGTCCCTAGAAATTCATAAAGCGAAGAGTAATCCGGAAATCCCAGTAATTAATGACCAGGTAGATCTAGTATTTTTCTCCTTATTTCATTCTGTATAAATAAGTGTTTTGTCGTAGATTATTACTTTCCCTATATTGTATATATAGGGGAAGTATTGTTTTCGTGCGAGAAAATGTCTGAGGGCGCTGAATCTCAAAAACGAACAATACGATTGAGATGAAACTTTAAACTTAAGGTTTTATCGTTAAAAACTCGATCTGAAAAGCTTTTGGTAAAGATTCATAAACCGGAAGTGGTTGTTTACTCGAGGCGTTTTTTTGTTTTTTCGTGATATTTTTCTAAATATGAAAAATTTTAAAAAACGCTTTAAACAAAAGTTAAAGGGAATGAAATACTGAATAGGTTTTATTCGAACATGTTTTTTATAAAATTCTTAACTTTCGAGAGAAAAAATAAAAATTAAAAATTTTGATATTTTTTGCCAATTTCTAATAAACTATTGGAGTTACATAAAATTTATATAACAAGTAATTGTAGAGAATTTAAAAGTGCACATATTATTATGAATAACATTTTTGCGTAAACCTCATAGTTTTCGAGAAAAATATAGGGAAAGTACTATGATGGCCACATTACCATTTATTTACTTTAAGTTTGATATTTTTAATTTTCTTTATTTATTATTAGATTATTTTTTAAAAACCGCTCATTGATAATTTTCAAGAAAGTTTCTCCTTTATTTATTTCTTCTTTATTTCTACCTGAGGTATGTATCATCCGCGTAGCTGATTACTGTTTCTGCTATATTTGTAGCAGTGTTTATACGATCGTTGTAAATAGAGCGGGTGCTGTTAGACTTCCCTGGGGTAATACAATTTTGGCATGTAAAGGCTCTGATTGAATGGACTTGAATTTGAACCTGTTCAGCGCCGGGCCTCTAATTCCATTTTTCTCTAGTTTGTCTATAAGAATATTGTGGTCAATATAGTCATGGGCTTTAGATAGCAGAAATAAGCATAGCAAGTACACTTAAATTGAATAAAATATAACAGCAGAAGTGGTCTAATAAACAGTAGCTAAAGGAACTGAAATTAAAAAACTACTAAAAAGATAGTTATCTAATGACAACATTTGGAGCCTAAAGATTATATTAACCACTTTTTAAGAAATAGCACAAGAAATAATGTTACAACTATTACTATTACTAGGTAGACTAGAAAACGTTATAATAAAGACGGTAGTGACGCAATATATATACGTATACAGAATATATGTATACAGAAGGTCTGGTTAAAGGGAATGCTACAAGAAGGCTCAGCTAGTCCTGCTGCTAAAGAAAGGCAAATCCCTATCGACCTGCCTGCGACTACAGACAATTATATCTGCTAGACGAGGAGGGTAAAATTTTGATAGGCTGGTCAAATGGATCGCGAACGAAGCCAACACGGGCCAGACAACGCTGCCTTCCATTATTGTGGAACTCAATTCCTTGATCCGCTCTAATGAAGAATCAGTATAGGATATTGGATCATAAAGTGGCAGCTTGCAGTCGACCAAGTTCTTAGGGGTCACGAAGGCGGCGGAGTAGACTGAACCGCCAGGGCCATCTCGTGCCTAATGGCGAATACACGCAGCTCGTCGGAGGGGACGAGAAGGTTGCTGCTAGGAGTCGGGCGTAACCAGTTGAACGCACCACCATTGGAGAGATGCCTGAAAGCGAAGAGAAACAGGGACACTACGCGTTGCCTTGAGAGCTAGAGTCATTCGAGTGGCCAGAGGTTACTGCACGATCTCCGCCAAGGCTGCCGCCAGTCTCTCCGAACTCTGAGATCGTGGCGAGATATGAGGTATAAGTAAGGATAAGTAGGTACAAAATAGACAAGAGCTGTGGAAAGGCAATAGCAAAAAAGGAGTCTGTACCCGCGAGCTCATCCCAGTATAGGGATTTTGAATGGCGAGGAGCCACAGTGATTTGACGTACCACCTGACACAAATCCTGCTAAGTCACGGGTGTTTCGGGAAATACAGATTCTCTGGTGCGAGAGCAAGATGGACGATGCGTGGCATACCATTTTTAAAAATGGGATGGCAATAGAAATCTTCGAGGAAAAAGAAGCTTTCCTCTGGAACAGCTGGAGTTGGGAAAGCTTGGGCAGGGGTTAGGAGTGAAAAGGATGAAGATGAAGAGGAAGGTCGTTGAAGGCCCAAGTAGGGGAGGAGAATGAAAGGGGGCATCCGGACAACTTTGTAAGGTATCCCTGTCTAGTTAATTCGGTCGCGCCGAGGAATTTCGTCGAAGGCCGTTTTCTGGAACTTTTTTAACATCTGAACCCTTCGCGTATATACATATAGCGGGAATTTTGAATATGACAACCCCGTAGTTTGTGAACCCTTAAGTCCATAAAAAAAAACAAGTAGACTAGAAAACTTTATTACAAAAATATTGTGGCTCATTTAAGGGAAATAATCAAACAAACCTTAAAAGGAGTAAAGCACAGATTTATGTAATATATCGGAACAGATACTTATTTCATGTTTTATAATTCACGGTATGTTGTTCCCTCATTGCTTTTTTATATGTAAAACATAAAATATGATTCAAATAGCCAAAATATAAGTAGCGTAAAAGAAAACATATGTTTGGTTCAACTTAATCATAAAAAACCTTTTAAAACTAGACTATAGGGCATAAAGCATATACGCAAATCTTGTGAATTTTTTTTTAATGTAGATACTTGAATTGTTATGTTATTTAGCAAGCGTTTGTAAAACACAAAAGTTTCTTATATTTTAATAAATATTTGATGCTTAGTATTAAACCAATTGCTTCTCCAAACTGTAGTTTTTTAGGCGAAGAATAAATAAATTTTTAATAAATAACAACCTCATAAATTAATATATTTCTCTTCGTTGTATAGATAGTTAAATAGGATCCTTTAAACTCTTTTTTGCATAAATTTTTAGGTTATTTTTTGGTGAAACAATATGAAACAAGTGTATCAAAGCTGATACATAGTGAATCAAGTTGGTATCATAATGGATAATCCCAAAACACTCATAGATACTCAAATAGGTTCTATATACTTTGATGGTGGCGTGGAGAAAACACCCACGATGATGTTAGGATATGATACACTTCCGCCATTGAGTTTAAAAATTATATAGTAATTGATGAGCACATAAAATACAATAATTTTCCGATTTAAATGATATATGAGTTGCATAAATGGGGCACCAAATTATTTATTTCAGCTGGTTTATCTGGCTTTAATAATAATGGAATTGTTTTCACAAATCGATAAAAATAGAAATTTTTACTACAGTTACGCTAGCTTTTAGTTTGTATTATGTCTAGGAAAAAGTGAATATTTTCTTGGGGTACAATAAAAAGAACGAGCATTTTCTTTTTTTTATTTTTACACCAAATTTTCTACAAATTAAAGGCTTAGAGTTTATTTGATAGAAACATTTGTTGCTATGATAGTTGTGGTAAGAAGTTGCTTTAATAAGTCATTTGTTTTGTAATTTTAATAAGACTCATTGCTTATTATTTTCGTGAAATATTAGTTTATTTTCTGCAACCACTTAAAGAACTTTTTATTATTAAATATAGATTTGTGTACAAAATATATTGTTACTCAAATATCTGAACAAAAAACTAAAAAAAAAAAAATAAACACACATAATGAAATACATTCTGATGCACATAATTGATAAAAAGTACTTAATCATAGGGCAAAAGGGGCCACATTTAAAAAAATATTTGATGAATAAATGGCGATTAGAGTCTCCATGGAGCAACTGTTACCAGAAGAATAGAGGGCAAGAATGGAAGAACACATATTCTGTTAATTCGAGCCTTTCCAAATGAGATCAAAATTTCTGTGAAAAATTATTATGTAAGAATATTAGAATTATTATGTTGGATAGTATATTTTCAAATAATATTGGAGAAAATATTATTCTTGTTTGCGGCTATTATTAAAACAGTTATCAGTTAACTCATAATGAACACATGAATCATGAAAATAGTATTACTTCTCACCATATGAGAATTTGTTTTGAGAAAATAGCAGAACAGTAATCGAAATACACTTAATATTCTTAGAAAATATTCAATTTTATTAAAAATTAATAAATCTTAATAAATGACATACTATTTTAATGCAATTGCGATTTCTTTGATCTTGTGTATACATGTATAAATACTATGATGGATAAAACTGAGGAAATGATTGAATATAAAAGCATGACTTTTTATTGTACTGAATCCTAGGGATATAATTTATCTTAGATATTTGAAATTTGATAGTTTTTGATGGGATATTCGGTTATAGCAGCCGGTGGGGATTTGTTCGGTTCGTTTTTATATGCGGCTAGAATTGGGATACAATGGGAAAGAACCCATTGTATAAAATTCTATCGTCCGTTTTCCAAGTAAACATTGAAATTTAATTAATTATTGTATAAAATGTTTATAAACTTTATTATACTTGCTCCATTGGTCCATAAAGGATATATACATACTTATATTTTACATTTAGGAAAAAATTTCTAATTGTACAAATTTGCATAGTAAAACTTAATAAAGGTTTAACAGTTTTCAAACGATACGAAAATGACAGTATTTTCTCTAATATTTTTATTATGCCTCTCTGTACTTATTGTTTTTATCTTTTCAATATTTACGGTTATGATTTGCGAATATGTATATTCGAAATTGCTATTTGTTATATTTGACTCTATGCCCGCATGTGAGCGATGAAACGATTTAACGTGATCTCCGTTTGCGTAAACCGCCCAGCTTCTAAATCCGGATAATGTTGGATCAACGGATCTTTGCGTGCACGTTATAGACAGCCGAGCCTAGATTTATGCAACACATTCTGTATTAACTTATCACAAAGGACGGGAACGCATGAAAATCTTGTGAACCATAGGAGTTTGTTTCAGTTAAAACGATTATAGCCCACAATAATATCATCGATAAAAGTAATTGTTCAGTATCTAAGTAGTGTATGTTATTATTACTCTAAATACTTTATAGAAACAATACAACTATATTTTTAGAGTAATTTTAATTTTTAAATTATTAAAATGTATCTAAATAATCAACAAATCAATCTGCTATTCAGTCACTGCTAACTATCCGACGTTATTTATGAGATAGAGTACCAAAATTAGAAGATTCTTATAAAAATCTGACAGAATGTGTCAAATATAATAATAATAATAGTAGTATTTTATTCATGCTATTAGCGCAAGCCTAACATTCGTCAACAAAATTTGAGTTAACATGATATTTAAAATTATGTGTATGCATGTATCGATTATAATAATATAATATATATTGAGCAAAAATTGATAAAAATTGATAGTAGACAAAAGTACATTTTAAAATGAACGATTTCGACTATAATTACTGGATCGGTGTCATATTTTATGAGCATATTTGTAACTAGTTTGTAGGCTTTTGCAGCTGGATTATTGGTCAATAAATTAGTTTAATATGAATAAATCTATATAAGCATTTTCAAATATATATTTTAAATAGCTACAATTATTTCACCTGAAGAAGCCACAGTGTGGCGAAACAATTGTAGCGTTTTACAATATATATTTGAAAGTGCTTATATAGTTTTATTTATATTAAAGTGAAGACATTTATCAGCCTCACAATCAATTCGAATAAATTAGTTAAGTCTAACGTCACGAATTTTGAAATTTTAGTTTTTTATATTCTTTATTCTGTCTAAACTGTGTTTCAATGTGGATTTAGGTTTGAAATTGCAACGTTCTATAATTTGCTAAATTAGTTATTTTGCTAGTAGTTTGCACGGTGCATTTGTAATTGACGTAACACGCCTATTCGGATGTTTATTTCGTGTAATGTGTAATTTAATTGTATTATATAATTTAGGGGATTGAGCGTTTATATTTATCAAATGATGCTTCTCCTTTAATAAAAGTAGGAATTTAGTATGATTAAAACTTTCTCTAATTGGTTGTTACAATTTTCAGTTGGATCTGTTTTGAAAAGTTTAATCATTTTTTTCCGTCCAGCATCCACTTCTTTTACGCGGCGGTACTTTCATTCTTACGGCCACACGTACAGGAACTACTTCGTTGGATTTGTATTGATGTAGAAACCACATATTTTATTTGTATATTTTATATTTCATATGTATATTTTTGCCAATTCTCTATCACTACCCCTTACTAAAATGTTCATCTTATACAAAAAAAATATTATAGAATTTAAAAAGTGAAATGTATTTCCTTCACCTGAAGAAGCCGCAGAGTGGTAAAACAATCCAAATGTCAACTTACCAACTTGAAGTTAAAGCGAAAGGTTTATTACTTGTGTCCGGCAAATCCGTACTAGACTTTCTTTTAGCTTAGAAGTGTTCATGTCATTAAACGTTGGATAGTCGAAATTGATTTTAGGAACCATGTCGACCGCCAATAAATAAGCGGAAACTATGCAGTATTTGCACTTTTACTCGTAACACATAAAATTTTATATGATTGATTGCTAAATCTTAATTACGAAATAGGTTGAGAAATAAACATTTTCATAGAATCACGACAGTGAAAAATCTTTTAATTGTGACAGTTTTATTCTTGGAATAATTATATTTGTTTAGTAATGTCCGAATAGTCACAATAAAAAGGGACATTAGCAAAGTGTTTATTTTTCAACCTACTTCGTAAAATTGTATAATTTGAATAGGCGCTTAATTGTGTAAATTACAGGTTATAGGTTGCAGGTTACATAGGATCATTATGAGGTAAATAAACTTCTTGTGAACTGCGATCTAACAGATCTATTGTTTTGTCCTTAACCAATCACTTCCCAAGCAGTCCCACGTCCTCTATGAACCTGGTAACTTTCTCAGGGGTGATGCTGCTCACTTCTTTTTGGGATAATCGGTCCATGCCGAAGTGTGAAAGAAGCTTCTGGGCAATCGCGACACAAGTGCATGTGTATGTGCTCGATCGTCTCATCTAATGAATCATATAATCTGAAATTTCCTCTTTCATCTTTTACCATTTTCCACAAATGGTAGCGGAGGGCACAATGACCTGTCATGAGTCCCGTGAATATTTTCAGCTTGTTCCTTGTCAGTTCAAGCAACCCTTGTCTGTAATCGAGTTTGATGAGTTGTTCTGATTGACGTAGGCCTGGGACATCGTTCCAGTACTTACGTCTTCTGTCTTCTTCCTATTTTAGCACCTCTCTACTGACCTGGTCCTATTGGAGTGACATTTGCCACTCATTGCCTTCGATAGCACCGTGCCCTGGGACCCACATGAGGGTGAACGAGTTGTTCTTCGTCAGTTGCGAGATGGATCGTCGACATTTTTAGACAGTCCGTGAGCCATAACTCGAACGGTCTTTAGTGCGGCTTGGCTGTCTGGCAAATGTATATATGCGCGCGCGCCCGTCGTTTGCATGACCCCTGTGATGCTTAGACATGCTGAACGTTGAAGCCTATCCAGCTTCTTTTGCGTGTCTAGTTTTTAGGGTTCAGGCAAGGGTAGTATGGCTGACAATGGGTACCATCGTGTAACTCACATCAATCAAGGCAAATGAGGCCAACAATTGATTATCAACATAGACACGCCCTTATTGGAAATCCCGTTAAGGCATTTACTAAATTGATTCAGTGATAAGATAATAATCGATTGATTCAATAATTGTCCATACGAATGAATATAATAATTATAAAGTTGATGTTAAACCGATATTAATTATTTTTAAATATTTTGAATTAATAAAATAAATTTAACAAAGGGAACAATATATGCATTTATAACATATATTAATCTTCATCTTTAAACCTTATATTTTAAGAGATTACTTATACTTTCATGTTTTCCTTTCTATATTGTTATAAGTGAATATAAGTGAATATAAAACAAGAGAAAATAAATCGGCTATATTAGTACGCCGGTAGGATTCGGTCAGGAAATAATCTAGAGGGGGAGCGGAAATAGTAATTTGTTTTCATAAACCTTCTGTGCGTTTGAAAAATTGCGCCTCGGGATAATCGGGTTAGTAAATGTGGAAATGCAATTTCTACCATCCAGTATTAAAAACAATTTTCCTGCGCCCAATCGAATGTATGTGTGTGTGTGTGATTAGTATTACGGTTGAGCCGATCAAAACGAACCCGGATACCCAAAATTAAAGTATTCATATTTAGGCGATAATTTTTAATCAAGCCGCTACGTAATTTTAACTTTGAAATTTTATAGGTCTTAATAGAAATTGATTAATTGCATTTGTGCTATAATAAATGTCTATTAAAAATATTTCTCTATAAATTGAGAGAGGAGGGAGGAATATCATTAGGTGCTCTAAGATGTAACATATTGTATTTAATATTAGTAATTTCACTCTAAATATTTCTTTAAAAATGTTTTATAAATAAATCTTGAGAATAATAAATTGAAATTGTTAAATTACTATGGTATCTTTACAAAATTATAATTTAAGTTTCCCTTTTGTAAATACTTCAAAAATAAAATCTATGGAATTTATCTAGTTGACGACCAACTTAAAGACCGTATAGATAATCTAGGCGAAATAATGTAATTTCTACTGTTAAATAATATATAGGCAATATACTGTTAATTCACGTTCTATATAAAAATATTATTATAAAATACTACTATTTTTTATTTAGTAAAAAAATACAAATTTTAAATATATTCTTCAGTTAACTTTTGTTTATGTTTAGTAAACTGAGCAAACTATGTTGAAGAATTGAAAACGTAAATATTTGATGAAATAAAATAAAATATCTTTCTTTAGAAATATCTAAAAATTCATTCATAACATTACATTTCATGTTTAATAGCTAATTATTATAATTTAAATTTACCACGACCAGGCATTTCAGATTAAATCACTTCATAATAATGTCCGATGCCAATATTATGGGATCAGTGAAACTTTTAATTTTTAATAAATATAAGAAAATTGAAATTTGGATTTAAGCAACTGTTAGCAAATAGCAAACGCTTAAACACATATGTTTCTACTAACAAGGTAGCTTTGAAATTGTGCCTGTCAAATTATCAATAAGAAATATTGGTTCTTGAAGCTTCTACTTCGTTATTAATAATAAATATAAAAACAGTGTTGAAAATAGGAGTGTACATTAAGTCAATGTGGTCGTTAATTAGGGTAATTCCCGGATTAGTGCGAGCTTTATAAATGATTTGAGGAGGTCCATATTTCACCCCTTTTCATAGTAATGTATTATGAAGAGTACATTCTCGCCAAAGGAATGATTCTAGTCTTTCTTGAATTAATTTCTCATGTAGCTCGTTGTGAAACATTTTGTAATATAGAAATAACACAATTAACGCTTGGTTTATTTCACAGTGAAACATTTTTTTCAATATTTTATAGTTCATAGATGATCGCTGCCGTTTTCTGATTGAATTTTTTTTATATACTTCCTCGGACGATCCGTTGTGAATATTTTTCATTACTAATATTTTACTCCTAGGAATGAGAATCTCTTTACATTCTTCTTTGCCATCTGTGTTTTCAGATACGTTTTGGCAGTCCGTTGTCAAATAAAAACGAACTTCTTTGTGCCCAGTACTTTAGGTTCAAAAATATATTAAAATTTCTTTCAATATTGGTTTGATATTTTCTTTCTTTTATTTTACCAAAAGATATAGTAAAAAATCACTCTCCAAATTCTTAAGAACATCCATCTGCTTTTCGGTCAATCATTTTTGCTTTGCTACAGTACTTACAATATTCTCGGCTTAGTCTCCAAGTTAAAGCATCTTCGTTCCAATGAATCTCCTCGCTGTATAAAAGTCAAACTTCTGTAAAAAGGAACAAATTATTTGAGAATTTACATATTTATTAAAGGAGAATTATTAACTTCTATTTGATCATTTAATAGAATACCTTTTTGTTATATTTATTAATTTCTAGTTCTTCTAACAAATTTAACTTTCGACTTTTATTACAATCGTGTAAAATTTCAAAATTATCATTATTGGTATTCGATTAAGTGTTTGGCGTAGGTTGAAGCAGTTTTATGGAATTGAAAGCATTTTTTATGTTTTTAAATGTGGTCTGGAAAGCTTCGTCCAGTTTGTCCAACGTATACCTTAGGACAATCCCCACACTTTAGCAAATATACGACCGAGTTCGTCGATTTATCAGATTTATCTTTGGCATTATTTATAAATTTACTAAGTGAGTTGGTCGTTCTGAAAGACGGGGTTAAATTAAAAGATTTTAGTTTTTTGCTGATGGCAATTGATGGGGGACCGTTAAATGTTAATGAACAATATTTAATATTTTGATCGGAATGAACATGGATTGGGTAAACTAGTTTTAAAGCTTGTTGTTTTTGTTTTTTAAAAAGGATGTTTAATATTAGCTTTTGAGGAAAGCCATTGTTGTTTGCTATTATTAAAATTCTATTAAGTTCGTCATTAAAAATTTTAATTGAAAGGGGAAGCAAGTTTATGTTGGATAGGATGAAATGATTTGAAATTAATAGTGGAATCTGTATGTGTCGGCTTAATATCTAGATGTAAATTTGTTAAAATTAATTGATTTATTTGATTCGATCTCCCTAGTGAATGAAATGTCTGTGTAAATTGAATTAACAAAACATAAAAATTGGTCTAGTTGTCTATCTGTACATGTAAAACAAGTTATATAGCGCCTTCATGTCCGTACTAGTATAGACATTTATTAAATAGTGGATGTTTTCTGATTACGTTCTCTAATGAATTCATAAATATTTCGGCAAGTAAGGGGCTCAGGAGGTTACCCATCGCTAATCCTTTGTTTTGAATAAAGAAGTTATTATTAAATTGAAAATAATTTTGGGCTAAACATTCATTAAGGAGATCCAAAATTTCTGCTTTAACAATCGGATTAGTACCTTGGGAAGTCAGTAATCCCTCAATAATGTTTACTACCTCTTGAGGCTGCACACCAGGGAAGAGATTACTGACATCGAAGGACACCAGCCGACTATTCTTCGGAACTTTTAGATCTTTAATTTTAGAGATTAATTCTAACGAGTTTGAGTAAAGTAGATAATAGTTTATATTGCATATAATAATGGCATGCATGTATCAAATCACTCACCTCTTTGCCACTTTGGGCTTGGAGCAATTATTATCGTATTCCCGCAATAGTGGTAAATTTTGAAAAGGAAATGAGAGTTCTTTAAGAATTGCTGTGAAGTGGTTATGAGGAGGTTGTAAAGTGGTCAAAACCCCCCAATAAATTATTAAAGGCAGTGCATAATACTGGTACATATTATAGTAAATAGTATTATAGAAGTATTATTGAAGCAAGTAAGAGTTTGTTATTATTTATTATAAATATTTTTATTAATAAATATGTAGGTAACAATATGGTCGTAATTTCAAGACTCGTCTGGGAGAACATTTACACTCTTTAATCGACAAGTCGTCATTCGCAAGACATATGACTGAAAATAATCATTCTTTTGGCGAGGATGTACTTTCGGTTATTCATTTTGCCGAAAAGGGTCGTAAAATGGACCTCCTGGAATCACTGGAAATTCATAAAGCACGCGCTAATCCGGAAACTCCAGTAATTAACGACCAGCTTGATCTAGTATACACTCCTATTTTTAATGCCATTGTTAATCCATAATCCAATCGTATATAAATACCGCACGTTAGGTAGTTTAAGTTACTTTCGGTTTGAAAATTATACGCTGATGTATTGAAACCATTGGTCACCATACAAATATATAACGGTTATACAAAACAAAGTGATTATTGTGTTTAATTTAGCAAGTAAATTTATTTCAATTTTCTTATAATTTTCTGCATATTTTTGGTAGTAAATTTTGCAAGTAAATTATTGATAAAATTATTTTTCTTCATAAGTATAGGTTCAGTACAATTTACATAATCGTTTTGTAGGAATGAAATTGTGTTAATTATATTCAATATTAAGTTATAATTAGTTTTAAATTTTAATGTGCTGTGTCCTAAGTCGTACCCGTATGAGATTACTAAATCGTACTGGTACGACTTAAGAAATGATTTTTTGTTTTTCCTAATTTAATGTGATGTTTTCTACATTCTTCATATTTTAAGCTATAATCATGTCAACACAGTCAAAGCGAATTTATAATGCATAGAAACTAGAAAAATGAATGAGGCGTTAAACAAATTATCGGAAGTAGTTTTTGGATTCAATTAAGCCCATCGACAATATAACATCCCTAAACCAAAGTTATGACATCGTTTTAAAGGATTAAATAGGAATGTCAAATTTGGGACGCCTCTAGAATATAACTGAAAATATGGAGAAGGAATTTTTTGCACACATTCGCAATTTAGAATCAAGCTCTTTTGGGATTACTGCAACTGATCTAAGAAGTATTGCTTATCAGTTGGCGAAAAAATTTAATAAGTATAAGTATATTAAGTATAATTTAAATAACACAGTTTCAGTAAAGAAAAAAGAAATGCAGGGAAGAAGTGGTACTATAAATTTATGAAGAATAAACCTTGTTTATCTTAACGTACTCCAGAAGCAAAATGACCAGGGCCAGGGCTTTCAATAAAAAAAAGTATTTATGGATTCTTTGATAAATATGAATCCATATTAGATGATTAAACAAAAACGTTTACTTTGTTAATATCACACTTTATTTTTAAGTGACTCGAGTTTCGATCATTAACTGCTCATTATCAAACTTAAAGTAAATTAATCTACGACAAAACACTTATTTATACAGAATGAACTTTAATAACTTCCTAAATTACATAAACTCCATTCATCCTCAGATTCAATTTACAGTAGAGACAGAACAGAACAAAAATATTAAATTCCTCGACCTTTCAATCACCAACATAGATAACCAATTTAATTTTGAAATATTTAGAAAGCCAACGTTCTCTGATTCATTAATTCCATCTCACTCAAGACACCCCATTAAACACAAATTAGCGGCATTTAATTCAATGATCCATAGAGCACTCACGTTACCTTTATCAGAAATTGGATATAAGAACGAAATCAAAATGATATACATATTAGCAAACAACAATGGCTACAGAAACAAAATAATAGATAATTTAATTATAAAACATCAAAACAATAACCTCAAGAAATTTTTATATGCATGTCCAAAAGTTGAAAATAAAACCTTCAAGTCATTAACATTCTTTGGTGAAGTCAGCCTTAAAATCCGAAATATATTGAAAAAACATGATATTAATGTAGCATTTAAACCAACTAATAAAATTTGTAATTCAATTTTTAATTCTAAACCCCCGATAGATAAATTGGACAGATCAGATATTTACAAGCTAACGTGTAAAAATTGTAAAGGAATTTACGTAGGTCAAACTGGTCGTAACTTCAACATTAGATTAAAAGAACATCTTAGATCCTTCAGATTAAAACATACAAATTCCACATTCGCGAATCACCTAATAGAAAACTGACATTCTTTTGATGAAGATGTACTCGAGATAATCCATTTTGCCGAAAAAGGATTTAAAATGTATTTACTCGAGTCCCTAGAAATTCACAAAGCGAAGAGTAATCCGGAAATCCCAGTAATTAATGACCAGGTAGACCTAGTATTTTCCTCCTTATTTCATTCTGTATAAATAAGTGTTTTGTCATAGATTAATTTACTTTAAGTTTGATAATGATCAGTTAATGATCGAAACTCGAGTCACTTAAAAAAAAAAAATAAAGTGTGATATTAACAAAGTAAACGTTTTTGTTTAATTTTCCAAAATGTATCACGAAGTTAACGCCTCAACCATTAATCAATTCCATATTAGATGAACACAAGATGATTTCTAACCATATAACGTTGACGAAACAACAGGATTATCCACTGTTCTCAAACCAAAATAATTGCTCAGAAAGGCAAATAATTGCTCAGAAAGGCAAACAAGTTGGTGCACCTACAAGTGCTAAAAGAGATTTAACCACACTATAAGTGTATGCTGTACGAATGTTGCGGGTAAATACATACCTCCTTTTAGAAAGGAGCACCTCCGGGTTTTGGATGCTCTAAAAACGGGTGGATAACGTCAGATCTTTTTGTTCAATAGCTGGAAGATTTCATCAAGTATACAAAGTTGGAGAATAGTAACAATAAGCAAATACTTCTTCTTTTGGATGGACACACTACCCAACAAAAAATTTTGAAACTAAAGAACTAGCTTGCAAACATGGCATTATAATGTTTTTACTTCCTGCTTATACAACCCACCGTCTTCAACCTTTGACAGATCTTTTTTTAAATCTCTAAAAACCAACGAAGCTTCTTCTTGGTAAAAAATAAATCCTGGTAATACAATTAAACAAACCTTTGTGTCAGAACTATTTGAAATTGCATATTCAAAATCATTTCGTATTGCTTTGAATGGTTTCAAATTTGGCCATGCAATAAACATAAATTTGATGACGATTTTTACGTTTCTACAGTTTTTATTGAAGATAATCTTTACTTAATATTTACGCACTACTCCATTGTAAATTAATAATTAAGAAATAAAACCGCAATTAAAAACTATAGCTCTGATTCCAATAATAAACCAAAGTCAAGGGTTCCATAGATGCTCTACCTTGTCAGTCGAAATTACGTCCACGCCGAATATAGAAAGCATAAAAAATATTGACATCCAGAAATAAAAAGAAGAAAAACGATTGGTATTGTTTTATTTGTGGAGAAGATGAAACATGATTCAATGCTTGAAATGCAAATCTTGGGTGCACGATGTTTGCGCTGGATTGAACAAGGGAACAAAAAAAATGTATGTAATGATTGTACTAACTGTATGCATCTGTAAAAATATGTAATAATTATTATCTTTTTTGATTGAACTCCTAATTACGACTTAGACCATAGGTGGTACTACTTAGGTTATAGGTGGTACGACTTAGGCTATATATGGTACGACTTAAGAAACAAGTTGACTTAGTTGATGTTAGTTTTTAAAGATTTATTTTTTTACATGAAAACGTTTATGGATTCTCTAGTTTCGTTATGACACATAGTACCAAAATTAACAAAGGTCTGAATAACATATTTAATTTCTATGTATCTGATAAATCCTAAGTTTTGTATAGTTCTTTTCTTAAGCAACCTCATCCTATAAGGTAAATAGAAGACTACGTTTAACGTAAACGAAGTGTTTTATTTACCTTATATATAAGTGTTTACATCTAAAATTAGCATATACAAAAAAAGTATACTAAAACTAGATTTTTTACTACACCTGAATCTCTCTCTGACATCTTCGTTTTGATCTCGTCAATAAATTGCTGGTATATTCTCAAATCTTATTGCAGCCGTATAAAGCAATACATTAGATTTTTAATTTCAAATTTCCAATTGCTACCAATTTACTTTCAATTAATTATAATTTCTTCCTTGCGGGATTAACTCATTTCATAAGTTTCTTCTCTTCTACTAAAACGCTTAACAAATAAACTTTCTAAAAAAGAAAATGTTCTGTAATACTTAATTTTATATATTTTACATAGATTTTAAAAGACATTGGTGAAAAAGTCGCTTCCATTATTCGTTTAAATATTTTCCGCTGTTGACCTTTACTTCAAATTTTTTTTCAACTTCATGTTAACTTCTTTCACAAAATCTGAATATATATTTGGCCTCTAAAAACCACATTTGATAATACAGCTCAAAGTGTTTATCATCATTAGAGAGATACTTCCTTCGGCTACATTCTCGCCATAGACCATTTTTTATAGCTCGTTTCTGTGATGAGTTTGACGATTTATTATTATTCCGTGTTACTTCTTTTCCCCTATCGTTTTGTGTTTGTGAAAAAACAGTTTATTAAACTACCGGAAATTGAACGAAATATTAATATAAATTATAAAAATCTACTACGTATTAAGGGCTGTTAGAATAGCCTTAACAACCAAGGGAGCTGTTTGTGGTCTGACAAAGGAAGGCCCTAAAGCGACTTCGGTTGTTACGCCCCTAACTGCATGGGGTACGTACAATGTTTTTCGTCGTACTGCTAATTTCTTAAAAAATGAAACTTGAATGTGTATAATTGACAATACTAAAATCGAAGATGACGTCTATTCAATTTTTGTTAGATTTAACATACAAATCGTACATGACTTTGTTTTCATAACAACCAATTACAAATGACATTTTATTTTTCAAAGTGCAGAAAATGGAGAAAAAAACTTGAGTTCCGTGAAAATATTGACCCGAGCTAAGCAAGTTAATGGTAAATTAGTACTAGAAAAGTTGACGGACAAGTACTAAAACGATGGAAATTTATTTAAAAGATGTGAGCAAGAAAATAATATTAAAAATGTGAGTTTTCACAATTGCACTATAACAAATTTTTATAACTTTAAATAGACCTTTTATAATTTTTATTGTTATTTCATTGAATTTCCTGTAGTTAAAATAATAAATATGAATAGCTTAACGCACGTCAAAAGTGAGATGTTATTTATTGCATTATGCTTTCACCGCTTTTGGTGAATGCGCCGGGTACCGTACAAGAATTCAAAACGTACAGAATGTCAAAATTTGACATGTAATTAATTTTTAACACATTTGAAAGTAACACAATGTTGCCATAAATAGGTCATTATGCAATAGTATATTACACTACAAGTGGAGAATGTACGTGTTTCGCTCACGCGTGTACCAGGTTGCACACGAGGCGACAGCCGATCGTCTACGTCTACGTTTAAACTGTAACTTTCTAACAACAAAACAACGTCTGAAAATTCTATTTTATACTGCAGGATTGAACAAAAGATATTTATATTAGTGCATACTTAAATTTATCATGTTATATGAACATTACTTCCTAAACAATACTTATTGTAGAATAATGTAAGCAATCATATCATGTCTCGTTATTATTCCTGCACATATGTATAGGGTGTTCAGGAAGTAAAGACGAATTTGAATTTGGCGACATTTTGTCATATGACGTTTCGCAGTCGTACTTGTTTGATGTTTGTTATTTGCGATCTTTCCCATTAGCAGCCTGATAGCTTTTGTGTGTTGAGGATTGTAGTTTGATGTTTATTTTCGCCATGGAGCAGATGACAACTAAGCAACGTACCCAAGTGATAGTTACTGTAAACGGAGACAGTTATAGAAATATGCTTTCTGATTGGTTTTTCGAAGTTTTGAATGAAAATGACGATTTTTCGTTTCAACAAGATGGTGTACACATTACCTGGAGCTATTGCTCTTATGACTGAAAAGTCTCCCCAAAAAATGATTTCTCTGCGTGGCAAGCAGTACTGGCCTGCCAGATCATGTTATCTTAGGCCTTGTGACTTTTTTGTGGGGATTTATAAAATCAAAAGTTTACGTGAACAAGTCAAAAACAATACACCAATTAAAGGATGCCATTTAAAGGGTTATTAATGGCATCCCACCAGATGTTTGTGAACGCGTCATCAAGAACTTCAATGAGCATTGCTTGTTTCTGCGGGGCCTTCCGTGGTCATCTGGAGGACATAATTTTTCATACATAAATAGAAAATGTTACTTAATGTGTTTATAAAAAAATACAGTTTCAATAATTTTTTATGTTCTATAAAACTTTTTAATTAATATCTCTATAAAACTAGACATTGCAAATTAATTGTTTACAGAAAAACGTCAAGGCTTGTTAAATTTATATTATGGAATAACGCCATTGATGATTTTATTTGACCTTTTTTATTCGCTTAATAACCTAGTATAATAGTTTCAAGCTGTGGAGCCATTTGTACTGTCCGTCTTATTTCTTATAACGATTGATTCTTGCATTTTTCAGGTCCTAAAAGGTAACTAGATATTTTAGTTTCTGATTAATACTTGTTGATACATGCTTGGTCCAAGCCCAAAGGGGACAACTTCTTCTTTAGTTTCTAATTTGATACACGTTTGTCATAATTATATGCAATATGGGCCTGGCGGGATTTGCCTATAACGATATAGCACATATAAAGCGAAATTTATCCAGACTTGCTTAGGAAGTCTGAAGGGTGAAAGTCCAAAGAGGGACTCTAATTGATACATTATTTACCTATATTACCGCTTAACAGAATGTTCGATAGGTCATAACTCGTCTTTAATCGATTCTGTCGAATTAATTTCAACTCTTTTTGGGAATTACCTGCCTATTATTAAGAGCAAATGGCCTCCTTTCGATAAATGAATGAAGAGGGGTATGTTAATTTTTCATATGTTCATAAGAGGCATTTTTTCCCAATCAGTAGTTTATTACTCATTTAATGATTAGAAGGGTTTCTGCAATCGGTGGTCCCATTAACTTGTATGAAATTGTAGTCGTTATTCATTATTTCAACTAGTACTATCTTAAAAGTTTCTCCCCCGTGTATGCTCACCTTGACGTGGTGGGGGAGCTTGCGTATCTAGATGATCCTAAGTGCTACAACAGCGGGAGCGTCAGCTCCCGATAGGGGTACCCATGCTGGAAAGGACTTAGATGATGGATCTGACTAAGCAGCATGCACACCCTGCTCAGCTGTCGTGTCGTGGCTTAGAGCTTGCACTAAAGGGTACGATACCCTGCTCTGACTGGCTGTAAAGCCACCAGGCAGGTTATATCTGTAACTCACCGCTGTACGTGGTCAAGTCTCGCTGGCAGTGAGCGAAAGAGGGTCTGGGCTTAACTGCATGGACCAAGTGAAAGGAGAGCCACAATAAAAAACTCCTCAAGCCAAGGTGGAACAGCATATGCCTAAGGCTGCATGGCTAAGGGGAAGATTAGTCTTAGAATGCGAACTCCGGATACCAGGCGACCTCCGGTTTCAAATAGCCTTCCTGTGGCATGCGGGGCTCCGCTGCAGGTGACCGTTTATTTCCCTAGCTTCTCGTGGGATCAATAATGAACCATGAATAAACAAATAAGGGCTCGCCCCCCTCAAAGGACGAAACTACGCCGATGGAGTGTGAAATCCTTGCCACGGGAGAGGACTTAGCGCCTGAGACCGACAGGGAGGAACTACTCCTAGCCAGCAGTGGAGCTATGGCTGGGCAAAAGCCCAAGGACCTCCAGCCACGCAAGCCGCGCCTAAGCGGTGCTGGGAAGAAGAGGTTTAAATACCTCATCAGCAAGGGCATGTCGCGGGAAGAGGCAACACAAAAGGCCTTACAGCCCTTCGGTCCAGCGCGTAAACAAAAGACCGAAAAACGTACCCGTTCGGACGGCAGTACGCCGAAGGGTACGCCAGCCAAACGTGCGAAAGGGACTGTACAGTCCACCACGAGCGGCATATCACCACTCAAGCGGACGCAGGGGCAAACCGGCCTTGCAAGCACAAGCCCGAGTGGCGACACAAAGGCGAAGCAAAATCCCCAAAAAATGGCATCATACAGTCAGGCCGTAAAAGGACTAAAGGTTGGTGTTATGGCAAAGGACTACCCTGCTACTCTCCTGTCAGTGGAACAAATAGAGTCCACACTAGAGTATATCATGGATATAGTCCTAAAAAAGGGGAATGAAGAAGACTCCAGATTCCTTGGGATTCACAAGCGACCTGGGTGGATCGGGATCACCTGCCGCAACGAAGCTACGGTAACGTGGCTGAAGTCGCATCAGGATGAGATCGTCCCCTGGGAAGGTGCAGCCTTATAAGTCGTTGGAGCGGAGGAAATGCCGCACAACGATATCCTAGTGGGATATTTTCCGGGCAGTCAGGAGTACAGGGACGAACGTATCCTGCAACTGATTGCAGTCCAGAATGGATGCGATGCCTCTAACTTGAGGGTCTTAAGAAGGGTGACCGCTGGACCCACTCAAGAGGTTAAAAAAACGCAATTACCTCGTTGGATATCGCTACGGCGAAGTACAGCTTCGCACCAAGGCGAAGCAGGACAAGCCTGATGAAGGGGCAGGAGCCTCAAGCTCCCAAGGACCCCTGGATCAGGGTAAAAATCCGCCGTTGCAATACGCAACTGGTTCCGGAGAGGCCAACAAGCCTCCAGGGATCAGAAAGGCTCCAAGCCTGGCCAAGAGTCCACCCAAGAAGCAGGCTGATGTGCGTCCAAAGGGCAGGATTATGCCCCAGGACAAACTGAAGGATGCCAGAGGTGGGGGTCATTCCAAGGCCCAAAAAAGGAGGGTAAGTGGCAGTGCCTCCAAATCAACCTGCAGCACTCTAAGGCAGCATCAAGTGCCTTAAGCAGCAGGCTGGCTAGGGAGAACGTCCAAATAGGGCTAATTCAAGAGCCCTGGGTCCACGGAGGGGCTATTAAAGAACTTCAGAACCCATCGTACTATCTGGTATGTAATACTACGTGCGGCAGGCCACGGGTCGCCCCGATTTTCAGGAAAAATATTAATTATGCTCCCATTCCACAGTTCGTCACCCAGGACCTAGTGGCAGCGGTCGTGGACGTACCAACGGGAGATACCAAGAGGCAAATTGTATTTGCCTCAGCCTACTTTCCAGGGGACGAAGACAACCCACCACCAGAGGCAGTAAAGAACCTCACGGACTGGTGCCGCAGGAATGGGAAACATCTTATCATGGGCTGCGACGCTAATGCGCACCACACAGTATGGGGCAGCTCAGATATCAACAACAGGGGTAAGTACCTTCTTGATTATGTATGCGCTAGCAATCTAGACATCTTAAACAGGGGGAATAAACCCACGTTTATAAACGCAATAAGGCAAGAGGTACTTGACTTGACCTTAGCCACAGCGTACGGCGCGCAATTGATAAAAAATTGGCGTGTACTCTCTGAGCCCTCCATGTCGGACCATCAAACGATCGCGTTTGATATGGAAGCTGGGAGTACGGAAATAGCAGAGTGCAGAGTGCCACGAAAAACGGACTGGACATTATATAACGAATGTCTATTGTCCGAACTTCAAGGCCTCCAATACAACATCGCTACCATAGAGGAATTAGAACAAGCCTCACTACACCTAAGCGATACCATTGTAGCAGCCTATGAGAAAAGCTGCCCGGTAAAGAAGGTAAACTTCTCGAGAAACGTTCCTTGGTGGAACAAGTAATTGGATCGACTCAGGACTTCCGCCCGGAAATCCTTCAACAGAGCCAAGAAAACAGGCAACTGGTCAGCCTACAGACAGGCTCTGACTGAATTAAATAAGCAACTGAGGGAGTCTAAACGAAAGGCCTGGAAGGCCTACTGCGAGGGGATCGACCATCTGACCCCAGCAAATAGACTCCGGAAGGTCCTATCAAAGGACCATACCAATGCGGTCGGCATCTTAAAACGAACTGATGGCAGTCACACCAAAGATCAACAGGAAAGTATAGAGCTACTCCTAGGTACTTACTTTCCGAGATCAAAAGTAGTGACTAAAAACACAATTGCGGCTAGTACCGGCTCAGTGGCTCACTGTTCCAACCGCGACAGCCGCTGCTTAGCGGGGAAAATATTCACGCTCAGCAAAATTACTTGGGCCATAAACAGCTTCAAGCCATATAAATCCCCAGGAATGGACGGTATCTTCCCCGCGCTACTACAACGCGGCTTGGATACAATTGCTCCAGGACTCAGGGAGATATATAAAGCAAGTTATGCACTAGGGTATATACCCCGGTTGTGGAGGGAGGCAAAAGTGGTATTTATACCTAAAGTAGGCAATAGGCTTCTAGATGAACCTAAATCATATCGACCCATCAGCCTAACCTCTTTTCTTCTAAAGGCTATGGAGAAAATAATCGACGAGCACATAAAGGGTGACTCACTTATAAGAACACCCTTAAATGCCAAGCAATTCGCATTTCAAGCTGGCAAATCCACCGTCGATGCTCTACATCACCTCGTCAAAGAGGCCGAACGAGCCATCCTATACAAGGAAATAGCAATCGGAATATTTGTAGATATAGAGGGGGCCTTTGACAACACCTCATTTTCTGCAATAAAACGAGCGGCTATAAATAAAGGACTATATTCTTCCACGATAAGATGGGTGGAGGCAATGCTTCAAAGCCGTAACGGCTTCTCTAGCAGGATCCACAGTATCTATGACTGTAACAAAGGGGTGTCCTCAGGGGGGAGTTTTGTCCCCCACACTATGGTCAATAGTGGTGGATGGACTCCTGGATGAACTGCATGGAAAGGGCTTTATAACCCAAGGCTATGCAGATGACATTGCCGTAATAATCAGGGGCAAGCATGAAGGCATTCTTACAATCCTAATGCAAAAAGCACTGAATAGCATCAATAACTGGTGTGTTCGGGAAGGACTAAGTATCAACCCGAATAAAACGATCATAGTTCCACTAATAAATAGAAAAAACACGAAAATATTTTCGTAAAATCTACAACAAATGAGTATTATTAAGACTACAAGAAAAAATCACTTTTGAAACAACTACTTCTCTAGCTAATACTTTCACAGACATTGAATAATACAAAAGTAATTTGCGTGTTACAAAATAGCCTTGCTAGCTAGCCTAGACTCATTTGTTGTAGATTTTACGAAAATATTTTCGTGTTTTTTCTATTTATTAGTGAATTTTCTACAACGTAAAGGACTTATATATTTGATCATAGTTCCATTCACGCGTAGAAGGAAGCTGCACATAAAGGCTCCCTCGCTGAATGGAATAGAGATCAATCTCTCCAACGAAGTAAAGTACCTGGGCATAATTCTTGATACCAAACTGACTTGGAATCAGCATGTCGACCAAATCATGGCAAAGGCAACGATGTCGCTTTGGGCCTGTCGGCGGCTTATGGGAAAAACTTGGGGATTAAAGCCCAAAATCACGTATTGGCTGTATAGAACAGCGGAGATACCCATTGTCACCTATGCTGCCTTCGTGTGGTGGTAGTGGTACAAAAAGAGGGACTTGTGGCAGCCCTCCGACTACACCAGAGGAAGAAAACACTGCCGGGGGACTGGACAGGACACTTAGAAATACTGCAGCAAATCGACCCGGCCCTTCTGTCCAAACCGACGGACATTATGTCCAGGAAGCTCGAATTCGAATTACCGTTTAAGGTGTCGATCGAGTACCCCAAAACGGCTTTGATGAGAGTCAAGGAGTTTGGACGAGGGATATCAGCCTGGTACACGGATGGTGCCAAGAATACCAGAGGTACTGGAATAGGCATTTATGGGCCTAACCAAAACCACAGGAGCTTCATGGCTCTGGGCACGACGCCCACGATTTTGCAAGCGGAAACGATTGCAATTGATATGTGCGCCAGAGAATGCTTGGATAGGCACCTAAATGGCGCGCATATATACATCTGCTCAGACAGCCAAGCCGCAGTAAAGGCCGTTCGAGCCTATAGTCACGGACTGTCTGGGAATGTCGAAGATCCCTCTCGCAACTGGCGAAGAACAACTTGTTGACCCTCATGTGGGTCCCAGGGCACGGGGATATTAAAGGCAACGAAGTGGCCGATGAACTCGCAAAAAGAGGTGCAAATGCGACTCCTATAGGACCGGAGCCGTTTTGTGGACTCCCCATGGCGCATAGAAGAGAGGTGGTGCAAAAATGGGAAGAGGACAGAAACGTAAGTATTGGAACAATGTACCAGGTCTACGTCAATCAAAAAGACTCCTGAAACTCGATCACAGCCACAAGGTGCTTGAACTCACAAGGAACGAGCTAAGAACTTTCACCGGACTCATGACAGGGCATTGTGCCCTCCGATACCATTTGCGGAAAATGGGAAAAGAGGAAAGTGGAAACTGCAGATTGTGTGATTCGGCAGATGAAACTACCGAGCACATACTATGCACTTGTGTTGCGATTGCTCACAAGCGTCTTTCACACTTCGGCAGGGACCGATTATCCCCCGAAGAAGTGAGCATTATCACCCCCAAGATAGTTACCAGGTTCATGGTGGACGTGGGATTGCTTGGGAAGTGATTGGTTAAGGGTAGAACAATAGATCTGTCAGGTCGCAGTTTACGAGAGGCTAACACACCTCACTAAGACCCGACTTAACCTATAACCTATTACCTATATCTTAAAAGTTTGACCTATGATTATTCCTCGTAATCCCTGTCATCATGGTTGAGGAGGTTCAAACTTTATACCGTAGTTATAATTTTTCTCAAAGTTCACCATTAAGAGTCATTTCACTTCTCACTGGTACTGCTACTTCTAATGATAGGATTATCTGCACTCTGCCGAAACTTTGTCTTTGAAGTAAAACTTCAAGTTTTATTCTTGAGGTCTATTTGGAAGTCTTTTGTATTCATAACGTCCATTTAGACTATAAACTAATCTTTTCTATTATAAGTGAACATTGAAGTAATATGTTGTTTTAATTTGTAATTGTGGGCTTTATTTGTACGTAAATCGAAGTCACAAAAGGTTGGATCAATGATACGAGTACTAAGAACAGGGATATAGATTCGCAGTATTCATATCTTTGATCCAACATTTTGAGACTTTGATGAAACGCTAGGTTGAGTAATACACCAGCAGCACTGTTATCTAGTAATACTTGTTACGAATTTGTACCGATAAAATGGTGATGTGGCCATCATAGTACTTTCCCTATATTTTACTCGAAAACTATGAGGTTTATGCAAAAATGTTACTCTTAATAATTTGTGCAGTTTTGAATTCTCTACAATTATTTGTTATATAAATTTTATGTAACTCCAATAGTTTATTAGCAATTGGCAAAAAATATCAAAATTTTCAATTTTAATTTTTTTTCTCAAAAGTTAAGAATTTTATGAAAAATATGTTCGACTAAAACTTGTTCAGTTTTTTATTGCCTTTAACTTTTATTAGAACCGTTTTTTTTTTAATTTTTCATATTTAGAAAAATAAAACGAAAAAACAAAAAAAACGCCTCGAGTAAACATCCACTTCCGGTCTATGAATGTTTACCAAAAGCTTTTCAGTTCCAGTTTTTAACGATAAAACTTTAAGTTTGAAGTTTCATCTCAGACAGATTATTCGTTTTTGAGATACAGCGCCCACCGACAGACACACAGACACACACACACACACACAGACACAGATTTTTTTTTTCCAGAAATTAGTGTTTTGGGCTCAGGGGGTCCCAAAACGGATATTTCCGCAAAAAAAATTTTTCAAAAAAAAATCACGAAAACAATACTCCCCCTATATACTACGTGTATAGGGAAAGTAATAACTATCTACAAAAAACTATCGCCATGATTTATTAAATATGCTTTTTTGCAGATCAGGATATGCTGTTTATTGATCAACTGTTGGCTATTTCATTGTCGTACATATTTCTAGCGCTTTAGGTGCCAAACACACAGTAATGTCTGGCAATATTTTTATGTTATATTTCTTCCATTTACTCAACTCGCCATTCACTTCAATTTATGATTTTGGTGGCTTTGAACTAAAACAACGAGGCAGTACGTCTATTAATTTGATTATCGAAGCAAGAATCTACGCCTACTGTGTTCTGTATCTTTTAGACCGCCTACAAACGACTGTACGGATATTCTCTCTAAGTTTTATCATTTATGGCGCATATGCAAGCTGAAACGAGCTTTATTTGTTTTTTAAGCTCCGAATATTAAATATACCCAAGATGTTTAATTATACTTTATTTCTAGACGCTTAACTAGGCGATGCTAATCTATTTTACTTTGGAATATATTATTGAGATGTCTGCAATCACAAATGTTTCTTATCATTCGTATCCAAGTCTTATTTTATCAGCTGAGATGTAAGGAAAATCTATTAATGTGATATTATTCACATTTAGTTTAGTTGCTGTTTCTACATCTGACAACCAATCTAACGTTATTTGTTAATCCGATCGAGTGGGAAATTATGCGATTATTTTAAACTGTATATTTATGCAATACATATTTATATACAATTTATTTTATAGTGAAAATAAATTTATACCGGGGCCTTTCTTCACACACCCCTCACCACTCCCTCGTGGATGGCTTAACATCACAGCCCTAGCCTTGAGCGTTGACCACAATTTCTTATTATCACACCAATATGTTTATACAATAACAAGAATTATAAACTGTGCTCCAACCAACTACAAGACTGTATGTAATATGTGGAATCTCTATCATTTTTGCAGCTTTTTTAATGCAAAATTTGTGTATACAAAATAAATTTGTGCGCCTCTATAAAAATGATTTTGCAATTGACATAAAATAGTAAAATAAAACACGCCGGTGGTGGCGCATTCGGTTACGGCCCCGAACTGACATACAGCAACCTTGGTTCGGGTTAGTAGTTGGATGGGTGACCGGTACCATTCACCATTGGGATACAATTAATGATGCTTGATGCTTTATAGTGACTCAAGCTCATTTACACACACAACTAAGAAACTTGATAAGTTATTTTATTACTATTATCTAATCTACAGAAATCATAAAACATAATTATGCATTCATTAACAATACATATTAAAAGCTTGTAGTTGTGAGTAAAGATGAAAGTTATAAAGCGAGGCAGTATTGTCTGAGCTTTTCTTAGCAAGTAAAAACAAATTATTAGACATCACATTTGAATAATATTCTAACTTTTATTTTAGGAGCTGCTATAACCGAAAAACTCCACAAGATAATGCATCACACGAAACTGACACTCCATTTATCAACGTGAAATTAATTTTTCTTTAACAGTCAGCACATTTAGCATAACCACAAGCCACGAATATTGTTCTATTTATAAGAAGATCGGTTTTTACACATTATCGGATATATTCGTTTATGTCTGCTTAGGGCGTGTAGAAACGGAAACAGGTATCGGAAAAAGTCGTGCAGAAATATATCGCCGTTAGTTCTAAGCCGCGTAACCTTTTATGGGTGCCTTCGACTGCGAATCGCTAGTGACAGGGTCGATATTTTAGGTCGGGGGCGGTGTTGTTTATTAGGGCGCTATCTAACCGGAAACGTCGCTCTCAAAGCACATGATCACATGTACACGGAAAAGGGGAAACGACACCGCTTCCTGTCCCCTCAGTTACACCGTGTTAGTTGGAAAATATACAATTACACTCTGGAAATTGGAGACTCATTTTGTGTTATGGACACCTCTATATTAAAAAATCTTGTAGATTAAAAGGGCCCTGTGTAATGTATTCATGTATTTATATTTTTTGTTGAATTCATTCAATTAAGAAATGCGATTATTGTCATTTACCTATTTAATATTAAATGCATAACCTTCTGCTAAATTCATATTAGTTAATTCAATATAACTTCATATCGTTTTCTTGTTAAATAAAAATAAAATTAATGTTATTTCCAGTAATCAATAAGTATACACTTATTACTTATCTAGGTACAAATGTAACTATTAATGTGTAGTTTTATGAAATATAAAATGTCAATCCAGAAAAATTTATTCGCGCACTCTTTAGTATTGCTAATAAATTTCCGACAACTACCAATAAACATAATATAATAAATTAAAATCCTGCTAATATTAATTGTATTCGAGGAATGATTACGGAAAAGGAAAACTCATAAGAAAGATATTGGGAAAATTTGGTCTGGTTTGCCAGAACCCATTGTTATTAAAGATATATTAAGAGACCATATTTTTCTTACGGAATACAATTTAGCAACATAAATACCGTACGCTCCTAAATTAAAAAAGAACAGTAGATTTGTTTTAATATTATTCTCAGATTAATTAACAACTCCGATGTAGGGATATAATAAACTGAGCGGCTAGACATTCAATAAATTAAATAAATTGTTATAGGTTGACATTACAATAAAAAAATTGGTGATGTGGCCATCATAGTACTTTCCCTATATTTTTCTCGAAAACTATGAGGTTTACGCAAAAATGTTATTCTTAATAAAATGTGCACTTTTGAATTCGCTACAATTATTTATTATATGAATTTTATCTATCTCCAATAGTTTATTAGAAATTGGCAAAAAATGTCAAAATTTTCAATTTTTATTTTTTTTCTCGAAAGTTTAAAATTTTATGAAAAACATGTTCGAATAAAACTTGTTCAGTTTTTTATTCTCTTTAACTTTTGTTTGAACCGTTTTTTAAAAATTTTCATATATAGAAAAATATCACGAAAAAACAAAAAACGCCTCGAGTAAACAACCACTTCCGGTTTATGAATCTTTACCAAAAGCTTTTCAGATCGAGTTTTTAACGATAAAACCTTAATTACTTTCCCTATATAGTATATATAGGGGGAGTATTGTTTTCGTGATTTTTTTTTGAAATTTTTTTTTGCGGAAATATCCGTTTTGGGGTACCCTGAACCCAAAACACTAATTTCTGGAAAAAAAAATTGTGTCTGGATGTGTGTCTGTCTGTCTGTGTGTCTGTCGGTGGGCGCTGTATCTCAAAAACGAATAATCTGTTTGAGATGAAACTTCAAACTTAAGGTTTCATAGTTAAAAACTGGAGCTGAAAAGCTTTTGGTAAACATTCATAGACCGGAAGTGGATGTTTACTCGAGGCATTTTTTTGTTTTTTCGTTTTATTTTTCTAGATATGAAAAATTTAAAAAAATGGTTCAAACAAAAGTTAAAGGTTATAAAAAACTGAACAAGTTTTATTCGAACATATTTTTCATAAAATTCTTAACTTTTGAAAAAAAAAATTAAAATTGAAAATTTTGACATTTATTGCCAATTGCTAAAAAACTGTCAGAGTTACATGAAATTATAGAGAATTCAATGGTGAACAAATCATTAAGAATAGCTTTTTTGCGTAAACCTTATAGTTTTCGTGTAAAATATAGGGAAAGTACTATGATGGCCACATCACCATTTGTTTAAAGTTTCATTTCAATCGTATGGTTCGTTTTTGAGATACAGCGCCCACAGACATTTTCTCGCACGAAAACAATACTTCCCCTATATAGAATATATAAAGTAAAGTAAAAAGATAAAAACACTACTGGCCAATTAAAAGACCAGTTGCTAAATAAACGCTGCCTATAATTACTTCAATACAAGATCAAGAACATATTAGCAGACAGTCAAAAATTCATTTACCAAGTACTTTAATAAGACACTCCAATTAAATTAAAATGAAGTATAGTAGAAGATTAATTTATCAAACAAGAAGAAAATAATAATAATAAAACTATTTGTATTTATTATACAGGGTGTCCCGTTAATGCGGGAAATGGCTAGATCATAGATTCCTGAGGTCAAAATATGACGATTTAACGCAACTTATATATATATATATCCAAAAATTTACGGTTAAGCCGGAATTTGGCTTCAAATTTTCAAAATTTTTTATTTCTTTTGTTTATAACAATTGAACGCTTTATTTGATTTGAATGAAATTTATTTTTAATAACTACCATAATATAATACATCATTTCAGTTATTATGACTATTATTCGTTAACAAGAAGTATAAGAAACATTAGTACCACCAGTTAAAAACAATTTTTTTTTTATTGGTGGATCTAATAAAAAAATACTACTTGATAGACCATTTAATTCAAAAACTTTTTTATCTCTTAATAATATTTGATATCTTTTACGGTTTTCCCACAAAAAAATAAAATATATATTTTTTATCTAGTAAAAACAAAATCTAGTTTTTCATCGAATCGAAAATAAATATTTTTCGTGGCCGTCTTTGTTTAAAAAGTGTAAATTATGTATAATAATAATTATTTAGTGTCTTTTGACAATTAATTTTTAACTTTATTATAGTTCATAAATATTCATATTTGGAACAAACAGATATCTTGTTTGTATTAGGATTTTGCAAAGAAAATTGTTTGAAAAGTGTTAGATGTTGTTTTGATTTATTTTATTAATGGATATTATTTAATTTTTATTCAATTGAGTAAGTTTATTTACTTATTAATGAGTGCATAATGAGTATACTATATTCATATTTTATTTTTTTGTGCAAAAACCGTACAAGATATCAAAAACAAGTAAGAGTAAAAAAAGTTCAAGTAGATTTTTTTGGATTTAATTGGATGCACCAATAAAAAAATATTTTAGTTTTTAAGTGGTGGTACTACTGTTTTTTTTATACTTCCTGTCAATCACTAACGGCCAAAATAACTAAAATGATATATGATATTATGGTACTTATTACTAATAAATTTCATTCAAATCAAATAAAGCGTTCAATTGTTATAAACAAAAGAAATAAAAAATTTTGAAACTTTGAAGCCAAATTCCGGCTTAACCTTAAATTTTTGGATATAGATAAGTTGCGTTAAATCGTCATATTTTGACCCTAGGAATCTAAGGTCGAGCCATTTCCCCGCATTAACGGGACACCCTGTATATTTTTTCAATGCCATTTAACTATTGATAAGGAACACTTCGTGTTAGAAATGTACATATGGTGAATAAAAACAATTTTGTGATGAAAGTGATAATACTTTAAGAAGGAAATATATGGATAAAATAAAAAAAAAAGTTCATAATGAAACATATCTCTTCTTATAACCATTAATAAATCGTTAAAATCTTGATAACATATCTCTTCTTATAACCATTAATAAATCGTTAAAATCTTGAGCTGTCTTTGACACAACAATATCTCCTTAATAAATAGAATAAAGGGGTATAAACCCAATATAAACCCTATAATTATTTTCCCTGTACTTAGGAAAATATTTAAATTTAACTGTAAAACAATGCACTCCAATAAATATTATTCAGCTATTATATTTATAGACATTAATCAAGTTGATTTTGGCCCAGGGGGTCTGTTTAAAAGGTTGTATCTTGGCATCCTAATACATTTAGTTAATAATACAATACCAATAGAATACTTCATGATGAGTCAAATACTTCGCTGTCATGATATTAATGATTTTAATCATTGTAAGCCTTTATTTAATATTCTACAATTTGCAGATAAAAAATCCTAATCTCTGTTCTTTATTTTTTTATATTCTATAATTTGCAGATAATAAAACCTAATCTTCGTCCTCAAACTGCACTAACCTGCGAATCCTGTTAGATCAAGAATGGTACAATCTTTGATACACTTTGGAAGTTTAATAAAAAAACTTCCCCGCAGACATACGACGTAGATCTTAAATATTTTGCTGTATTGTTTATACATAAGGATCACCGTATTATTAAATAATTATGATTGCTATTATCTTGTTCAATTTTTTACGGTTATTGAATACATATACATCTTGTATTTGTTTATCATTTATCACTTAGTGAAAGATTATGTTATTAATAGGTAGTTGATTAAAAATTAATTTGGTTCGTTTCACTTATTTATTTAATTTATATGCTGAAGCCAGTATCTTCGTCGACTCTGTAGATATTGTGCGGTATCCGCGGTCTATCCTCTTTCCTTCGAGGACCCGCCCGTGTTTGCTACAGACACACAGCTGGAATCCTCCCCAAGTGCCGCTTCTGCTACGTGCGTGCTGTTGGCAGGTGCGCCTCGATGTGTACCCCGAGGTACTTAGGCAGTTCTTCACATCTAAGCCGTGCATCAGTTGTCGTATTTTCTCGCTCATGATCCTCCCTGCGCGTCTCCTGCCGAGGTCTTGTGCGGAGCCAGGTCAGGCCTACGGCATCCAGCCACCTAGAGATCGTGTTCATGGCGTCCTGTGTGGTTGTCCGCAGCTCTCCTATGTCTCTTTTCCTCACCACCACAAGGATGCCCTTGGCGAAGCCTACGATGTTTACGCCGGCCGGTTCCATAGCAGCCTCTGTAAAGAAGTTCTCCGGTTCGATGGGCTGGGGAGGTCCGCCTGCGAAGAGGTGTCCAAGTTTGGAACACCTGGCACTAATATCTCAGAACATGGTCAGTCCTAGCCGCAGGAGTCGCTCTCCACCTCGTCGAGTAGTTTACTCCACGCCTCCGTCTTGCTCCTTCGAATCGCCGTCTTGAGGTCGTCCTTCTCTTCCTTTGCTGCCCTATTCAGGTCCTCCCTAGGGGGTGCGCTATTACTGCGACTCCGCGTGAGCGCTGGACGCGCAGCGTTAGAGCGTGTCTTGGCACACCCGACGTCTCGTATGAGTTTTCTTTTTGGGAATCGAGACATCGTAGGCTTCTCTGAGGTGAATTGAGAAGGCCTTGGCCATCTTCTTCGCATTAGAGTCCCGTGATCTTCACCCGTGCATTCGTCGAAGAAATCCAGTCCAGTCAGCCTTTAAGAGCTCCCAAAGCGGGCTCTGCATGGCGGGGAGATGGTTTCATGATGCCTTGTCCTGATTTCGAATCTTATGTGGTGGTACACTCATAGGTTCCGTTAGCTCTGTAGTAGCTCTCCTCTCCTATCCATCCAAGCCTCGCCCCAGTAATGGGACTTGGCATTGAAGTCCCCTCCAGTCACTATAGGTCCGTTGTCTCCCCGAAGTACATCGATTAGTTGGTCTATCAATGCCTACAACTTATCTAGGGATCTGTTTGGTGAAGTATAGTAAGCCACTACAATCCGGCCACTTTTACCCATGCGATGTTTTTACACGGGCCCCCAATGCCGTGGCGAGTTGATTGGTCCTCAAGTCGAGCTTGAGGGTCACGCCACCATCATTATATTCCCTCAGCCAGTCCCTATCCATCCTGGTATTGTTGGGTTCGCGAACCTGGTACACGAGTCCTTTGGTCTCCTGGAGCTGGATGCCCTGGGGCATCATGCCCTGCCCCCAACTTCTCTCTTGGTTCCGTCGACTGCCTCTTGTCACACACAAATTTTACTCTATCGTATCGAACACCCAAGATTTTTATTATTTTATTATCCAATTTATGTAATTATTACAAGATATGACATTTTATAGGACATAATATATTGAATTTTTGGATAAATTCATCAAAAAATAAATCAAAAGCCGTGTCAATATTTCCTGTTCGAATAAATTTCCAGTCAGTTCTGCGCAGTTAGTATTTAAGTTCTTCAATATTAGCGTCATTGATTAGTCTTTTTCTTTTCTTATATGAGTTTTTGATTAATGGAATGTGCTCGGCATTATTAATCCATTTATTCATTGTGGATTATAAACCATCTTAACCTTGTTGTTTGCGTTTCCTGCAATGATTTGCCTTACATTGATATTTTCAGTATTACCATATTCTGGTACAATATTGTGAGGTTTACTTTGTTTTGAATCAATTACTGGACTAGTTTGTTTATATACATCTGCGTTCGTGGACCTGATTTCGTTGTCAGATGATCGCTTGATAGATTTCGTGGACTTTTTCTCTGGATCCCGGGAATGCATTTTTTGTGATGCAGTCTCGGCAGTCATTATCTTGCCGTTTGCATTGGCTGTTACTTTTTCTATTCTGTTTGTATTTGTAGTGCCTTCTTGTGATATTTATTGAGATGCAGATGTGGTACTTCATTATCAATAATTAGTTTAGCGTTCTTACTTGTTTTTATAGGAAAGTTACGTTACTACTTATGTTATTTATGAATGTATCCTTTGATAGTAGTAGGTATTTTAAATATTGTATTTAAACTTTCCTTGAGTTTGTGATAACTATTTCTTCACTGTTAACGATGACTCTGGGTAGTCTCTATTAAGATCCTCATGTTCACCGCTGTCAAGTTGTGGTTCTGGGCAACAGATTATGTTGTCTTTGTCCACTAGCACTACAGTTTCCATATATTTGCATCATCCTGCATGCATTCGTTTCCTGCAATTTTCACATTTGGGTCCACTTATTAGTATTTTACCACACAACTTGCACTTTGTCGTAGGAGCGTTTTCACTCACGTTAACTTGGTCTAGCGCCATTTTAATTCTGTAGTCTGTATGTTGACGGTGAGATCGACGGTTCCTACACTTAAGCACTCCCTATAAAGGCTTCAGTCTTTGTTCCTCGGAATTCTACCTCTAGATCGAACTAAATCTGCAGATTGTCCAACAAGGAGGGGTCTTACACGACATACCAATTTTGATTTGTGCTTACCCTAAAGGCATTAGCTAGAGTGATGCTCAACACCTCCTGCCTGATTGCATTGACAAAGGTAGGGTCGCTACCTCTATTAATAATATATAAATTGTTAGTGATAATACATTCCAGAAGTTCCATACCTTTATTATTGGTGTCCGTATTGCCCCATAATATGTAGTGGGCGTAGGCATCACAGCCCGAGAGAAGGTGTTTATTGCCTCTTTTGCACCACTCCACGAGTGTACTTACCTACTCTGTTTGCTTTATTCTCCCCGAAAATAGGCCGAATCCATGGCAACTTACCACTTGCTTTTCTGCTAGTAGGGCTGCTGATAGGTCCTCGAATGTATGTATAATTAATGTCTTTTCTGCTTTTCCCACCTTTAGTAACTAAGCCTATGTCAATTTTGTGTTTCGGGCCTTTTATGTCTATTGTTGTCTTTGATGATGGAGGATCCTTCCCACGTCGGTTTTTCCCCTTCTAGCCAATCGGTAGTTGATTTCTTGGGCCAGCCTATGTCAATGGACGGTGAATCTACCGACAGCGTGACCTCCAACTTGGATACCTTCAGATTTCTCGTTAGTACCCTCCAGTCGAAGGTCTTCACATCATTCTTGGCCTAAACCAGTGATATTGTCTTCTCATTTCTGTAACCCTTGCGATTGGAAAAGTAGCGAATCAGAACTTTAGGGTGAGGCATTTCTTCCTCTTCAGGTATCCTTACCTTGGCTCTCTCGTACAGCTTGAGATTGGACGATAGACCCTTTAGCTAGTCAGCCTTGGCAAGGTCAGCACATGACAGTGCAAGCTAATTTGATCTAGGGTGAAACTGGTGGAGTTTGTGTTTCACAGTTCTCTTCTTTCCATCTTCATTTATTCTATCCACATAGGCCTTCACTTATGGCTTCAATTTGTTTTGAGAACATAAAAGAAAGCCTGGTGAAAGTCTTCTTGAATTATACATATACTGTTTGCCTTGTCACCCTTTTGGCCGTGGCAGTATCCGATGTATTTCCAATTGAGATCTCTTGGTGACTTCTCTGGATGTTCTCTAGAGAAGTAGCCTTGAGTTGAGCAACCCCTGGCTCTGTGTCGGTCTTGGTAAGGTACTTCATTCTCTTACTTGCGGCACAGCTCATTATGACCTAGCGGTGTTTGGTATTTCAGTTGATTTTCCTTAAGTTTACTTAGACACATTGTCTTTTGGCTTTTTGAAACGTTTTCGGGCGTTGGGGAGTTGTCTACTCCATGTTTAGCGGTCTGGTCCGTGTACGTCCCACGAGTATCTTGGAAAATAAAGAGTCCAATATAGCAACGCCCTGAAGGTTGCCTTGTGTCCGCATAAATCAGAATAAGTTTCTCCTGAACCATGCATCCATCGGCCATATGCTGTTCTATCTTCGATTGAGGTATTTGTTTTTTGTAGTTTCAACGAAAGTAAGATATGGCAAACCAGATGGTTATTAAACCCAATCAGACCTGGTATCGTTGACCCTAGTGCAGGTCCTAAGCAACGATACTATAGCTGGTCAGGTGTAGGAAAGGAACAGATTTGTGACCCCATATCCCTCAAAACGTAATAGACTTGGGGTCTAGAAAAGGCAATTAGATAAGCTACATGAACTAAAATGTTATATGAATTTTGTAAAACATCAATTTAAATTTCCTTGTTTCAATATTTGATTATTAATAAAATGTATTAAGGTCCTTTAGTTCGTTGTAGAAAATAAACTAATAATTTAAACATACGAAAACATTTCTGCAACAATGAGTCTCACTAAGTGTACAAAATAAATCACTTATTGAAACAACTACTCTGGCTAATACCTTGACAGACATTGAATGATCGAAAAGTAATTTGCGTGTTACAAATAGCACAGCTATCAAAGCAATACTAGTTTGAGCGTATTTATTTCTGTTAAATAAACTAATAAATGATTAAATGTGAATATGTTATAAAAAATTATGAACAATAATTAATAAATAAATTTACGAAGAGTTCATTAAAATAAACTATCAAAGGCAATTAAATAATTTCTCATTCAAGCTTATAAACATAAAATTTATAAAACTGATTTTAAATACAAATAAAAACATTTACTAAATTAATAAAATGAAAATTTTTATAACTTACTTACTGGTATGTACGGCAACACAATAATAAAATTTAATGAACAGAAGGACGGATTTGTGAATTCCGAGACGGATTATTAAATTCTACAGAAATAATCACATTCGGGATTAAGCTAAAAGACCCACAAAGAGCATAATTTAATAATAAAATGTATTAAAGTCTTTTAGTTCGTTGTGATAAGTTAAAAATACGAAAACATTTTATAAATTTAATAATTGATTTTTTTGCAATCCAGGGGCAAACGCGCCCACCAATTAATGACGAAATTAACGGAACGGTAAAGCTTAAAACAATACTTACCTCTAAAAACAATTAAAAAGGATGATTTAAATTTGTAAATATTTATCATGAAAAAAAGAAAAATTGGGAAAATGTATGATAAATTGAAAGAATGTACTCACGTTTGAAAAGACTAGAAAATCAAGAGAATTATAGATTTAACTGCAGTATGTCCGGTATATTTGTGTCTCATTGGAGAGACATAAATGAAGACATGTTCAATTGCCAGAGACCAGATATTGTTTACATACAAAGAAAGCCAAATATGGTAGCAAGTTTAATAAACGGTGTAGCGTAAATTGCACATTATATGAGAAAAAGATAAATATGTTAATTAGCAATAAATAATGATACCAATCTGGCAAGTTGTGGTGAAAAGTTTTTAACAACCATAGTAAGTTTACGTGTATTGTATAAACAAATATATAAAATATATCACTAATTCTAGAAGTAATATAAATAGCACTAACGGAACAACTTGTAGCTGAAGATAGGAGACATGTGAAAAAAAATTTGCGACCACTTGACAATAAAAGGAGAAACAAGAAGAAATTCCATTCCAAAGCAAATAAAAACTAACAAAAATATAATGCAATAAATTCAATATTGTTTTTTTGTGTTTATTGTGTCATTATATTTTATAAATAATATATACAAAAAACTTTTATTTGGCATTTTAGTACAACTTATAATATAATACATACCTTCATACTATTTTTATACTTCTTTATTCCTCTTTCTCATTCTTTCCCGCCCCAGTCTCGTCAGTATCTTTACCCTGGCCCTATCTTTCCTCATCCACTCTCTTACACTTATACATTCATCCACCCAATTCTGTTTTATTCCCTTACATTCCTTAGCCATATGCCTCCACGTATTCCTGTCCTCACACAGCACGTATTCTCCATATCCCATCCATTTCTTCACGAACCTCGTTTTGGTCAAAGTCACTCTTTCATCTTTTTTAAAGCGGTTATCCTTCAGGTACTTTGGCCTCCTCCCAAGTACCTCTTACTCTTTATAGCCCTCATTGTATACACTTTTCTCCATACATCCTAGTCTCTTTTGCCTCTCTACCTCCTTCGCCCTCTCATCCACCCATCCCGCCACATTCACTCCGTATAGCCTTTTCTTTACTCAGACAAATTCACCTTCTCATAAATTCTCTCCATCTACCTGTGCTTCCGTTTCATACGTCCTTCATCAATCTCTCCTCGTCTAATCCACACAGTTTCATTTCATATCTGGTTAATCTTCTTATCGTTTCACTCTAGGCGCTTTCCCTATTCGTTTCCTGAAGCAGTATGTATTCAGGCATCGTCTTCTCTACTCCTAAGATCTGCTTCAGAAACGTATGTCGATGAGCACATTCATCCGTCCCATACATTAAGTTCGTCTTACACACGCTTCCCACACACTTAAACACATACTTAAACACATTCACCCTCTCGACACATCTCCCTTCCATTCTGGCTCTTTTATCATTCCCTATCTTCTTTTATTTCTAAATCACCAAGCAATAGATTCCTGTGTAGTAGTACCAAAATTTTAAAACTAAAATATTTTATTGTGTTGAAAAAGGATATCAAACATTATTGACTGACAAATTAACTGATCTTTTATGTAGTGCTTTAAATATAAAAGATCAGTTAATTTGTCAGTCAATAATGTTTGATATCTTTTTTCAACAAAATATTATATATGTTTTGAGCTGACTTAAATTTAAATAATATCAATTGGTAGAATAATTCAGAACAGAATCTAACACTTTCCAATCAATTTCGTTGGCAAAATACTCATACAAACAATATAACTTTTTTAAATATGAGTCGTTATAAATCATAACAAAGTCAACACTTAAAAAACTTTGAAATAAATCAGACTTTTTTGTAGTATTTTTTAAATGTTTGTATGTGTGCATATAAAAAACACAAACTTAAGGGAATGTATTAACTCGGTTTAAAGAAAATCAATATTATAAAAAATATCAACAAGTAGAAAAATCAGCAGTCGCACGATTGTGACGGCACATAAACTTTCACAAGAAATCTTGAAATTATTAAAACCTTTTAGATTTGATAATCTAATAGATATAATTTTTTCTTTGAGAATTTGAATTATAATATGTAGGGAAGTATATTAATTTCTTAATTATTATTGCTTTTGCAAGTGTATTTAAATGATTAATTTGTAAGGATATACTAATCTAGACACGCATAAAATCATAATTTATTATGAAAAGTTTAAGAATTGTATAATATTTTTCTTTCTTGAATCTCTTTCTCATTTATCACTTGGTAAAACATTTTGAACTATTACTAATGAAGGTTTAAATTAAATTACACTTGGTTTGTTTCACAATTTTTCTATATTTACTCAACTAGTTTCGCTTTTTACGGCATTATCAAGATGCCACTCTTGATAATGCCGTAAAAAGCGAAACTAGTTGAGTAAATATAGAAAAATTGTGAAACAAACCAAGTGTAATTTAATTTAAACCTTCATTAGTAATAATATTTTTCACTCTTGTAACATGTTTATTGTGTTTTAATTATAAAACCGCATAATATTTTAATACAGAAAAACGAAATATAAAAATTATGCATTAAAACATAATTTTAAGCTAGTCTTGGAATTATATTCCGTATATTTAATTCTGTATAAAATAATTTTGAATAAATAATGTCACTTATCGTCATTAATCAATTCCGTCTTTAAACTATTTGTACGTAAGAGGCTCCTATTATATCACGTAACCTCACCCTTGTTATAGCTACTGACGTTAATTATTACGATAAACATTTTATGACATATAAAGCACTTTATGCCCTTTTGATTGGCATTCAAGTCATGAAATGGTCCATATTTTATGCCATGCATAAAATTCACTACACCGACAAATATAATACAATTACCTATATTAATTAGATAAACTAAATGATGTAAAATTTGCACTCACCTTTTTAATATTCAAAATAAATTGGAAACAGTAAATATGTAATATATTTCTATTATATTATTTAATACTAGTTTTTTTTTATTTATAAATATTTCTGCCAGCATTTCATTTTTGTATTTGAAATAAATATATAAAGTTTAATATTTTAGAGAATTAAATATTTCATTATTTATAAATTATTAATATAGAAATTAAGGTTACTTTATGAAGTTAATTACATTATTCTAAATTTATTGTGCTCTATGTCTTTTAATTAATAAATTTGCAAGAACGATTCAGACATTTTCATCATATTTAATGTCATAAACTCATAGTCAAAGCTTTATACATCTAATGTTTAATGGCACCATATGTAATAAAAATATTATTTTAAAAACTTAATCGCAGGGACTTACTAAAGATATATAACAGTTTATTTATAATCCAAATTCTTTCTAAATCTATAAAACTGACGATTGCGATCAGATTAAATAAATTATACAATAAAAACATTAACACAAAAATAGTATACACTACATTTCGAATGCAATGTAATCCAAAGTAATAGTTTACTACTTAACTTACACAATTTCAAGTACTATAGTTTTTATTTCTGACTATTAGAGCCTACAGTCTATCGAATTCACCAATCTGTAGAAAAATACAGACTTAGGAATGACAAATGAAACTGCACATTGTTAATATCACAGACGGATTTATTCAGTGTTTATAGTTTCAACCTTTACAGGACTATTATCAAACTTAAAATAAAGTACACACTAAACTCAGGACGTATTAAAAGCGGTAAACAATGAAAGAGACAGTAATGCAATTTACATAAAAGCTTTAAAAATGGATGAAAATATTAATATTAATCAAGAGTTTTTACGGGTTACGCTTTATAAATTTCTAGGAATTTAAGTAGGTCAAGTTTCGGACCCTTCTTATAGTTTTGAAGCAGGTGATTAGCAAATAATAATAATAATATAATAATAATTTGATCCACTTATGATCTGACATTGAAACCGAAGGTAATACATGCCAGTCGTGGATTTTGTTTGAGATACCGCTAGTCGCCAATGTAATGTCTATTACAGTTGTTACGAACGTGGGTTCAGAGCCTCGGTTTAGTATTTCTAAATTGTTACAAATAATAAATTCGTGTAGTGACTGACTGTTGTTGGTGTCCACGCTGCCCCACATGATATGATGTGCGTTAGCGTCGCAGCCAATGACGAGGTGAAGTTTTTCCATCTCACAGTGTAGCACGAGTTACTCCAGCCCCCTGGTTGGTGCAGGAGCGTCGTGAGGGAGGTAAACTGACGCCAGTGGTTTTGTGGTTACGGGTACTTTTTGTTGCGGGGAAACCAGGGACTCATCCACATTTGTCTTCGTAGTAGCAGGTTGATCTTGCGACCTGCCTGCCACTGCCGTTGTTGTTATTTGTCTGTTTTTGTCCATGCTAGTTGGATGATGTTTCATCCCTTTGGCTCCCCATCCGCCACGGAGCTCGGGGATATAATCACCAGGCTGGGTCCGTTGAACGCCCTTCCGCCCCCTGGCCTTGTGCTCATCCTCACATCGCGGCTACTGCGATGTGTGGTTGACCTGTTTTTCGTCTGGATCCTAATATCAGGCCGCATCCCGACTATCCGTTCAGTATGGAGGGGTCTCCACCTCGACTGAACAACCGATACTCGCCCCAACACTCATAGGACCGCTCAAGCTCTCTCACCAACGACAAGGTTCTACAGGTCTTTGAGAGGAATGCTTTAACCCTTTGCACCCTTTGTACGTCCTCCCATCTGAGTCCACATTTCTTGCTATGGTCGAGCCAACTCAAGCCTTTCTTAAACTCCAGGATCGCAGCAAGAAGGAATCTTAGGATATCTGATGACTGTAGACAACCCTTTCCCATTGTGGATTCACGTTAGTTGGATAGAATCGTGAACATGCTCGGCGGATTCCTCTTCCTCAAGTGCGATCTTAGATTGTAGTGTCCTGCTAGGAGCCCTACAACCTTGTAGGTGTTTTCTGGACAGTTGCATACAGTATCTGGCTCTAAGATTTTGTGGTGTTTGCCCAAAGATGGCAGCTACAGCAGGGCTTCCATAGCCGCTTTTGGTGTTATTCTCATTCCTGTCGCGCTCAGGAAAGCGCTGTGTTAGACGTGATCTAGAAGACTTACGGCTGTTTTTATAGTAATTCTTGGCCACCATATTACTGATGCATATGCCGCACGATAGCCGTCCGATAGTCCCCATGTTTTTCCCACAGCTCGTTTGCATTGCCAGAGTGCTATGCATACTTGGTAGCTTGAAATTCTTTATTGTCCTCCTTCTTGTGAACAGAAGAAGAATTTTTGCTGGATTATTTACTATTTGTTTACTATGTCAAGAGCATCCGACATACGTTTCGTAAACGTACTTTCCGAGTTGCTGGAAAGTAGGATCGTAATATCGTCGACATAACTTTGTGTGTAGAATCCCTGACTATTTAGTGATTCCAGAAGACCGTCAAGGACTAGGTCGTGTCACCTATTAAAATATTGGCTGTTCTCCATTGCAAAATATCGCAGATTCAGTGGATCCCTGTCAATTGTAAAAAACCTATTGACATTTTTGCACTTTATTTGAGGATGAATTGATAGAGAAAATTGTAGAAGAGACGATAATTATTCCTCTCTTCTACAATTTCTCGTTCGCAATAAAATTAAACAAAAAAGTTTATCAAAGCGATCCACGTGGAATACTTGGGTGTATCTTACACTGGCAGAATTTAAGGCCTTTTTAGGAGTTATAAATATGGATACAATAACGGTTAGCAATCTGCAGGAATATTGGTCCCAAAACTTCAATGCCAAAATTCCATTCTTTAGTGCTATATTTAGAAGGGACTGATTACTGTTAATCTTTTAGATGCTTCATTTGCATCACAGATCCATTAGATTTAGATTTTTTAGAGTAAAAGTTCAAGGAATATTTTATTTCGTCCAAAGAAATTTCAGTGGATGAGTGGATTCAAAGACAGAATAAGTTTTTAAATTATAACCCAAATAAACCAAGAAAGTGTAGATTCGGTATATATGCGTTGGCAGACGCTAATACTGGATACATATATATTCCATTTTGCCTTAATATGAAAGCTTGACAACAGAACATTTAGTCCTGACCTTCCTATAAGTTCACTTATACTGGAACTATCCAAATTAACCTAAAATTTGTACTGTACTCAACTCTATAAAAATACCACAGTTTTCTGAGGATAATACATTTTCCTGCAGATCGTAAAACTTACTATGATTAGCCTGGAAAGATCAAGGGGTCGCCACACTGCAGTTAGTAGTTGGGATGTTTCGGGTTGGAAGTGTATTTCAAAGCAAATAGAAACAATGAAAATGCATGCACGACGTATTCAGAGCATTTTCTAGAAAGACAACAACCACACAAGACAATTTTTAGAAGACTAGTTAGCAATTTACAGAACTTTGTAAGCTTCGAACATAAAGAACAAACTATGAAGTTAATGATGCTAATACACGTCGAAATAATAGTTTGCAGAACGTTACAAACAATTCCAGCACATCAGTTCATTGTGTAGCTCAAGAAACAGGGATTTCAAAATCTACTGTTCACAGAACCTTGAAGAAAACCAAGTATCACCCTTACAAACCAACAAATGTACAAGGTGCAAGTGATAATGAATATCACCGAAGATTACAGAACCTTCAGAAATGTGTAGATTTACCAAGTGTGGAGTATTCAGTAAGAATAACTATCATCATTGGTCTACTGAAAATCCACATTTGGTAAATCAAAGAAGATTTCAATTTCGATTTGGTTTTAATGTCTGGTGCGGTTTCTTTTCGTTTTAGAGAGACACTTAAAAGGTTCTTTCATCTTTGATTACAATTGGTGGTAACAGATATTCGGAGCTATTAATATATGTTATAATGCCTTCTTTGAGAAAAAGTATTAATCCGGAGGACATGCAAAACATCTGGTTCCACAATAGATGGTTGTCCGACCCATAACACTCATAACGTGCAACATTTGTTGAGAGTAAACTTTAGTGAGAGAGTGATTTCAAAAAATGGGCCAATGCTGCAATGATCTAGAAGATCATCCGACCCCTTGACTTTTATTTATGGGGTCCACTAAAAATGAAGTGTTTTGAATCACCAAAAACTCTACAATAAACTAGAGTTTGTAATTCTGTTAGAACAAGGTGTGAAAAGTGCGTGGAACAGAATAGTCGTCATATTGGACAATTTCTTTAAGTGAATATGAAATTTAAGTACTTTTTATGACTATAATTTTGTTATCGTTTCGTTAGATTACAGTATTACTTAGAAATATCTTTTCACTTTCAATTAAGGAGATGGATGAGAAAAGGGCACTTCTACAAAATTGGGATTTTGAGTTAGAACTATTGAAAGTATTTGAAGCATCAGAAGTTTGTTATTCGAAGGTAACTTGTATATCTTTCAATTATATTTATACAACACATGTTGGTTTTATTGAAAACTTTTTTTGAAAACATTTTATTTTTTGCCTAACATACCTAAAATCGTTAAAAAGAACAGTGCCCTTTTTCTTTAGATCTTAATAAATACTGCAAAAAGATTAATTTTAGCAAATATTTATTATTGAACATAACCCGTGTTTAACCTAAACGTAAAAAAATATTAAACACTACCATTCTAAATTCCTGTCACTGTTGTTGGTCGTTTTCTTCAGTAGATGTAGATGACAGGTTCACCTGTTCCTTGAACACATTTTTGTCATACCACTCTGACTCATCTAACTCCAAAAATTTCATTAAATCTTTTAAGTTCTGCATTTTTTCAGATTTAATAAAAACTGGTGGAACCTAGTCCAAATTTACTTACAAAAAAAAAGATATTTTTTCTTGTAATCCAAAAATCAAATGAAGTATAAAAGCAGTTATATGGCTCTGCGGCTCTCAGAATACCTGAAGCATTATATTTTATCTGACAATACTTTCTTAAAGTAAAACTTTGTTTTTTAGTATATACAGATTTCTAGAAAAAATCTTTTAAGCCCTTGCCCCAGTCTTTAATTAACAGCGCGCCTTTAATAACCTCAAAGTACGTCTTTTTTTCTCTACACTGTTACATAATTTGCAAATAAAAGTTTGGAGTTTTGGCCGTTTCTAGACGTTTCAGTTACTTTCCGTAAACACCAAAATTTCTATCGCAAACGTAGTAAGAATGTCCACGAACTGGAAAAATGTGCCCAATGTTAATATTTTTTTGTTTTTGTAAGCCATGAACAGTAGTGTAGCATATTTATATTCTTATTTTGTCCCCCTGCGGCATCTGAAAAAAGTACGATATTTTTTATATTCAGCTCATGTCCCACCGCAGTTTGCAAAAAATGATCAACAAAAGAAATCACCGAATTTAAATTTTTCTTTGCTTCATTTTCTGTAAAGCAATAAAACGAACTTGTATCATCATTGTGATAGTGTACATGAAATACGTACAACCATAAAAGGCGTCTGTAAAATTGTTGAGAGACAATGAGTTTTGGCAAAGGCAAATTTTGCGCGTAATCAAACTCGACAACTAAAGTTGATTTGATTTATCATGTCTACAATTTTCTGTTATTTCTTTTTTAATATCTTTGTATGCTTGCACTTTATTGTCCTGTACAGAATGTATCACTTTGCAAGAATCGTTTGGGTTTAACTTAAGCTGTATTTTGTTTTCTTCACAAAAATCACAAATGTCAGATCGTGGACTCCGGAAAGAATACTCGGAGTTTTCGCAAAACCATCGATGGAAAGAACAGTACATTATGACCAGTGTACGACTAGTTTTTTCAAAAAAATACTGCTGGAATCTTGTAAAGAAATTCTTTACATTTAGAGCAGGATTTTCGAAATACTTTCTTTTGGATTTCGACCGATTATAATGAGATTCTTTTTTTTTGAATTTGTGCCAAAAATTCATTTACCAAATACCAAGTTTCTGGGTTTACTTTGTGGGGTCTGTTTTCAGGTTGGCATCTTTTGTCGCTAATAGAAATATTTCCGTCTTTTAACGACTTCGTGTGGATTGTCCGTATACGTTTGTACCCAATTTGAAAAATATTCAAGAAAAACTATTTCCAATTAGTCCTTGCTTGACATTTAGGAGCTGTAATCCTTGTTTTTGGTTGAAATGGAGACATGCAACCAAGAAGAAAATTATCCTGTTCATTCTTATCTGCTAAGATCAAAAAAAATTCAAAAAATTCTTGTTGTAGTTTGCCTGGTATAACCTCATAACACTTCTTCTTACAGCACAGAACAACTGCAGCAAAAAACACCCTGAAAATTTAAAATCACTGAGTATAAAAATGATTGACCACAAATAAAATATATTACCTTTGGTAGTAGTGTACTTTTTTCCGCTATTTCTTGCTTTTTTTCCCTATTCTTTGTCCACTGCTCCTTGTTTATTTTATGTTTTCGACCCAAGTTTTTTTTCTTTCAAGATGATCAGATTCCAAATCACAGCTACTTTCTGTTTCTTCATAACTACTGTCCTCAGTGCTACTTGAGTAATATTTAGAGCTCATTGTGCCCTTTTAACTTAGCAATAAAATATGCATAAAAATTAGGTTAGGCACATGTGAAATTTGACGTTCTACGAAAGAAGGGCACTTGTAGCACTTTACAGATTGGTTCACAGTGCCACCAATATGCGAAGTATGAAAACAACAGAACCAAAGGCCGGTAAAGGAAGGTTTCTTTTGTGATATAAACCGATTTACGGAGAAATGGCATTTCCATGGAAGTGTCCTTTTTCCATCCAACTCCTCAATTGTCATATTTAAGATTAATTTACATTTTTATTAATATTTTGCTTGTAACTAAAATTTTTTCAGGCATGTTATACATCTTTGAAAACGACTTTTTAAGCACTATCTAACAAACTCAAAATCCAACATGGCCTCCATAAGAAAAACAAAAGATAGCGCTAATAACCTAGAAACAAATGAGAATCGGGGGTTTCTGTTTACACCAAAAAATTGTCCTAATAGTGTCTGAATAATGTAAAGGTTTAATACCCGTCGCATTAGGCATATCGGGTAATTGAGGAAAAGATTGGCAAATTTTGGTTTCTTCAAAATATCTTAAAATTTAAAAAGGTTAAGGTGAATTTGACATGAGATTTGTTATGAGTGCATAACATTATATTAAACAATGCTAGTGATTTAATAGACTTCAGAAAGACAGGTAAAGAATTACAAAATAAGTCAAACCTATTAAACGAAGATAAAGTATTGCATGTGCGCATGAAACGATTGATAAGACTCTTATATCCATAATTTGTGTCATAAAAAGTCATACGAAAACTAGGCAAAGTAATATGGCGTCAAGCGAGCATATTGTGAGCAATCAAACAAAGTGTAAAACTTGTGAAATCGAATTAACATCTAGTGATATAGTGATACAAAGTTATGGATTGTGCAATGGTATTGTACATCGAATATGTACGGGCCTCAACAGTTACGAACTAAAACTTCTGAATGGGAAGAAAAATATAGTGTGGTTATGTCCAACTTGCCACAAATTCCTACAAGAAGGTCAGTCCTTATATGATATTTTACTTAAAATGAACAATACGTTAGAGAAACATTCTAATATCATTAAACAGAACCAGACTGAGTTAAAACAACTTTCTCAGGAAATAAACTATGTAAACAAACTTAGCAATGATACAAACCAGCCTAGTAAAAGTGTCACCTGTTGTGCCGTAGCGGAAGCTTGTAATCTATCAAATCAAGCGAACACTGTTAACAAAGCTGCAAAGAAGGTTCCTGTAAATACACCAAAGCAGAAGAACGTAGTAACCCCCACTATCCCCACGGACACCGCCACACAAACACCTCCTCCAACACAACAGCATGCGCAGACGGAAGAATCTGATGATTATACATTGTTTGAGCCAAGGCGAAAACGCAAAATCCCCACAAAAAAAACGCGTCGCTCTATTTGGAAAGAGGGGGAATCAGGATAATGCAAATTTTAAAGCCGCGGAAAAAAAGCATGGCTACGTGTTGCGCGCTATTCCGTGCAAACATTAGCGGAAGATCTACAGTCTATTCTAAATAAAATATGCAATATTCCTAATTTCAGATTAATATCGAACTTTTGTAGAGACGATAATGAACATCTACGTTGCAATCTACTGTAAAGCTGGAATAAAAGCCACTAAATTAAAAGTTATAGGCTTCCTTTCGGAGAAAAAATTATTTGAGTGCGCTAGTGCTAAAATTTAAATTTCTAGACGCAAAATCTGTGTAATTTTCATTTATAGACCTCCTCAATCTGACGTAGCGCTATTCCTTAGTAAATTAGATCAAATTTTAGATTATGTGACATCAACAAATGATGTTTACTTTATTATTAATACACTGCGGAATTCTAATGAGACCAGAGAATTTAAAAATTTGCTGATGATACATAATGCAGCTTTAACTATAAATCAAGCCACACGAATACATTATAATGGTACTGCAACGTGCATTGATAATATAGTAACAAATGCTAACTACAATAATCATTCTGCTAGTGTTATTAATTCATTTGTATCTGATCATAAGGAATAAATTATATCACATAGTTTAGATTTTAATGATGATATTACGAGGCATCACAATAAAACCAAGATATACTCAGAGCAGGCGTTACATAAATTCTGTGCTGATATTGAAAATTAGTCTTTTGGTACTATTAAGATATGCTACGACACCAATAATAAATTTAGACATTTCATTTCTACTTTCTTAATGTATATGAATAAGCATTTTCCTCCACTAAAAAGTGTGTCACCAAATAAGAAAAAGCATATTAAATTTTAAAAAAAAGATTAGCTAGTTTCAGTATTATAAAAAAAATCGGCAGGAATACCCGAATCGCGAGTTGTGTCCTTACAAAATCTCAAATTCGTTTAGGATTCGATGAAATTGTGGTTTTAATAGTTTAAAAATATTTTTTTTTCATTTATTATCATATGTTGTATATAGCTATTTAAAATAGACTATTATTATCAAAAGTGTGTACCTTCTTATAATGTTTATAAGCAAATAATTAATTTAATAAGTAGTCTATTATACCAACTAGGATATTTTTTGTGCTTTAGGCGTTTAATTGGTGCAAATACAGTCACGGCTTTATACAGGACATCATAAAATAACTCAACCATAAGATCGAAATAATTGATATTTAATACATTGATATAATCAATTGACGCAAGGTGCTGATTCAAAAACGAATAATCTGTTCTTAGGAAATTGTAGACATATTCATCATGAGTAATAGTCTCAATGTAATCAGTGTAATGCGTTGAAATGCAATGCGAAATGTGACGGTGAGTTACACGAAGAAATAAATTGCTTTTGAAACAGACAATTTTTAAATGTATTATTTTCATTATGAATATGACATTAAGGTTATGATAACTAAAATGTGAAACTAGTAAAGTCGCTGGTTCAGGATTAAAATTGATATATAAAAAACCAAAGTCGACCATTAAGCATTATTTTTTGTATTTGGTGGGTATATCGCCGGCATTCTGAAAAGAGATATTTATATTTTTGAGTGATAAAAAATCTTGTTAATCACAAATCGATGACTTTTAACACGATATATATTTAATAATTAAATTATCCTCACCGTTATTCCTTCAATGTGATCATTAATTCTTCATGGTATTGAACTCTCCACGTTGAATTATACTTCTGTGATATTAAAATTGAATGATGTTGTCCATTAACTAATAATTTATTTTAGAAATTATATTATTAATAATTTCGTGATTGTTAAAAACAAGTTTAACGGGCCTGTTTGGCCCTAACCGAATTTTAATAGGCTGGATGTCAATATCAAGGGGTAACAGAACTGATTTAATTTCAAACAGATTATTTTGTTGTTTCTCTAGAGGAGTAGGGGCTTGAGATTTCGTGACATTATGCACCATTCAATTGTTCTTGCCTTTGGGACGCTCTTTCGCTTAAAGTTGCCACTAAAGTATTGTCATCACTTTTGTTAATATTGTCTTATCCAAATTCTTTAAAGATTTTCAACATGAATAGTTATTTCTTCACAGCGACACCTGTAGCCTCTCCATTGTATAAAATCTTTCGAAAATATTATTTTTTAACTCGCTGACCGAATTATAAATTTCAAGCTTTAATAATGGAAATAAATCGACTTTAAAAACTGTGCGAATGGAATCTATCAAATTGATCTCAATTTGATTAATATCTGCATGGCCGACGACACTTGTCTGATCAGTGTTAAATTTAAATCACATTCATCAGAGATATCATTACGTGAACAATCCTTCTATTTCTAGAAATTACCATTCGGTTTACTTTCATTCTTCAGATAAAACTTTAGTTTATCGCTACAAAGCCCCATGCATTTTATTGCCCTCAATTTAGGACTAATTGTTTTAGCACATGATTAGCAATTAACAACCATTTCGTCAACAAATAAACATTAAATTAATTATAACATAACTAGAACAGGGACACATGCACCCAGGGGCCTATCAGGGAGATTAACAAAACAAACACAGGTAGGCCACGGAAAGTAACACAGTAATACAAATGATAAACACCATTTAATAAATTTGTTAAATTTGATAATAATTAAGAAATGGCTATAGTATAATATTTTACAGCGGAATTTGCAAATATATGAACTGAAACCGCTGACGACAATTAGCGGTCCCAAGGGCAAAACAAAGGTCGAGATATAATTTCAACTACGGAAGAAATAACTACTCACTGTTAAAACGTTAATCTTATAAACGGTACCAAGTTATACGATGATATTTTCACCAACCACAGCTTGTTACTAGACTCAGCACACCACTGAATTTGATGAAGTTGCGCTAATAAATAACCGATAAAATAAGCGAAAACACAGTGCACCTCACACTGCTGCAATTTTTATATCTTGCCAGTTTATTTTAATTAAATCACTTCTTTTTAAATATTTTCTTAACAGTTCTGCTATTTGTAACACGAATTTTTGCATAATTCAATATTTGTCGTGACATTATCCAGAGAAATAGTTGTTTTAATAAGACTAGTTGTTGCAGATTTATGAAATATTTGGTATTTTTTAAATTATTTTTAATGTTCTTATATTTGACCCTAGACAATTAAGACTAGATATGAACATTTATTTAAAGTTTTAGCATGCGTTCTTTATAAAAAAAATATAGATTTTGTTAATTTATATGGTCCTTTTTGCGTTTGTATGTTTGTGTAATGGGCGAATAGAATTATGATATCATTTATATTATGTTTCGTGAAATTATGTGAAATTATTATCCTTAGAAAAATATGTATCCGTCTATATGTGTTGAATTTCATAATGGAGAAAATTATCGTTATATTTTATAACAATTTAAATACATTAATAAATAGCTACATATTTTTAAATTAAATTTTCAAAATAACCTAAAGTATTTGTATATATATATATATATATATATATATATATATATATATATATATATATATATATATATATATATTTGTATATTCCCAAAACAATTTTACTCTTTATATAATATTAATCTTTTAAATTAAAAAAAAAAATACTATAATGGAAACTATTTTTATTTAAAAAGGTCACTGTATTTTTAATTGGTTATAAAATGTGTTTTATAAGTTCAACTAAGAATAAAATTAAGTTACAAAGAAACCTTTGGGATTGAGCTGTATTCTTATTTTAGTCACAGCCCCCATTGTACTCTTTATCTTGATATCTTATTAAATTTGAAGAATCCCGAAACGTAATTCTAACGCGAAGACTCACTTTTGCTCAAAGGCTTGCCCATTTTGTAATCTGACGGCGTCAGGGACCGCTCGTAAAAAGACGACTTTCTCTCAATTAAATTCAAAGGACATTGTTTATTCATGGCTGTGCGTCTTGTGTAAGCAGTGACACCTTCTTTACAAGGAAATTTAAAAGATTTTCCCCGGTCGCCTCCGAATAAAGACCACCTCCTTCCCGCCCTATGTGCAAAAGATAATGAATTCGTGGAACGTTGTACTCCACCCATTCCTGGACCAGAGTCTGTATGCCATACATGTCCGCCCCAAACAAACCTTAATACGAGAGAATTTCGTGCACTTGCCCCACAAATATATTCTAATTAGCTAGCATCGGCAATGACAACAACTGGAGAGCTACAATACATCCACCCTATACATTAAAATACAAATTTATGCAGGACGAACAGGCCGGGAACGAAATAAAGTGGCGCGGTCATGGACAGGGTATAAACGGAATATGCCCTGCAGGAATCCAAGTGGGTAAGGGTCATTACAAGGATTAATAAACAGATATAATAATAAACTTATTGTATTTATTAAATAAATTATATTTCTATTGTATTGTATAAATTCATTTTACTAGTCACAAAGTTAACTTCCTTGACTTCAAAACACGTAAATAGTAATATTTTATTATAATAAAGAACAAACATTGATAATTTAATAATAAAACTGAACAATTATTAGCATAGTGTTAAAAATTTATAAAATTATCAAAGTATCAAATGGCTTAACCTCAGTTGTTAGAAGTCATCCACCTTTTCGGCAAAATAAACGTTTGATGATATGTGCATTTGCTATAACAAAAGAATATACTGGCTATCAAAATAAAAGTAAATTAAATACATAAATGATTAAGTAATTTACTCTTGATACAACAATCCTTCTGAAAAAATATTTAAACAGATCCAATGGAAGAAATAATCAATGATGTCGAAATTGCGGCCACACATCTAAGTTATGAAGGGGGGAAACACATGTATATTCAAAAATTACCCTTTTTTTTATTTTTTTAAACTATAAGAGATACAAACTAATAGTTTATGCACTTTATTGGGCATACAATGTGCTGCAATCTTACAAATTTTAAAGTCTTTCTACAGATTGGTTGGCTTCCTTGATGGTATTTAGCGATGGCCGCTCATGACGGATATATCGGGCGTCGTCGTAGTTGTGAACGAAAATTCTAGTAGTTCCATAACCTTCCATAATGTTTCAGAAACCTTTGTATCCTTCCTTGAATGTAATACAAACGATATATGCGGCAATTTAAACGATTTTGTAGCCGCAGTTCAAATGCCTCGGTGCCATTCGTCATGGATCAGGATGCAGCGGCTGTTAATGTGTAAAGCTTTGTGCCATTTACACCAACTATCATCTCCAATGGGACAGTTATCGTGCATGGGTTTTTTATCCGTTGAACACATATGATAGTACGTTGCCATAACACTTTTCTGCATATTTTCGACGTAATCGCAGTTACTTCTAATGCCAAACCCGTAGTACTTCGTTAGTTTTTATTTTATAAGAGCTTCAGTTAGTTTCCCTATTCCACCAAGTTTTTTAGTTGTTCGCAAACTACGCCGATAACCCATTCGTTTTCAACATGTCTAAAATATTCACTCTTCGACATGCATCACCGTAGGGATTCATGTCAAAAACTCTGTTATATGTCCGTGAATACTTTTGCGATCACTTTAATATTTCTTGGGATAAATCTTAAATGTATAAGGAAGGTTTTCATGTAAAAAAAACATTTTTTTACATGTGTTTCCCCCCTAAAGAAGCTATCATTTTCCAAATTTTCAAGAAAAAAAAACCAGCTAGATATATACTATTGAAATTTAAAAAAAATACAATCCCTCTAACCAACTCCTATATACGCCTTCTATACTTAAACGAAAAATTTTCCAAAATCTCTTCAACCATCAAATCCTTACCCTCTACTGCTTGCGCAGAAATCTTAACCTGATCCCAAAATTCAATTCACTACTTTCGAATTCATCGCATCACATCATCCATCATGATCATCAGAGATTGACAGACGTGACACATTGACAAGGACAAATCAGGGCTGAAAGACCGCCGCTCGATAGCCATTTAACAAACTAACCTCCTAACACTCATATTATCATAAATGTATTATATTTGTCTTATCTGTATTTTTGTTTTTTAATAAAGATGTTGTATATATATATATATATATATATATATATATATATATATATATATATATACAAGAAATGTTAGTAATTATTAAAAGTCTGACTTCTTTTAAGACGTATTTCTTTATTAGAATCATATAAAAGTAGTAAAAAATCCTCTTGATGTACGTATAAGAAATAAAGGAATATAGGAAACTGTCCAGTAGATATAATAGATGAATTTAAAGTTTAAAAGTACTGTATTTAAATAACAGACCTCGGTGACTAACGGAATCGAAGTCCAAGTCAGGGATAAGTTCTAAATTATGCATTAAGTTGAGTTACGTGAAGATTAAATTAATTTGACGCATAAAAAACTAATAACCTCTTTTAACACTTTTATTTGAATTGCAAATGTACATTTCAGTTATAAAGTGACCATTAGCAAAGAATTAGCACTAAATAAAAAAAGAAACTTTAAAATATATATCGACGGACGGACAAACCAGGTAAAGAAGATTAGAGGGAAATACAGAATTTTGGTGTTGCAATTAAATCTAACAATGTATAATGGACTGAACTTGAATCAAAATTCAATAATTCATTTTCATGTTTTTTTTTTTTCATTTTAATGGCTTCTAGCATGTTTAACCGATAATTTGATGATTGTTTTTAATTATTTTATGTTCTTTATTGTTATTTTTAAGATCGGTTTTCTAGTAAATGGTTAGCCACTACAAATATTTTATAATTTAGGTGTTTAGCGTATGCTATATGTTTCTTTCAATCTCGTATTAAGATTACGCTGTGTTTGACCAATATAAACTTTATCACAACAACAACAATCGATTAAATATATATTGGTCAAGTTTGTCTGGTTTGTTGAATGTGTTCCCCAGAAGTGCCGTAGTTTAGAATTAACATAAAACGCAAGGGTTATAGTAGTAGTAGTGTTTGGCTATCGACCACGTGGTCCTTCCGCTTTGTGATTTGTGTGTGTGTGTGTAAATGGCTTGTTACTTTAAAGGATCGACCCGTCACTCTTAAGCACCATTAATTATATCCCAATGGTGAATGGTACCGGTCACTCATCCAACTATTGACCCGCTGTCGTTGCTGCATGTCAGTTCGGGGCCGTAACCGAGAACGTCACCAAAATGATTTTCCGAATTGTGTCAAATAAATTGATGTAATATATATTTTATCTGTGTTGGGATTGATGGATGTTATTAACAAAAACCTCAGTTTGAAATTAAAACAGAACAATCATAAAATATCTATATTGTCACCCAAAAAGCTCATAAAGAAGGTAACAAATTCAAACCTATTGTTTCAAACATTCATTCCCCAACTTACAAAGTAGCTAAATGGTTAGTCATTTAATTTCAATGTTTATAACTTGAAAATAACATGGCCGTTACAAATTCTCTAGAACTCGCCGATATATTAAAAAAAAACATTGATATAGTAGATAATGAAAGATGAATATTATTTGATGTTGAATCCCTGTTCCATAGTTTTTCCTATCAACGATATATTATTAATCCTTAAAGAAATATTATTTAAAAATGAAATCCCAGAATACATTCAAATATATCTTCAACTTAAATAACAAATGATGGTCTGTATTGGATTTGAAATTAATCACAAGTTCTATAAACTAACCTTTGGCACTGCTATGGGAAACCCATTATCACCGCTCTTGGCTAATATTTTTCATTTTGAAACAAATGATAAAATCACATACGATCATTCAATTACTTCATCCATCGAGCCCTCAGCATACCATTACCCACAAAAATAGGGATAAACAATTCAACATCATCCATAGTATCGCGAAACATCTCAAATATAACCCCTAGATCATTTACAAATTAATTAATAGCCACAAGTTGAATTTCATAATACATCGTTGCTTACACCCATCAATCCGAACCCAGACAATAAAAATTTTAGATTAATTTATTCCCCCAATTTGGAAAACCATTTTAACAAATTACACAATAAATATAACTTAATCCCTGCGTTTTATGTTAATTCTAAACTACGGCAACTTCTAAGGAATACATTCAACAAACCAGACGAACTTGACCAATCGGGTATTTATTCAATCGGTTGTTGTAATTGTGATTGTTTAATAATAATAATAAACACCTTATTCATAATAGGGCAAATACATGGCATACATGATAATTAGTATTAATTACAATTAAATACACTCACAATTAACCGCTAAATGAATACGTCAAAAAAGGATACAATACTTTAATTTATGTATTCCGAAACTGAGTAAAATTCTTGCTCTACTAAGAAATTTCTTAATTTTGTATTCATTCTCTTTAGTAATACACTTTAAATAGTTTGGCAGTTTATTGAACATCCTCAATGCGCAGTACAAGGGTGAACTTTCATAAAGGGAGAGTCTATGCAGCGGGTATGCATATTTATCTGTGAACCGAGTGTGCTTTGGAACGAATAAAAGGAATTTTTGCTTATTCTTGAAATTGAAAACTAAGATTTCGTAGAGTGTAAGTACGCCCGCTCTCCTAAATACTCCTCTACAACTGTCTCTTTGATTTAGGTTAAAAATTATCCTATGTGTTCTCTTTTGAATAATGAATATATTTTTAGCTGATTTTGAATAACCGTAATGTATTAAACCGTATCATATAATACTTTCGAAGTTTGCCTTGTAAGTTATTATTAATGTCCTAATATCTAGAACTTGTTTTAATATTCTCAGTGTATAATACACCGTATTTAATTTTGAGCATAAGTGATCGCAATGATTTGCCCAGTTTAAATTACTGTCGACTACCATTCCTAGGAAGTTGCATTTACTTTGAACACTAAAGGACGTCTGACTTAATTTTATGTCTCTTGGTATATTTTGTTTGTTTTTTGTACTGAAAATAATGACGTTTGTTTTATTCGTATTTATAATCAATTTATTCATATTCATCCAGTTTTGCACTGTGTTAAATAATTGATCAGCTTTTCTTCCAATTCATCGGCATTAGAGGATGACATTAACAAGCTGGTATCATCGGCATATGTTGTTATGTAAGCACTTTGACTCTTAATATGTTTAGGTATAAATAATGAACAAAATAGGGCCTAAAATGCTACCCTGCGGTATTCCAATATTGGTAACTTTTGACTCAGAAAGTTTGTTGTTGATTTTTACCCTATGAATTCTATTTGCCAGATATGAGCGGATACATGAGTGACTTGTACCCCTAACACCGTAATACTCCAGTTTCTCCAGCAAGATTTTATGATTGACCGTATCGAAGGCCTTGGACAAATCTATAAAAATACCTATGGGTATTTCTGATTTCTCCAAAGCGCTCATGATTTCCGTTATGTAATCAAATATAGCAGAATTTGTGGACTTCCCTTTAATAAAACCATTTTGCGAATTATCAAATAAGTTATTGGTTATAAAATAATTCATTATTCTTGTAACTATTATTTTTTCTATTATTTTAGATTAGAGATTACTGACAAGAGAGTGATTGGCCTATAATTACTGAAGTCATTCGGATCACCTTTCTTATACCCTGGTTTTATGATACCTTCCTTTAAACATTGTGGGAATATACCTTTTTCTAGGTTAATATTAATTAAATAGGTAAGTGGACCAACAAGTTCATTTATAGCAGCTTTGATTATTTTGGTCGGAATTTGATCATAGCCACTTGCTGATTTATTTTTTTAGTGAACATATAATATTAAATGTTTCTGATACGGTAGTTGGTCTAAGAAACATTGTGTGTATATGCATATTAAGAGTACAAATAAATTATTGAAGTAGTTATTTAATTCATTTTCTTTTCCTTCCAATTGTCTATATTTCTGCTTGTGATCATTAGTTTTTCCTAGCATACTATTGATTATTGCCCAAGTAGTTTTAATTTTATTATCACTACTCAATATTTGATTCGAAATTTCGTTCTTTTTGTCTTCAAGTATTAAAGTATCATATTCCTTTTTAATTTTCTGGTATAGGCTTTTTGCATCTTCATTGTAGATTTTAACAACAGCTAAGTAGTCAAGTAACTGTTTTGTTCTTATAATAACTGGATTTTGATTTTTGATCTTATGTTTGGGAGATTGAGTTTGAGTGACCACAGGACAGCATGTATTTAGTGCCACATTGAGGATGTTCATGAATTTTACCCACACTTCATCAACATTGTCATTCAAGTATATACTATTCCAATCCACATATGAATTTAGGAAATGTACAAAATTATTTATATGTAACGAGCTACATTTTCGATTTTTTTCATAATTGAACTGAAAGTTGGTTCTTATTTCAGACGGCCATGATATTAGTTGCGCAAAATGGTCTGATAAATGTGTTTCAAACACACCTGATTTAAATTCGCTTATATTAGTTATGATATTGTCTATAAGTGTTTCAGAGTTCTCAGTTACGCGGGTCGCACTCTTCACTACTGCAGTTGCGTTATAAGATTGTATGATGTTTTTGAAGTCAGTTAATTCTTTTGTAAAAATATTTAAGTCTATATTGAAGTCTCCTGCAATAAAATATTTAACTTTTTCGCAGAATAATTTATTTAGTAATATTTCGAATTTATTTAAAAAATCACTAATTGTATTTTTACCAGGTGAGCGATATACTACTACGCACACGTATTTTATGTTTTAGTAGACCATTCTACTGCCGCACATTCGAACGATCCACACACTGATAATTTTTTGATATCCAGACGCTCACTGCACTCAAAGTTTTTGCGCGCGAAGATAGCGGCTCCTCCGTATGCAGTTGAACGATTCTTCGGGGAAGCTCTAGAGTAGGATGATACCAGTCTGAATTCTTCAATATTTGTGTTTTTAATGTTATCGTCTGTTTGCCAATGTTCTGTAATTCCGAGAAGTTGGCATTCCGTATGATTTTGAAGCATATTATTTATATTAAGTGTTTTGTTATTTAATGATCTAACATTAAGAAGTATTAGTGATACCGTTTGTTTACATTTGTTAGTTACAGTTGTAACATTGTTAGGTTAAATTTTGCTCACGGCTAGATTAGGTTTGCGGTGCTAGGTCGAGGTTCATATAAACTTACTTCAGTATCAACTGGGCGCCAGTCACCGAGGTGACAGAATTGGGGAGAACTGTTAATTTTTAAATTTGACTGTTAGAAAATTATGGCAATCAAACTTAGTAAACAATTATATTGGAACAACTAAACAGGTTAAAACAACATGAATATGCAATTATGAAAAATTAAACAATGACCTTAAAACTAATTTACAAAATTGATATTGATAGCCACTAAAACAGCGCGATACAAATATTTACTCAATAACTCTGCCGTGCTTAATGGGTGGTTTTGGCCCGTTATCGACAATTGTTAAAATTGGAAGGTCTCACCCTGGTACGGTCTAGCTAGGGACGGGAATGTAACAGCGGGTGGCCACAGCTTCGAGCAGGAATCTGGCATGCAGGCGTCCGGTAACCAGCAGATATAAGGAGAATTCGCCCTCGGGTCTTATTCAGGATTCTCTCTGGACCTTGTCCTTGTCCTGTGCCAACTCGACTCCGCTCCTAATGATTTTAATGGCGTGACCCCTTTTCCTCCTACTTCCACGTACCAAATAACGATGTTCTATGCGGGATGCAAATCCTGGCACCACTAAAAGCAAAGGCAGGCAGTAAACATGCTAAAGGCAGGCCCTACGTGGCTATTATGACGCTATACAATGCAAAAAAATTACTAATACTATTATGATTTAAGAGATTAAATTTATTAAATGAAGGTAATGATATGTTAAGAAATGGGGGAAAGCAAGGCAGAAATTAAGCATGCGACAATAGACTAACTGACGCAGACAAGAAACAGAAACGTGGTTAAGGTAAATTGCTATTCGACACAATTACAGGCTCACACAACACAACAACCACTACGACACCACACCAGACAACACAATTTGGTATCGTGGCTTGCGTGAGTACGTGTGTGCGTACGACTAGCTTAAAAAAAATAAGTTAAATGTAAAATTAAATTACCAGATTAAATTACTCAAACGGTCTGACGAAATTAAACAACGGCAACTAGAATGGTATAATCGCAAATAGAGAGACCAAACTCAATTCAATTCAATTCAAAAATCGCGATAGGCCAATTAATAAATTATCACGCTTACTCACCGGTACGCACACACTTCTACGCCGCTCGCCCAGACCAAAAAGGACCTCCTCCTCGCTGATTCCGCCGAAATCAACTCTGACCCGCAAAAAAAAAGGCCGTGCGCTCTCGATATATATCTCCGCTCGAAATTTGAAATTTAGGACAGGACCGTACCGGAAAATTAACAAAACGGAACGTTACACACTATTGGATTTTGTCCTCTCTTGCGCTCGGCGAAAAAAGAATATTTTTGTATTTTTAAGTTCATTGGCCATTTACTAGAGTCAATGAATATTTCTTCATATTGCTTTTCAATTTCAATTTTAAACGCAGCTTTCGATTCGTTTTTAATAAGTAATTTTGAAATTTTTAAGTGCCCTTTTAGATAAAGGTTGTTACGTATGTAGTATTCTAAATCATTTATGGTTGTATTTGGGTTTGCACGACCGATAAAATAATAAGCTAGTCGCGGAACTGCAGCTATCTTGTCGTTCGTATTTCCTGTCCCCATTATTACCTCGCTTCTACGCTTCTTCTTTGATTGGACCGTTTTCCATTCATTAATGGAATCCTTTTTTTTGTGCGAGTCCCGATTTACTGGCGAACTATCTAATATACCTTTATTTTCGTTTGCGTTGTACGTACTTGGTTTTAATTGTGATATCTTTTACTCGTTTTCGGAATGTACTTTAATTGTATTATTTTTATTTTTATTCATCTCACGAGTTTTTGTGACCGGAATTTTATTGCAGATTTCTGTAGTTTCACAGGAATCGTACAGTTCTATCGTTTTATTGTTTATATTACAGTTTTCTGCTGTTTCGCAGGAATTGTAGATTTCTTCCTTATTATTATTTAAATTTAGCCTTTCTAACAAGTATTTGTTTGTTATAATTAGTGACTCGTTATTTATTTTCAGTGTTCGATTCATATCTTCCACTTGATCTATCATTTTTGTTAGATATTCAATTTTAAATTTTAGACAGATATTTACCTCTACCGCCTCTTCTTCATCATCCGCGGCGGTTAGGTTCACATCGCTTACACTATTGGCTTTCTTACGGTCCGAGCAGTCATGTAGATCCAGACATGATTTGTGGAAAGGATTACTACACACACTACACTTTCTTGAGTCAGTTACTCTTTGTTTACATTTTCTACATTTAGTATTTTTCGCACTATTTTCATCAGACACTGTTACTGTTGGCGGCGCCAAGTTTATATTGGTCAAACACAGCGTAATCTTAATACGATATTCAAAGACCACATATCACACGCTAAACACCTAAATTATGAAAAATATATAGTGGCTACCTATTTACTAGAAACCGGTCTATGTTTATGTTTATGTTTATGTTTATGTTTATTAATCTTTAGCTTTCATTCCAAAAAAATAAATACATATGAATATACACAAATATAAAACAAAACGTACAAAAATTTTGACTGGATGAAGCTGGGCGGAGTTCGTGCAGCTGCGACGTTCTTCCACTCTAACCCTTGTATTGGTCCATGATGATAAGGGTGCAAATATCCTCTTGGACATCTTCATTATTTTTTTAAATACTTGTATTTACATTTTGATCCCTTTTTAGGGGAGACGTTTTGGCTGTTTATGTCAGCATGACAGATATATATGACATATATAAAATAACTATATAGAAGTTTGGTACCGCTAAGTAAGCGATGTGTTTGCTGTCATAAAAAGAGTTATAATTAATATAAACTATTAATAGTATTAAATGACCAATACCAGCTAATTTATTTAACGTCTGTGTTAGAAAACAAGATTTTTTCTTGATTCATAAGAAGAATATATATATGTATATATATATATATATATATATATATATATATATATATATATATACATATATATATATATATCATAATAATGTGTTTGGCGACCCCTTTACTGTATACATTCCTGTAGACGTCTGGGCATCGACAAAATAAGATGTTCGATGTCTCCTTGTGGCACCTCATTCCAGCTGTGCTAGAATCTGTGGAGAACAGTGTAAAGAGAATAGTCTTCTGCCCATGATATCCCGTATATGTTCAATGGGATTTCAATCCGGCGGACTGGACGGCCAAGGCAAAACATTAACATCACCACTTTCACTCTTGTACAGCTATTGATGAAATTTCCGTCGTAAACGAAAAGTACATTTAGCGAATAAAAATATACTGTGAGAAGTGCTTTTAACATGACGTCTTCAATATAAAGCGTAGCTGTAGCTTCAAATGGATAAAAGAGGTGATCGACTACCATAAACAATAGCCCCCCAAACCATTACTCCAGCAGCCCTGTGTACAAGCCTCTTAATAGCAAGATGTTTTATGGGTGGCACAAGCGCCTGTTCCACCACGACCTTTTCAGATCTATTGTGGATTCCTGTTTATCTCAGTTGACCAGCTCTAGCTTTGCCTCTTTGATTAGTCCTATTAGCCCTGCCAGAGGGGCTTAGGTATAGGTCTCCGCGTTTGGGTTTGTAGTGCCCAGCTTTTGATAGCTTTTCAATAGCAAACCTAAGATTAGGTTGCTCTCCACGGTAGCGTGCCTAGACAAAATCGTGATTCGTCGCTGAATACGACATCATGCCATTTTGCCTCCCAATGTTGCAGTTTTTTGCACCAGTCCAACCTTTATCGGCAGTGTCTTGCTGTCAAAGGAAGCACTAATCTTGGATGGTATGAAAGAAGCGCAAAAATGTGGCGATATAGGGTTCGAATACTAACGAGCCTACTTTCTTCTCCAAACCATTGATCACCGATTTGATGCATAGTAGCGAAACGGTCTCGCAGGGCTATTTGTCTTAAGCGCCGACCTTGACATTCTGTAGTACGCCTTGGTTGATCAATTGGTCTTCTTCTTGCTCTGCTACCTTCTACTGCCCATACCTGACACCCAGCATTACAGTCATTGTAGTGGAATTAATACGGCGGGCAATTTCGCGATAGGACATACCAATATCTCGATAAGCAACAATCTCTTCTGGTCAAAATCGCTCAAATGATGATATTGTAGACGTCTTCTGACGGATATTTGGTTCAAGCTTAACACAGTCAACGCAAACACGAAAACTAAAAACATCTTTACTAAGCAGCTTTTATAAATAGTTTTATTAAAACAGAAAAAATGAATTAATTTTTTTCGGTCACAGTAAATATAAAAGGCACAAGGCTGAAATTGTTATCAATGTATGTTTTAAATACAGTGACTCTGTTGCCAGCCAAAAAATGAATTCATGTAGTCATTGAGTATATAGAGGGTGTTTCTGCGACTAGTGGAATAAAATTAAACACATATACTAGAGTGAAAATGATGATGATGAATGGTAAAAGTTTCTAAAATAAATTTGTTTACTTATTTTTGTTATATATTTATAAATATGTTATAAACATATAATTTTCCTTTAGCCTTTTCCACACTTAGCGTTAAGTCGTTTCAAAATGTTTCCTTTTTATTTGATAGTTCACTTTCAATTGAGTTATAAGCCCCTATTATTGTTTATATTTTAATTTTATCTTTCAATTATACTAATATTATCCTGATAGTATCAGTTTCCATGTTTTTTTCTTTATACTTTACATATTTCATTTAATTAAAATATATATTTATTTAACTTTAGTGATTACTATATATAATACATCAGAATATAGTTCCGCCAAATTTACGGTAATTGATTTATGATATCCATTTTTTATTGCTGCATATATACTTATTTAAATTAGTTCTCCCCTGAAAGTTGTTATTACATAATTAAATTGCTTCGGTAACTTGAATTAAATATACCTTTACAATGTGCGTGGCTTAAAATATGAATTAATTAATTACGACCAAAATGCCAGTGAAATATTCGCAACAGTTCGCAGCTAATTAAATCTCTGTGCGCGTTTAATAATTAGGGAAATTGCCAACAAGTAATTATTTATCAATGTGTTGCAATTATCAATGTCAGTTTTGTTCGGAAACTGCCACACAGTTTTATAATCCAATAATATAGGCGCATCAGGTCCCTGGTATTGTTTTCCGTTTGCCGATATTTTTCGATTTGGTGCGGGTGACACGTAGCGATTTATCTGAACCCTTTTCGTTGGGCGATATAAATGTGTAACGGAATTTAATGGGCTACGACCGTGGATGCACCAGCCAGCTGTGTCGTAAACAAATCTGGGCCAACAAGGGGAATATGATGTATGTCCCACTGGACCGCACGGAATCCCAACCAGCAAGGAAGGATTCGGCTCCAGATCATTCTATCAGCAAATATTTATATCTGGGGCTATTTATTTCTCGAAGTTAACAGAAAATAAATAATGGTTTTTATGAAATATGCATGAGTTTTTATTTTTTTTAATAAAAATTAAAATAATGAACGTAAATATAAAAATAAATTCGTAAAAATCGAAATTATGAATGAATTAAATGAAAAATTATAGATAATTCAGTTTGAAGTAATGAAAGCGATGCATTTAATAAGTAGCATTAAATTTAACTTTAGTCTAATTTTCTAGATTGGATTATCTAAATGTAATGTTTTAGACATAGTCGACATCTCTAAATAATATTCATTGAACATTGATTTTTAAACAGCTGCCGTTTCTATAAAAATATTTATTTATTTATTTATTTAACGGATAACACCTTTTTTACAAAATAATAACATTATAAATTGGATAATAAAGAAAAAAACAAAGAAAAAAATATAAGAAAACAAATATATAACTTATTCTAACTTAAACTAAATAAACCTAAATATAAATAATCAATTAGAATTATTCAATTTTATATGATTTTATTTACAATATTCTTAAATGTACAATATGACGTTTCAAATAAATCAAATTTATCCTGATTATTCAATTGATTGGCCAATCTCATGCAGCGGTATATAGGATTGTGGTATTTATAAATCGAAGACGCGGTCTGTATTCTGAAAATTGTTTTTTGTCTTGATGATCTAGTGGGAATGTGGAAATGTAAATATTGAAGCAGATCTGTTGAAGTATGACCGGAAATTATGTTATGCAACAAAAACAGTTCAAACTTTTTTCTACGTACCTCCAATTGTTCTATATTTAAATAGCTACATACCAATTGATAATTCGTAAATGGCAAATTGAGTTTGAATGAAATGTATCTACAAAATTTCTTTTGGACAGATTCAACCTGGTATGAATATTTTTTATAGTAGGGTGACCATATTGAAGTACAATATTCCAAATTAGATCTGACCAATCCACAATAAATTGCTCTCAATGTTTCCAAATTAAAATGTTTACAATGTCTTAATAAAAATCCCAGTAGTTTGATGGCTTTATTACATATTTGGGAGATGTGCGCTGCAAATGACAGTTTAGAATCCATTAAGACACCCAAATGACGCATTACCGACACTTTTTCCAGATTGTCATGATTGATGTTGTATGTGAATTCTATCGTGCTTATTCGTTTAGAAAATGTAATGGATATACATTTCATAGTGTTGAGAAACAGGTGATTTTGTACACACCAATCATATAAATTGTTCAGGTCTATTTGCAAATTGAAACAATTCGATATATCATTAATACAGGAGTACACTTTGAAATCATCAGCAAATAACAGATAACTAGAGTGCAAAAAACAGCTGCAGATATCATCAATAAAAATAAGAAATAATCCCTGACCGATATGTGAGCCCTGGGGCACACCGGATGTTACCTGAATAGTGGAAGATATGAAATTATTAATCCTGACTGCTTGACGACGTTCAGTCAAAAAACTAATAATCCATTTGATAGTTGAGTCATGGAATCCATAAGCATGTAATTTGGTAAAAAGTATAGCGTGTTGTACCCTATAAAATGCCTTCGCAAAATCAGTGTAAACCGCATCAACCTGAATATGTGATTCAAAGGCATTGTGTAAAAAATGTTGGAATTCTAATAAATTAGTAGACTTACCTTTAATAAAACCATGTTATGCAACGTTAAATAAATGTTAAGTTATATATACAATTTGTTTGGTAATCAACATATCAAACATTTTTGGGATTGTAGATTGAATTCCAACCCCACGATAGTTTTCGACATTATTTCTATCGCCGTTCTTGAAAATTGGGGTAATATAACTAAACTTCCAATTCTTAGGGACACAGCCAAGTTTGAGAGATGCGGAATACAATAAGTGCAAAGGTTTCGATACTGAACAAACGCAATTATATAGGAAGTCACCGGGTATGCCATCAGGCCCACAAATTAAACTGCCATCCAGTGAGACTATTGCGTTGAAGACTTCTTCTAATGAAATTTGTAACTTGTCAGGTATTACTGATTTGGATGTCTTAAATGTATAAATGTGGTTATTAGTCGGGCATGTGTAAACATCAGCAAAATATTGAGCAAATGCATTTACAATATCATCGCCTTCAGCGAATACGATGTCCTTAAAACTAACAGTGGACGGGATTCCCTGCACACCTTTAGCATCATTGATAAATTTCCACACATTTCGGTAATTTCGACGTATATTCCCTTGCATACGCTGACAATATGAATTATACAATGTTTTACTTAAGCTAGAGCACCTATCCCGAAGTTGTTTGTAAATAGCATAATCATTAGAGCTATTGCTGTTCTTATAAATGGCATGTGCATTTTTCTTTTGTTTAACTAAAGATATTAATCATGATAATTAATAGTAAGAAAAATAATTTTTCTTTGTGAGCATTAAAATGTAAATCATAAGTGCAGAAATGCTCACAAGGAAAAATTATTTTTCTTACTATTAATTATCATGATTAATATCTTTAGTTAAACAAAAGAAAAATGCACATGCCATTTATAAGAACAGCAATAGCACTGTGTCGATGTAATTTAAATAATTTATAGCAGATTCAAGTTAAACGCAGAATGCATAACCATTATGATGAATAGAATTGCTACAAATATTATCAGATGCCAATTGAATTTTTACCTAAGATATGGAAGTAAAACACAGGTCCAAAAGTATTCCCCTGCTGTTCGGTATATTATCAATCTGTGTCATGTTTAAAAAGCTAAACGATTCAATTAAAATGTTTGTGGATAAATTGTTTATATTATTTGATTCATTGATATGATTCGATTCGGTTAATGTCCATTGGATATGAGGAAGGTTATAATCCCCAAAAATAAAAATAAATCTGTATCGATATAAGTATCAGATAAAGATGCAATTGTTTTCGCGTGAGCTTCATATTTTTCAAAAGGAGAGTTAGGAGGTATGCCCCACCCACTACTAATATATTAGAACCAATACTTAATAAGATAAAACATTGTTCAACACATGTTGCTCCAACAGAAATAAGCTGTGACAATATACAGTTCCGCACCGCATTTAATATGCCTCCGCCGCGTTTTTTATCACTGGTTCGGATTGATCGATCAGTTCTAAAAATTGTATAATTTTTTAAACGAAATTCATTGTCATAAATATTAGAATTCAACCAGGTTTCCACAATAATGATAACATCCTAGTAACATAAATTAACCGCATGCATAAAATCGTTGATTTTTGTTCGTAGTCCACCTACATTATGGCAATACAACTTCAGTTTTTTGTAGAAAGATTCGAGGGCGTCCCATTGGCAGGAGTGAGCGTCTTCTTCTTTTTAGTTATTCGTGGATAATTATTTATATACCGAATAACCAAATGATCTTCACCTTTCTCTTTCCTAACCTCTAGCTCTGTGTATAGTGATTTTAAATATTCTCGTTGCATTCTTGTAATGTGTACTTATTTAATTCTAGTTCGGACGATAACTACACTCATATAGATTGAAAAAATAAATTGTTTTCTTATTTTAGACGATTAGCATCGCCACAAAGCGTGCGCCCGATTGGACGAGCGTCTCACGCCGCGACATACATAACAGCGCATAACTTGTATACATTTCGATTAAGTAATTCAATAAAATTTATATTGTTAGCTTAAACATGTCTTAATATTAGTGAAAACTCCCGAAACTGTAGGTGTGATAGTTTCCGCAAAATTAATTCCTAAAAATTACTCGCAAAACACGCTTCAGGAGAGAAATTCCTCCTTAATACTAAAATTAGAGAGTTTTTAACAACGTTAATTGGTCATGTTATGATATTTTTGTAATTGTTGAAACCTGGTTGTCTGACAGAGTAGATGCCAACGAATTTCAATTAGCTGGATTTCAAATATTTCGTCAAGATAGAAATTTGTCGAATAGTAATAAATTGTCTGGTGGCGGAGTAATGATTGGTGTCAAAAAACGTTTAAACGCAAGTGTACTGAACATTACACAAAATGACGTGGAGCAACTGTTCGTAAAACTTTTTGTGAATAACAAACTATATTATTGGTGGCGTATATTTACCTCCGAGCAGTGTCATTGAAAAGTATATATCATATTGCGATACTCTTAACTTTCTGGATGATAAATTCATGCCGGACCAAATTGTTATATGTGGAGATTACAAGCTTGCAAATGATAAATAGACGAATAACGCTTTTGGTGTTGTTATGTCGAGTAATTCAAGTGAAAAAGCACAACTTATAGCAAATAGTATTGGCTGTTCTTTCTCAAATTAATCATTATCCAAATCAAAACGGAGTTTTCCTCGATCTTGTCTTTGGAAGTAGTGAAATGGCAAAGGTTGAGATTGCTACTGATCTGTTACATGATATATCTAAGCATCACTTTTCTTATGTAATTTCTTTAAAATGTGATTTTAATTGTGATAACTACGTTTGTGACATACAGCGCTACGATTTAGTAAGGCAAATTATCCAGAAATAAATTCATATCTGGCTGGTGTTAATTGGCAAGTTATTTTTAATAATTGCTGTAATATTAATGAGGCTGTTAGGCGTTTTTATGATATTCTATAATATATTATTAACTTGCATGTCCCAATGAAATTAATTTATAATCTCAAATACCCGAAATGGTCTAATAAAGAGCTTATCAATTTGTTAAAACTAAAGAAAATTGCACATAAGAAATACAAAAACACTAATAATTATGTACATTATATTGAGTGTAGTGACCTTCGTTCAAAATGTAATACACTTAATGAATTATTATATAGGGATTATATTAAATATGTTGAGGATAGTTTGCGAAACAACAGTGTTTCTTTTTGGAACTTTGTCAATGAGTCTAGAAACATGTTTTTGTTAGATGAGAACCTCTCTAATCCTAATAAAATAACAAATTTATTTGCTAATCATTTTCAACTGTTTATACTTATAATATAAATCCTAATTACAATTTTATACCGCATACAACTGTAGATTCGTGATTTAAATTTCACGTCAATGTTACTCAAGTATTCAATGCTATATCTGATTTAAAACCTACTACAACCTATGGACCTGATATGATTCCCAATTACTTTTTAATTAACTGTATATTTACCATAACACAACCCTTAACCTTATTATTTCAAAGATCACTTGTTGAAAAAACTGTTCCAGATGTTTAGAAAGAATCTTATATTTCACCTATTTTCAAGTCTGGACATAGAAGTGATATTACCAATTATCGTGGGGTGTGCCTGCAATCTGCAATTCCAAAATTACAGGACTGTATAATGGCCGATCAGCTGGTATGGTTGTTTAAATCAGTAATTGTAGAAGAACAGCATTATTTTCACAGGGGCCGCTCTACAACTACCAACCTAATTTTGTTTGAGCAGTATTTGCTTGAAGCTTTGGCGAATCGTAAACGTCATTTAAAGTCTTTGGAGCATCGGCGTATAATTTCAGACATGATATTTTTATTTAAAATAATTAAAAATTTCATAGATTGCTCCAATATCTTACAGTTAATTACATTTCGTTTTCAACAATGTGAGGCAGCAAAAAAAAAGACCTTTATTGGCATATCATCATCCATTACACAAAACATCTTTCTTACAAACTATTTACAAATCTACCCCCACCAAGCCCCCCTTCTACCTTCTCTTCTCCTTTCTCTCTCGCTCCCCAACTTCTTCAAAGTCCTTACCCCCGCCACATCCTCTCTCATCCACTCCATCACCATTCTACTCCCTTTCGCCCCCATCTATTCCTCCTTCACCCCCACGCATTCCTCCGCCAAGTGTCTCCACGTATCCTTCCCATGCTCACACAATACACACCTTCCATACTCTTCCCCCATCCATATCTTCCTTCCTCTCTCCTCCAATCCACACCTCGACCTTGCCACAATCACCCTATCTTCTCTACTCTACTCTAGATTCTGCAGGACTTTTGTTTATGATACGCCTACTAACAATTACTATTCAAATTCTCCTGTTTTACGTTTGTCGCGTTTCTACGATCAATACTCATATACTGTTGACATCTTTGATTCATCATTTACCATGTTTAAACACAATCTTAGTGAATGTATTCAAATGACATCCATGTTGTCTTAGGTAATTATCGATTTATTTTTCTTTTGTAATTTTTTATTTTTATTTTTTTGTATTGTATCAATGTAATGTATTACTGATGTAGCCCTGTTATTGGACTTTCGAGTCTGTTGGGTTGTAAATAAATAAATAAATAAATAAATAAATAAAATTAAATTTCATAGGACCGATTATGGGTATAGTACACCGATTTCACGTATATTAAGAACGGCAAATTACTTCTCATCTGATAAAAATTTTAATTTATTTTCTGGAAGCCTTTTTGATTTCAAGTCGATTCTTCTGCGACTATGTATAAAATAATATTATTTATTAACTTTTGTTTATTATTATTACTATTTATTTATTACTTTAAGTATTGTTTAGTTTTTAAGTAGTTTAGATGAGTATGTTGTTTTATTTTTTATTTTTCTCAAGGTTAATTTATTTTGTATTTTTTTCTAATGTATATAAGGTGAATCCCGTTAATAAGTTATTATTATTATTATTATTAGATAAGAGAACTTCTATTAGACATGTTGCAAGTAAAAAGAAAAAACGTAATGATGACATATAAAGATTAGGGTCTATAATTTCCTAAATTATTATCAAACTTTTAAATAAGTTTGGAATTATTTGATAGTAAAATACTATTATACAACAAGACAGATATTATATAGTAGTTAACCACAAATCTAAATATAAGATTAACTGGCATTTTATAATTATATTACCATCAATTTAAAAGTGGCTGTTTTATTAATATCTTAAAATAAGCACAATGTAATATCGTTTAATAGTATCCAACTAGTTAATTTTGTATATTCCAACAAAAAGAAACTACTACTACTGGACTGTTACAACCTTGCATTGCGTGCAATCATTTTTTCAATGACTCAGATTTTCGAATTTTGTATTCGGGTAATAAGGGACGTGATTTAAATCTGCGGGAGGGTCTATCAATAAAACAATGAAATGCGGAAAAAACACACTAAATAACATTGAAGAAATCTGGAACTGGCCCATTGTGACAGCCCTTATTACCTAGATTAAAAATGTAACAAATTTGTATATAAATTTGTAAACTTTCTAAATAATGTACATATCTCCTTGAGAATAATCAACGGTCGAAACTAGTCGGAGAAATATAAAAAAAGTGAAACGTAACATTAAGTCGAGGAGGAAATTGAATTGATGAGCCACCACCACCTCATCTCCTTTACTTATGCTTGCTCAGTGGTAAGGTACCTTTCACCTCTGCTGAGATCGGCATTCATGTATTTCTCGTAGGTATCGAGAGTACCTTAGAGCACATTTTTTAAATAAATTGTGGTGCCTCGTCTGTAAAGCTGTGTAATCCACATATTGGGCGATTACCGAAGTCAGATTAAGAATATTGTTGGTTTAGATGTTTTAGTGTCAAAAACAAAAGTCTATGCAACACTTACAAACATTTTACTCTTGCTAGATAATGTTTTATTCATCAACAAAACTTTTTATCGCAGAGAAAGATCCTTAATCAGGTTTTCTGAAAAGTTAATATGGATAAATTTTAAGTGAGGCCATGTTTCTATATCCCATAGAACGCAGAAAACTGCAGCAATATTGTATTTAATAAAAAAATAAATTGAGAGTAGATAGAATCGCTTAAATATCGATCTAAGAAGTTGGGATGATTTTTTGATTTTCCAGTTAAATTGAAATGCGACGTAGTAGAATCTAATTTGCCTATTACACTAAACAGCTGATGGAATGTTATACCAATGGAAGGACATGCAATTTACTTGCCTTAAGAATGCTAACCACTGAGGAAAAACAAACTCGCAGTATTCGCAATCTTCAAAAGAGCGCATTTATATTTGCGAGTGTTTTTCAAAATTGCAGTTAACGATACATTCAGTTTTACGTATTTCTACTTAGTTAGTGCATTGAGCTTATAGAAAGTGACCGAGAGACGGTTATTAAGGTACAAATATTCAAAAAGATATTTGCTCCCTCAGCATCACGATCAGGACTCAAACAAGGGTTAGAGTGGAAGATCGTTTCAGGTGCTTCAACCATCCGAAATTTTTTATATATTTTCTATAATATTTGTATATATTCATATGTATTTTTTTGAAAATAAGGCTAAACGCTAATAGACGTAAACATAAATTGTTTTTCAGAAGCGATTGAATGCTGTGCGGTACGTTGATAAGATTTAAAATAGATATAATCATGTGTCATGTCCAAGGCTTTTGTTTATAGGAAAAGAGTAATTAAATGTTTTACATCATTATTATATTAATTGTCGCGGTTAACAGTTCCTTGTAATTTTCGGTTGTGTAATGTTTAGAGAATGGAAACTGGCATATTTATCGCTACGGAAGCATAGAAGATTAAAACTGCGAAAATAATTCCGTTTTATTATCTTTAATTTAGTGAAATTTTTAGTAACAATATTATGCTAATATTTCATAATATTGTTAGTAGTAACTGTTTATAAGTATATTTGATGAAGAATAAAACATTAAATCTATGGTTTGGACGAGAAATGCGTTTTTAAGTATAATATCGGCAGACGTAATTATATCTAACATACACAAATGCTGATTTATTTATGAGAGATCTAAAAATTAAAAAAAAACAATTGAAAGAATATTTTAATACAATTTCACGTTTGCAAAGGAGATGAACGAAATGAAATAGGTGCGCGTATTTATTTTAAAATAATATAATTATATAAAGTTATGTCATTTTCAAGACTTCTTTTAATATTTTCTACATAAATTATTATAATTTCTTATAAAAATGTACTTTAATTTTTATGACATAAATTACTAGTTATGAAATAAATTATTACACAGAAACAACTACTATCAATATTATAAAAAATTAAAAGTTCATAGAAAAATGAAACGGTAGAAAATAGTCAAAGTTCTCGTATAATAATTATGCTCAAATTTTAGTAGTAAAAAATATTTAAAAAATTAAACTGGATGTGTTCCAAGAATATGAAATATATAAAATTGAATTATTAAGAGCTTGCTTGGATAAAAAGAGCTTTTATGTTTAATATTACACATGGGTAGTTACCACCTTAGATTTTCCCTTTCCGAGAGATAATTTGAAGTTATTTTATTAAGATATTTCTTACATAAATATTGAAAATATTAAATGAAAAATTGAGTTGTAATGTTTTAATAATACGCAAGTCACTTGCGTATTAAATTTTACATTTACATAACAATAACTTTATTATTGCAGTAGTCGGCCATATTACATATATTCGAAAGCAGTTGTTATGCACTACTTACTTGAACAACAAGAATGTTACGTCTATAATCAAAAAACAAATATTATTTTTTGCGTACTATAATTTCTGAGATACTAAAGAGACTGCATTCGTACAAAACTCGTAAAATTCAAATGTCGCATTCATACTTTGTAATGAAAAAAGAAACTCAATGGTAGAGTTATAATAAAACACGCCAACGTAAACTCGTAAAAGTTCCCCGCTGAAAATTTAAGCCCAATTTTACGCGCGCACATCTGGAATGTTCATGGCTTAATTCCTTAATATTCCTTGACCTCACAAAAAGCACAAACGAAACTACCGACGACATATAAAAGTAAGTTTACTAATTTAGTTACCGCTTAATAGTAGATATGCTCTTTATTCCTTAAAACCTGGTCGCTAGACCACACCCTCGAGAGGTCGGAAGGATTAAAGAGGGTGGAATTAAACAATTTATGTTAACGACCTCGCCATTTATTAAACGAGGTTTTTACATGTGCACTTGGGAATCAAATTAATGCTTTAATAAGCGTAACTTGTTCAATTCCTTCAAAAGAAGACCCGATTAAAATCTGGAAACTTCGATTCGTGTATATGCGGTGAATGTATATGTATATGTGTGCACAAATGCTTTAGGGGATAACTGAATACAATGGTTTGTGTAATGAGATTATTTGCGATACCATCAAATTGCATTATTAAAGCCCGTACTTTAAGTGCCTATCTAAAACCGAGTATCCCATTTAACCCCGATGATCTAATCCACCAATTCTACATAAGCTGCATGGCTTTCAATGAAAAAAGTAAGCCGAATAACTAGAATGCCATACACGTAAACCTCACACCTTTAGATTTCGTAGAACACACATTGCCAGAGAAATGTATAAGTGACGGGGTGGGTTGAAAATAGTTATAATTTGAAAAATTTTGAGCGTGTATTAAAAAAGTTACCCGTATTTGCAATGTAATGTATTATTTCTTTTTGTTCTAATGGATTGCGTTTGAAATAAAGCAATATATTTATTCAAGTTTATCTCCGTAGCTATATCGGTTTATTTAAGTAAATGTATTTCCCGCAGAAATCGCATGACTTTTCTACGTTTTTTTTTTAAAATCGAGTTAATATATTCTGTTAGGATTTACTGATATATAATGATGGCAATTGGAGAAGTTATTATTCGGCATATACCTGATTTGTATAAGTCATTCATTTCATTTAAAGTATTACTTAAAATTAATTAATCAGTTAAGTTAGGTTATTTTTAAATAATTTATTTAATGGTTTTGATAGGTTTATATATTCTAGTCTAATATATATTTTTTCAGGTGTTTTGATGATGGATGTTGTTTGTGTAGCAATGTTAATTTTATAATAAAATGTATTAGAATCCTTTAGTTCGTTGTAGAAAATTAAATAATAATTTAAAAATACGAAAACATTTCGTATTAGCTAATAATCAGTTGTTCTACAACCGTATCAATTTTCTACTCTAGGCAAAAATACGAATGGGACGACTGGCGCATATTTATCGTTTTCATTAATTTTCATATTCAAACTCGCATTCATAAACCGTACTATTGAATTGACATTCCAAAAACTTTGCTTATTTATCAAAAATCACTATATGCGTGAATCGTATTAACCTGGGGCATCACAGAAAAATTATATTATATAATCACATGTATATTTAACCCATAATGAAAAGGTGAAAACCACAATACAAGAATTAATTAGAGACTATCCAGAATTAACAAGTGAAAATAATACATTATTTTGTAAGGCATGTTTAAAAGTAATAAGTTTTATTTTAGTTCCCAACAGCATCCTAACTAGTCAAGACTTGTATGTAAAACATGTTATAAAAACACTACATCAGGAACGTTTGAAAAAGCTGATCTAAAAAAAACAGCACAATTTCACAATCTTTAGTATCATCTTCAACAAACGATGGACAATTTAAATTAAAATCACATTTGTGCAAAATACTTTTACATTCGAATATCCCTGTAAGACAATTACAAAATAATGCATTTATATCTTTTTTTGGGAAAATATTGTAAAATGCGCATTCCCGAGAAAAAAATATGTAGCTCTTGCGTACTATGAAACCATACAAAAAATTAAAGATATTATTAACAATAATTATATGTGGTTTGGTGTGGATGAAACCACAGACGCTTGTTTAATTTTATAATAGGAGTTTAACATGAAGACATCCGACCAACAGTATTTTGATATATACAAAAGAATTGAAGAAAACAGATAATAACATTATAGCAAAATTCATAAATGACGGAATGATAATCTTATTTTTACCGTAGACAATACCAAGTTAAAATTTTTTACTAATAATGCATTTTGTGCATTGTACAAGTTTAGCACATAAAACGAATTTCTGAAACTATGAGAATGAAATTTTCATTTGTAGATTTAATTAAATATGGAAAAATAGTTCTTATATACTTCTGTGAGTGCAATTATTCAAGGAGAAAAAACACGAAAATATATTCGTAAAATCTACAACAAATGAGTCTTATTAAGACTACAAAAACAAATCACTTTTGAAACAACTACTTCTCTAGCTAATACTTCGACAGACATTGAATAATACAAAAGTAATTTGCGTGTTACAAAATAGCAAGGCTATCAAAGCAACACTAGTTTGAACGTATTTCTTTCTGTAAAATGAACTAAAAATAATTGAATGTACGTTAAAATAGTTTGTGAGTGACTATACTATGGTAATTTGGAAAAAGAAATGAATTTAGGTTGATGTAATTAAAAATAAATTAGCAAAAGCAATTAAATAATTCAATACTCAATTTTATAACCATCTGTAGACACGTGTTTCGATATTTCAATCTCTTCAGTACAGCTTTATTATAAAATTGATTTTAAACATAAATAAAAACGTTTACTAAAATAAATATAATGAAAAATGTTATGTTTGATTTTCTTGTATTTCTTTGTATTAGTGGACTCGTTTATTTATTTTTAGTGTGGTTGTTGTCTTGATAAAGGTATGTTCTATTTTATAGATGAGTAGTTGGTTACATTATATTATCATATTTTTATGTTTAGTTCTTTTATTCGTTTGTATAGTTTTATGGTGTTTAACAAAGAAAATGGCTGCGACCGTTACTACGAGTTAATCCATACACTCAATTGAAAACTTCAGTGTATCTATGGTGTTTGTTTTTTATATCTAGTTTATATTATATTTTTGGGACTTTATTTTGTTATGTTTGTAATTTCTTTATGTTTTTCTTGGTTGTGTCTACGCAGATACTATTTAGGTAGTTATTTTGAGAATTAAAAAAAAACGGCGTTGAATATTTGTTTTCTAGTCGTTTTTGGCACGTACTTCCTGATTTTTGTCAGTGCCACTATTGTTTTGAGTTACTTTTTTCTACTTGGTTTATGTGGTCGTCCCATTTGAGGTTGTCTTGTTATTTATTTCCTATGTAGTTAACTTCATTTATTTGTATCGGGAACTTTATCAGACGATAAATAAAACTGTACTTTGTTAATATCACACACGGAATCGCTTAACCTCAGTCTCAATTAAGAATGTCTCCGACAAAACATAATTCCAAATACAGCTAAAAACCAAAGCCAACACCACCAATGCAGAGAAAACAGTTACCACAGGAAGGAACACCTGGTTGAAATAAGAAGCAACATTCTAGTTCTATAGAAGAGATATTCTTAAAACATATATAAAATTAATAATTTAAAATTACGAAATCATTTCGTGAATCTACAATAATGAGTCTTACTTAGACTACAAAATAAATTACTTGTTGAAACAACTACTTCTCTGGCTAATACCTCGACAGACATTGAATAATACAAAAGTAATCTGCGTGTTACATAATTTGAATGAAATTATTTCTGTTGAATAAACTAATAATATGGCGCTTACACTGAGTGAACGTGATCTTGTGCTCTCTGAGTTAAATAAACTTAAAAAGAGTGATATAATTGATATTATAGTTAACAAAACATTTCCCAGTTCGATCACACCTAGTGAAGTATTAACTAAGTTAATTACCAGTGCTCCGGGCGTCGAAACATCCGACAACCAAAATCCATCCGCTAGCACCAACAGTATCGTAATAACAAGAGAAAACATCCACTTAAGAGAAGAAATTGGAATCATGAAATCGTTGGTGATGCAATTGGAAGCTAGAATCCAGGATCAGCAGGTTATCATCGACTTACTCCGAGAGAAGGGCACAAATTACGTACAGGTTACAGGTGGGACAAAAAATCAAAACAAAGATTTTCAAAATGTCAGCCCCAGTCAGAACAAGGCAAAAGCAGAGATGCAACCTGTAAGTAGAGTATGGAAACCATCCACTAGAGGACCGCAGGATAATATTACCATAACCGGCAACAATCCTAAAACAATTCAAAACATCGAGACGGTCATTGCAAATGCCCCTGCAGAGGTGCAACCCAGCGTACATCGTGCTAACGTCACGCGAGTCGATGAACATCGTCATCGAAGAAAACCCATTATCGGTTCTAACAAAGACAATAATTCAATTAAAACAGTTATTAAAAAAGGATACTTGCACGTCTACAGACTATCACCGGATACTACACCTGAAAGCTTGAATAATTATCTGAAAAATACAGCGAACAAAATCCCATTTGAATGCGAACAGTTGCGAAAAAATGAAAACAGTTGTTCATTTAACACGTTCACCGCCACATGTACCGCCGGCGGTCATATAGTCGCCGTTTCTTGCACGCCGGGGAAATAATTTGTAGTTATTCCTTATATTAGCTATGACCGCCGGCGGTCACGCGGGATTCAAAACAGCACTTATGTGAAATATTCGCTTGGCGGCGAACGTGTTAAAGTAGCGTTTCCTATTACATACGTCGGAGAGGTTTACAATCCTAACATCTGGCCTGAAGGCGCAGCAGTCAATCGTTTTTTCTTCAAGCGGGAGAAGAAAGAACAACTACCATAACATATTCATTAATCCATCATAATATTCAATCACTACGAAACAAAACAAACATTATTGAATTTTTTTGTCAAACATCTAATCCGAATATTCTTTGTTTTAGTGAACACTGGCTCAGTGATACTGAAATGGAAACGTTAATAATTAACAATTATTGCTTATTATCCCATTTTTCAAGAAAGATACACATACATGGAGGAACTGCTATATATGGTAAAGAAAATCTTTCTAATATCAATGAAATTAAATTTATAAAAGAAATGTCCATTGAAATGACGTTTGAATCATGTGGAGTCTCTGTAGGTGAGGATTTGTGTATTGTCACTATTTATAGGCCGCCTGATGGGAGTTTTCTTATTTTTATTAATAAATTAAGTGAGTTAATTGAAAAATTTCATTGTAAGTATGGGCAGATATACATCTGCGGAGATCTCAATGTAGACAACTTATCAAATACCCATGAACGTAATATTTTATTTGATGTTTTTAAAAGCTTTAATTTAACTTCAATCATAAATAATATAACTAGAATATCTGGTAATAGTTCATCCTCAATCGATTATGTTATAAGTAACGTACCCGATAACATTATTTCACACGATAATTTTGATCCTGGTGTATCGGATCACTTTTTACAAGCTAAATTCAATAACAGTAAAAAAATTATCGGTAGAACAATCAATGAACCAACTATTAATGAATTCAGATTTTTATTTAAAAAATACTACGAACCGTTTGACCAAGAATTAAAAAATATAAACGAAATATTTGAATCTTTTTGGAGCCAATTTAATTGGTGCTTTGAAGTAGCATGTCCTAAAAAGGAGAGGACAATAAAAACCGTTAATAGTCTTAAACCGACCTTATCTGCCGAGTTGCATCAGGAAATTCAGAAACTGATGAACTTAAATTGGCTTAAAAAAGTTACAAATCGTCAAGACATTAAAGAGCAATATCGAATTAAAAAAAATAAGATCGATAAAAAAATTAAATCGAAAAACAAAAATATTATGCTTCAAAAATTAATAATGCCAGCAATAAAGCAAAATTTTTATGGAACATGGTTAACCATGATAAAAACAAATCAAAATCGAAACAAAATATAGTTCTTCATAACGATAATAAATTAATAGACAAGAAAAATGAAGTAGCTAACATCTTTGGAACTTATTTCTCTCAAAATATTAAAAATAAATTTAACCAAACTATTGTAAATAATTCAAATAGATGCACTCTTTCGGGCCGATTGGCAAATAATATTATGTTTTTCGAACCCGTAAGTAAGGACGAAATTGCTAAAATTATTAAACAACTTCCAAATAAAAAATCAAGTGGCATTGACAAGATGCCAATAAAATTAATAAAAAAATGTTCTGACTTAATTTCCCCTATTCTTGCAGATATCTTCAATAAATCCGTTTTACTGGGAGAATTCCCAGACATGCTTAAAACAGCACTAGTCACACCAGTCTTCAAAAAAGGAGACCCAAATCATGTGGGAAATTACCGACCAATTTCACTTCTTAGTTGGTTTTCTAAGATCTTTGAAAGGGTAATGTATAATAAAATAAATGATTATTTAATAGAAAACAATTCCTTGTCAAGCAGCCAACACGGTTTCAGGAAAGGTCTCTCCACGGAAACTGCTTGTCAAAATTACATTCAAACCGCCTATAACTATATGGATAAAAATAAAATAGTCATTGGCATACACTTTGACCTCACTAGTGCGTTTGATTGCCTAGATGTAAGATATCTTGGTGAAAAACTCACAGCACTAGGCATCGGTGAACCAATAAAACCATGGCTCTTGTCTTATATGTCAAAGAGGAACATTATTGTTAAAGTTGAAGATCATTACTCTGGACAATTTAACATTGATATGGGAACTCCGCAGGGCGGAATACTGGGTCCCCTTATTTTTAACATATTTATTAATGATTTACCAGAACATATTACAATTTGCGATATTATAATGTACGCTGACGACACAGCTGTAATTGTCCATGGAAACAACTCTGAAGAGGTTAAAGTACGTGTCAATACAGTGACTAGTCAGTTTCAACAATGGTGCATATTAAATAAGTTAATTTTAAATTCAACAAAAACGGAAATCATGGAGATTTGCAATATATATAGAAAACAAAATCGCTTCAACTTCCAAATAAATAACAATAATATAGACATCTCATCACAAATAAATTCTTAGGAACCATTATTGATAAAAATCTTACGTGGTTTGAAAACATAGAATATCTCAGTAACAAACTATGCAAAAGTTACTTTATTTTATTATCATTAAAGTCAAAACTTAATTCGGCAGCTCTGCTTAATGTATACTATGCGTTATTTCATTCAGTTATTGGGTATAATATAATCGTTTGGGGACAAAGCAGACACTTAACAAGACTGTTTATTCTACAAAAACGAGCAATTACACTAATATACAACTTAAAACCAACAGATTCTTGTAAAGACCACTTCAAAAACAATAAAATAATGACTATTATATGGATATATATCTATAAAATTTTACTAAATACCCATAAAATCTCATCAAGCCTTCAATTAAATAGTGACGTACATGAACACCTTACTAGAGGACACAATAATATTGTTGTAAATAGACACCATCACGCGTTTTACGAAAAATCTCCAGAGCATAATTCTACAAAATTATATAATGCTCTGCCGCATAGAATAAAACAACTAGACTTCCTTACTTTCAAACGGAAGATAAAATCATTTTTAAACAATAATGTAATATATAGTATATCAGACTTTACAGCAACTTGTGACTCCATTATGTGATCTTCGTTGTAAATTAAATTTATAGAATACATTTGTTGTTAATGATGTAATACTTGTATTAGTGAATTTGTAATTATTTTGTTTGACTTAACTATAAGTATACTTGTATATTATTATAGTTCAATAAAGAAAAAAAAAAATGACGAAATTAAATTCATACTGTTTGAAAGTGTATATAACGTGAAAAGTTATAAACAAAAATTGACAAATTAATTTCTTTATAAGACTCATTTGTTGTAGATTTACAAAATGTTTTCGTATTTTTTTCCAATTATTAGTTACTTTTCTACAACACTGAACTTGCTTTTCATCGACAACCAATCGAGTTTGATCTTCTAGTAAGTGGATGTGTAAGTACCATAACTTACCGAAAAGTCACCACCCAGAAGAAGAAGCTTGTTTAGCTTACGCAGAAATCCAAAACAAAACCAAGACGATTCACCAGTATTCTACCCCAGGGTGATAAATTAAACGGATACTATTTTTACAGGTCCTGAATTTAATTTATTAGGAAAGGGCCCAAACTTTTAGGTCTTAAAAAAATTTAGTAGTAGAGTCACCACATCTACTAAAAATGTTCAAAATTCGAATTATTCTGCAAAACATGCAATATTAATAAAAATTATTCGTTTAGTAAAGGGCCCATTGATAAAAGTATACAATAAATCAAATATAAAATAATCAACAATAATTTAATTATCATCGTTAAAACCTTTATTTGGCATTTTGTATGCATACAAAGTTAAATCTACTAAACTACATTCTAAAAAAATCCTTCCATGTATTATTGCACTCCACTCTTCTCCTCCCTCCCTTAAGAGATTCTCCTCAGCATATTCACCCTGGCCCCATCCTCATTCATCCAGTTCATCACCCTCCTGCACCCTTTCACTCTCGGCCAAATGTCCCCACGAATTACTGCCATTTTTACACAAAACGCACTTCCCACAACTCTCTCCCATTCACCACTTTCTCGAAAAATATTGGAGACTGTTGAACGTTTAGGTACAAATCCATGTTGTTTATCTGATAAAATTGATTTTGATATCCAATGAATCTGTTTAGCGAATATACTATCTAATATCTTGGGTATAATAGACTGTACGCATACACCTCTATAATTTAGAACCAGATGACGTTTACCTAACTTGTAGATTGGTTGCATGTAACTTAGTTTCCAGACTTCTTGAAAAGTACAACACTTTAATGAAATGGAGAATATGTCATATAAAGGACCGCATATAGAATAAATGCAGTTCAACAATAGGCAGCTATTAAGACCATCTGGTCCTGGACTAGGTTTCAGGGTTAAGAATTTGGTTAAAAATTTCTTCTTTAGAAGTCACCAGTTTCAAATAACTTACAAGCGAATAGTTAGTCGATAAGTCATCACCATCTGAACATGTCTTCGTTCCATATTCTATTAGATTTTTGACATATTTCCCAAAAAAAAATCGGATTATTTTTTAACTTGAATTCGACAACTGCTATGTAATTATTATATAGATTGCCAGATAATATTTTGCACTGGTTGCGCAGGGATTTAAACAATAAGTAGTCGCCATATTGAGCAGTCTGTTTATAACGAACATGTGCCAATTTCTTTCTTTTTAGCTGTTGTTTAAGGTCATAAGACATCCATTTAGGATATAAGTTCTGTTTTTTTTTATGCAGTTTATGAGGTATGAATTTATCCCTACCGTTTTTGATGGTAATATAAAAACATTCAACTATATAATAAATATTCTTTTCTATTAATATAGCTTGTTAATTGATAGTGAGACAATAAAATGTTCAACGGAATTACTACTTAAAGTTAACGCAGATTTAAAACACTTTTTGACAGCAATTTAAATATCACCGCCCATGACTTCACCACAACTGCTACGCTCAATCCTATGTATATTATAATTGTTAAATTGTAATTCACTATTAGATATGCCCTCTAAAAGCCATGTTTCAGTTAAAGTTACGCTGTCGTAGTCATTTCAATTAACTGACAACATTAATTCCCGTAGTTTCGTTCCCAACCACCCTCAATTTTGGTAATACGTAGTTAGTTTTTTGACTTGTTGTTAGAGACTTGATGAGGGAAGTTATGAAAGGGACCCCATTATTATATCGAAGGACAAGCTGTGACTCACCCTTAGCTATTCTATCTGCGAGTTTATTTTGAATTGTTTTGAAATAGTCACGTTGTTTTCTTGTCCTGTCTGCGTAAAAATGATGTTTCTTATTATTGCCTTAAAAGGTTTGTGACCTAAACCGCGTGGTTGTAAAAATTTTTCAACACCAATACCATCATCATTTATTCAGATTCGGCTGTACTTAGACGTAGACTCAGATAAGTTAAATAATAAAACATGATTCACTCTTTTGTGCCTTTCTTCCATTGCAGCTACTACTTCTTCAAAGCAATGACTGTTACTCAATACGCGTTGATCGTTATTTAATTAACTACACTCAGTATCAAGTTCAATTTTACGCGCTTCTAAATTTTTGAAACGTGAAGCAATAACATTTTGTATTTCCTCTTTCAACACATTAAATTGTTCTGTTAGTAAACAAGAAGTGTATCGTACATAAGTGATTAAGTTGTAGTATGCGAAGAACTAGAGTTATTGCACTTTTGAAAATTCCATTTTGTTTTTCCACTTATAATCGCGGATGTATCCACATTTGACAGCCCGGTACATTTAACATGGACCGATTTATTGCATTTTCCAGCACATATTACGGATGGAGTTTTAGGTGTAACCCCTTGATCACCTACACCACACTTATTTACCATGATAATTAATTATCACGCAATATAGGAACAAACGGGGACACAATCTTCACACTAACGCGACCCGTCGTGGTGACTAACAAAAGACACACTAGAATAGGCCACGGAAGGTTAATATAATTGATACAGAGGGAATTTTGTGATATTCGTTAACAAAGTAAAATAAAATATTTTGAAACAGCTGATTCTAGGTTATTTTAAATTAGTGGAAATATCTTCTAAATTACTTACGGTATTCAGTGAATAACTATCACACTATGACACCAATTATTGCATCACTATAAATCTTCACTTTGAATTTCAATTATTTCATTAATATCTAAAGAATAAGGGAAAATACTAGACGTAAACACACTCTCAGTGCACCAATTACTATAAGTTAATGATATTAATTGTCAATTTAGTTTTATGTCTGTTGTTAAAAATCTGATATTCAGTTTTTGACCATAAGTCAGTAGGTTATTGTAGCACCAATTTTGAAGTTGTTTGATTTCTATTTGTATGTTTCCATAGTTGTTTCCTGTATTTATGCAAATACCGTCTGCGCATATACATGATTTTCCTTTTAGGGTGAGTTCTAATAGGTTGTTTGTGTATATTATACCTATATTGTATTGGTGGTAGGTTATATCCTTGAGTTATTAGTATTCTGCTACGCGTGGTTTGCTTTGGGTGTCTTTGTTTTTTTTTGTTGGATTTGTTATATATATATATATATATATATATATATATATATATATATATATATATATATATATATATATATTATGAACTTTAGTTCTTTAGCCTTTTTACCGATAAATTCTGTTTTTTTTTTATGTGCCAAAGACGAAGATCAAAGATCAAAGAAATATTTCATAATGCTGCATTTAAGCATGTACCGAAGATACAATTTATTAATAGTTTGTTGTCCCGTGGAAATTTATCTTCTTCATATTTTCGTATAGTAAAGAGGCAGTTTTCAGAAATGTTTAGTAATACGGGTACAGACAATTATTTGTGTAACTGCTGGTGTACCTATTCTCCATAGTCGGATTTTGTATCATATGACTATTGAAAGTATCTGTAGAGATCAACATTCACAAATTTTACTGTTGTTTTGGACGTGCGATAAAACTAGAAATGAGTTGTTTCGATATCAGCTCTTAGGAGTTACTTGATCATATGAAGTTCAATTAAGTATTATTAGTGACCAAAAAAGTTTCGCCTTTAGAATTTTGGTCTTTGTATTTATTGCTCTATAGGAATACTACCCACCATTACGTACATCTATACAATATCTAATTGAGTTATATATTTTGTTTGAGTTCAGTTTAATTTAGCTGGTGGTATGATTGGAAATCGTTTTTGCGTTTTTAGTGAAATAGTGTATATAAATATACTCAATTACGTTTATCTTATCATATTAATAAAACTATTTTTTTAATTAAAGTCTCTCATAAAGCCCCAAAATGATGAGATCTGTGTGGATGACTAAAATTTTATTGTTTTCTTTGCTCAAATCATTATATTTTCTCACGCCATAATCACTCAAAAACTGGTTTAAAGTAATAATTTAGAAATACGAAAACATTTCGTAAATCTACAACAATGAATCTTACCAAGACTACAAAACAAATTGAAACAACTACTTCTCTGGCTAAACCTTGACAAACATTGAACAAAACAAAATTAATTTGCGTGTTATGAATAGTACAACTATCAAAGCAACACTAATTTGAATGAAATTATTTCTGTTGAATAAACTAATAAATGAATAAAGTGTATTTCAGATTGTTTAAATGTGACTATAACATGAAAAAATATGAACAAAAATTGAATTTAAACTGATTTCATTAAATTAACTTAGCAAAAGCAATTAAAAAAACTAGCTTTCAAGTTTATAAGCATCTGCAGACACGTGTTTTGAACTTTCGCTCTCTTCGCAGTACAGCTTTATTATAAAATTAATTTTAAATACAAATAAAAACATTTACTAAAATAAATATAATAAAATATAATAATAAATATAATGTAATATAAATAACTTACTCAGGCATGTACGGCAACTGACACAATAATGAAATATAACCGGCAGAAGGTCTGAATTTATACCCGAGATGGATTAGTGAATTCTACAGAAATCATTACTTTCGAGAAAAATACCCACTTAGAGCATAATTGAATAATAAAATAAATTATTATTTAATTTTCTACAACGAACTAAAGGATTTTAATACATTTTATGTTTTAAAGTATATTTCTTTTTCTAATTTTTTAAGTTTATTTTGTAGAAATAAATACATTCAAACTAGTCTTTGTTTGGTAGCTTTGCCAAATCGCAAATTATGTTTGTATAAATAATAATTTCTTTACTGTTTTTATTTAAGCACTAGATAATGGACACAGTTCCCGAAATGTACATCTAGTGCTTAAATAAGAACAGAGAGGAATTAAACCACGTTTTTATTAATAATATAATAAATAGAAAAAATACGAAAATATATTCGTAAAATCTACAACAAATGAGTCTTATTAAGACTACAAGAACAAATCACTTTTAAAACAACTACTTCTCTAGCTAATACTTCGACAGACATTGAATAATACAAAAGTAATTTGCGTGTTACAAAATAGCAAGGCTATCAAAAGCAACACTAGTTTGAACGTATTTCTTTCTGTAAAATGAACTAAAAATGATTGAATGTACGTTAAAATAGTTTGTGAGTGACTATACTATGGTAATTTGGAAAAAGAAATGAATTTAGGTTGATGTAATTAAAAAAAAATTAGCAAAAGCAATTAAATAATTCAATACTCAATTTTATAACTATCTGTAGACACGTGTTTCGATATTTCTATCTCTTCAGTACAGCTTTATTATAAAATTGATTTTAAACATAAATAAAAACGTTTACCAAAATAAATATAATGAAAAATAAATAACTTACTCAGATATACACGGCAACTGACACAATAATGAAATATAATCGACTGAGGGTCTTATTTATACCTGCATGGATTACTGAATTCTACGGAAATAATTACGTTCGGGATTAAGGAAAATACCCAATTAGAGCATAATTTAATAATAAAATATATAAGTCCTTTACGTTGTAGATAATTCACTAATAAATAGAAAAAACACGAAAATATATTCGTAAGTCTTAATAAGACTCATTTGTTGTAGATTTTACGAATATATTTTCGTGTTTTTTGGTATTATATTATATATTATCTTGACTTCTCCTGTTTACAAAATTACAAAAAAAATATTACATGATACACATACATTTAATATAAAATAAACAAATACTTTAGGACATAGGAGTCACGAGAGGATTTCACTATTTTTCAATAGTCTTCCATTCAAACCTACTATTAGGGACTAGTATCATTGAGCTGAAAGGAAAATTGGTGTCTTCTTTAATATTTTCTAAGGACTGATACGTAATTTATTAATCCTATCAGCTTCTCGAGGTAAGTCTTTTAGAGTGCCACACGTGTTTTTGAATAGATTTAAAATAAAATATTTAATTACACGAATTAAATAATAACGACCATATCGGCACTAAAATATAGTGATTAAATTAATTATCTACTCTTATTTATAACACAATAATATAATCAAAGCACGAGGATTGTACAATTATAATAAATTGTGCATTCTTTTTTAAGACACACATAATTAAAATAAATTCATTTATTCCTATCAATTTTTGTTCATTGTTGAGTATTCTAACCACTTAAATTCTTCGAATATAATGACTAGAGAGTATCATAGTAGTATCTTTAGCAATATTTCACCATATATTATTGTAATGTTGTTTCAATCCCTTGTAGCAAAAGTGTTGAAATTTATCTTAAGTAGTAATTATGTAAATACTAATCAAATACTTTAATTAGATTTAAAAATGTCGTCATTTTAATATTACTACTTAAATAATTCGATTGTTTATGTCTTAAATTCTTGAACAACCGATGTTATTGTTAAATTATAAAAGAAAACTAAAACACAAATTCTATAATTTGATACTATTTTTTAATAGAATAATAACATGGCAGTAATTATTTCAGCTTTCTGGGTTACCTCTTATAAATCGAAATAAATTATCTATTTTCAATATGTCTCAAAGGATTATTTCTTGTTAATCTTGTATTAATTAATTTATGATAAATAGCATAATTATATCTGTACTAAATTTAATTACTCTACTAGAAAAACTACTAATTGTACGTTCTTATATTAAGTTAGATTAGGTTATAGTTTAAAATTAAAATTAGTTTTTATAATTTATATTTATTAATGTAGAGACTCTAGTAAACGAGTTATACATTATATTAATCGTAATAGATATTGCACCTTTCATTTATGAATCTTGGACTTTATAGAGTTTACCATATTCAATGGTCTTTTTAGTACTTAATGAATGTACTCTAGAGATCTTATGTTATGATAAAATACGTAAATTAAAAAAAATGCCTGGAATTTCTAAAATAACTATTAGTCATCAGGGTGTTTATATATAAAACTTGTACGTCCCAGTATATATAATTTTATTTTCCGAACTTGTTTCGAACTATATACAAGCTCATCATCAGCGGAAAAGCGTTAATACTCCACTCCACGTGCTCACACAATAACCGCATATGACTAGACATTTTTATCTCATTAAAATTGAATTTAAAATCAACAAAATACGGCAAGCCTATTATACATACAACCTTAACATTTTTCCGCTGATGATGAGCTTGTATATAGTTCGAAACTAGTTCGGAAAATAAAATTATATATACTGGGACGTACAAGTTTTATATATAAACACCCAATTACTCAACCCAGTAATGGATTACACCAAACCCTACTATTAGTCATCAAATATATAAAATAAGGCTGAACTCTGCTTTGTATCAAGTATTAATACAAATCAAAAACCATTTGTAATAGTATTGTTATTATTTTTGAGGCTTCAACACATTATTATAGATGCTGAATATAAATGAAAACACTTTTTTAACTTCGTTTGTATAACACATTTATTTAACTTTGGCTATAGTTTCGGCAACTTATCGTACCATTGTAAAAACTAAATATAATTTCTACTACAAATTACAGGTATATTTATGAAAAAAAATTTAACAACCAGCGTAAAAATTGGAGTGTACATTAAGCTAATTAACCACATTGTAATTTATAATTGAAATTAAATTTTGTTTTGATAATGGCACGTTACGTTGCCGAAACTATAGTCAACTTTAAATAAAATGTGTTATACAAACAAAGTTACAAAGTGTTTTCATTTACATTTTTAATATGTAATACTATCAAACTATTCTATTTACATTACTTAACTTACAATGTAAGCTTTAACAAAGTACTGTTTACATTTAAGATAATCTCATAGACATCAGCCCTACACAATTAAATACGCATTAGAGTACTGATTGGAATCTTTCCTATCCGTGTTTGAGAAGGAAGAGAATGGGATTGAACATGTTATCCCACAGGAAATGGGGCTATTGTAGACAATTGCATACAATTAGGCCTAAGTAGATCGGAATTGAATTTTCTCCGGGCCTATGTAAATTATCACTGGCGATAAAGCTTAATTGCAAGTTCGGAATTTCACACACGATTACAAGATTAGGAGTGCTTGGGGTATCCAGTGACTAAACTGCTATTGTTTTTGACTTAATTAATCTGTAATTGAGAAATATTAATCTTGGTTAGGTAGCAAATCTGCTTTTGTCATTCCTTTTACTTTATTATTTGGATTCCATTATATAATGAACCTGTAATTAAAAACATTAATCTTGTGTAGGTAGCAAATCTGTTTTTTATTATCCTTCATTATTTTGTTTTTATAATAAACACATTACTTTTAGGTCATATTACAAAATATTTACAGCTGTGAAAGAGGAAAAAATATCATTAATAACAACGATGATTTTTTCCTCATAAATAACGCCTTAAATATTTAATTTACTATTTTATTATTCTATGTATATGTGTCTCCAAATTGTGTTTATATATTATTATTGATAATTGTATTAAGTCAAAACTAGTAAAAATTAGTGAAATAGAGCAAGTGAGTTTTAGTTATAAAACCTATATATTAAAATACTGATTAGAACAACAAATATTCGATAATAAATAATATATATTTCATAAGTTTTTGAAATGGTTGGTAATAAATACATTATAGCATGTTATATTTAAGGTTTTCATGAGTGTTATCTGTTTTCGGGTATTTTCTCTTATTGTTAGATTAGGTAAATCTCTACGAGATTTTTATATTAGATATCTATTAGATATCAATTTATATAAGTATTGTTAACTTAATCATTTTGATTTAACTACTTTGAATTTTTTCAAGATTTTTTTATTTATTTACAGAACAGTCAGTGTTAAATTTCCAAAGTATGTTTTTTCATAACGTTCTCTGGTATTTAATTATTGCGAACTGCTTTTATTAATTTTAATTACTTTTGCCTTAAACAATAAACAGTTTTTAAGACTACCGTATGCTCTTAAAAGTCCAATCTATATTTAAATTTTAAATTATATAATATTTATATTGCATTCATTATTCATTTATAATTTATTTAAATAATGTACAAAATGTCACCATGTCGCCTTTGTAATCAACATTATGATTTTTTAAGCCAGTACAGATAAAAAATATTATTACATGTATAACAAAGGAATTTAGTACTTGAATTAATAAAATATGTACAAAGAAAGGGGCCCCAAGGTGATGGGTGATTTAACAAACAGCGGTTATGTTCATGGTTGACTGAATATAATTATATTCCTAATAAGCTAAGTTTTCCTCTGTAAACATTCTTTTTAAATGCTGAATTCAAAACACAACAGGAAATTAATTAAACGGACTAAATTATTCTACTTGTGAAATTTACGCCATTATATTATTATATTCAATAATTCATTATTTTCAACTCTGTAATTAAACTTATGGTCCAGTTCACTAAATAAATGGTTTCGTGGCGGTTTTCTTCATTTGGGATATTTGATGTAGGTTTAGAGTAGTTATTTGTATAGAAGTGTAGTGATTTCTGAATAGAGTTTGGTGTTATTTGTAGGAAGTTTAGCAAGCTTGTGCAAGATAGAGACCACTCTAGAAATCGCATCATTTGCCAAACCTCTATTTCCATCTAGTGGAAATATACAATTATTATATTTATATTAAGCACTATTTTTTGTCTAATAAAGGTTTACCAGTTTAAAGCTAATTTCATTGATAGTTTTATTAGCTACTGTTGAATGTTTAGTTAAAACATTAACGTTCATTACAAGACTATTACCTATTATAAATAGTATAAATTGTAACGGAATACCAATATCTAATTTACATTGAAATGAAGGCAAAGTATTTCTATTTGTATTTCGTTATTTAGTGTAATGGATTCTGTCACCAAGGTAAGATTTTATTAAATTGAGTACTTTACCTCGCAAGCCGTCAGTTTTGATAGTGAAATGTATTGATCAATACAGTCAAATTACTTTGTGGCGTGGTATCAGCACTCTCTTCTGGGATAAATCCATGTTGAATAATAATAATATACATTTATATTGACAATTTTTTTTACTATTTATATATTTAATATTAACACCTATATAATAAATAATTAATAATGAATGGTATTTTAGTGTGTTAGTTTGTCAAAATGCTATCGACCAGATGTCATTATGTCTTGTTTTGTCCAATCATATGGCATCAGTCCCTAATGTGTGGATGGATGAAACGATAAAATGAACTCAAATATAGTTGTATTAGGATTTTTAAATTTAGGATTTATATTGGTTTTCTCTGAAGACAATATAATGATAATATGTAGAAGTTCAAGAGATTTTTGGAGGCCCAAATTTGAACCTTGAGGTATACTACTGGAAGCAACGTAACGATAGGATTTGCAGCCTTGAATTTCTACACGTTGGCCTCGGTTATGCAGATATGATGTCAACACCTAAACTATATTATTATTCAGTCCAAATTTTATCAATTTTGAAATAACTTGATTATGATCAAGGGTATCAAAAGCTTTTGACATGTCCCCATAAAAAACATCAACCTGTTTGTTATTATCCATAGCGGTAGTTATATCCTGAGTTATGTGAAACAAATTTGTCGACGTTGATCTAAGTTTCATAAAACCATGTTGCTGAAGGGACATAAATGGACTCACTGTTGATAAATGTGTTTATATAAGATTGATTCAAAAACTTTAGATAAATTACTAAGTATGGACATAGGTCGATCATTTTCAACGCAACTACGATTTCCAGCTTTAAATACTGGGCATATCCTTACTTCTTTCCATTTATTAGGAAATATTCCAGTTTTTAAGATAAGTTTAAATATGTGTGTTATAGGATCAACTAAAACAGGAGCGCAGTCTTTCAAAATAATAGCCGGAATTAAATCTATTCCCATAGTAAGTTTGGGTTTAATTTTCTCAATTCCTTTAATACTTCAAATGTGTCGACAGTGAAGTTTCCGAAATGATTGCATGTTTGGACATTTTCCAAAGTATCACTTGTATGGCGAGGCAAATTAGATTTAACAAAATGGCCTGCAAATCCTCCTCTGTTGTATTTAAAAGTTATTCATTATGAGTCATCGAATCAGGAATCCGTGAGGTTCTTTTTTTGGTGTTTATATAGTTCCAGACTAAATTGGGTTCATGAGAAATTTGTTGTTGAGTGCGAGCGACATAATCCAGATGCGCTTTAGCTATTTCTCGTTTGCATACTCTACGGTATTCATGATATATTTCACGATCTTGTACTGTTCCTGTTCTAATGAATTGTTTACGTGCTTTATGTTTAGATTTTAATTTGGCTTTAATGAAGTGGTCAATCCAAGGCGCCCTCTCAAATGCCACTTTCTTTTTGTGCAATGGGACATATTTATCAAATGTGTTATAAAAGATATTGTACAAAACATCACATGCCATATCAACATCATCAAATTTGTACACATCCGACCAATCAGTTTCACATAACGCATTATACAAAGCTGGAAAATTTGCTTTTCGAAAATTATATCTATATATCGTTTGATTTTTTATAAGCTTTTTAATGTCTTTGTTAAGCTTTTTAAATTTTTGTCGCAGTTTAGGAGTGTCGGTTAGTTGGGTGTCTTTGCACAATTGTCTTTTAAATTTGATGTCATATGATTTTTTTAGGAGAGGATATTTATAAAATTGCTTTGCTTATTTTTATCTGATGGAAGAGAGGATTTCACTAAAGTAGGTGATAGAATTGGGGTTAATTGAAGGGTTAACGGTAATATATTCTGAAACTTCTAATTGAACTTTTTCTATGTTGTATTTGTTAAAATTGTAAATCAAAGTGGGTATTTTTTGAGGGGAAACTAGAGGAATTTTAATTTGAAAACGGATGGCAAGGTGGTCAGAATAGAAATCAGGGACTATTAACGAAGTTGATAAGGTTTTAGTAATACCTCGGGGGTGGTTGCTTGTAAATCTTTCATACTAAAGGTGGGAGGAGTAGAAATGCGTATGAAGTTGGAAAGGAATGAAGAAAATTACGGGATTTAGTTTTGTTTATATTAAATTTACCTAAAATTATGGCGTTATCAAGCAGGGATGCTTTACATATGGAATCATCATGACGGTGTATATAAACTAAAAACAGATTGATTTGGAAAGAGGGAAATGATAAAGTGAAGTGGAGAGATTCATTGAGCGGGTTTATTGATTTTAGAAGGATTAGATTTACCAGTTTTGATGTTATTATTGTGAGTGCTAGCTGAAATTTGCAAAAAACGGCCAGATTTGAAATGATAAAGGACATTGGGATTTGGTTTGAACAAACATGCAAACATGTGTCGTAATTAGGTAATTATAAAGGATATATGATTTGTTATCCGGCGAGTTTATGTTGGACTATATAAGATTCGGGTTATTGAATATTAATTACCACTGCCCCCATTCAGCACGCCAGGGACCCGATAGCAGCTGGAACTATACAAAAATCCCCAACTCGGAACAGTAACAGACAGAAGACGAGTGGAAAATAAAGGCCGATTTTATTTCTAAATATCCAGAACCCGCTAAATAAATTAACTGAAATGTTGGCCTTTTTAAATGAGAAAAATGTATTTTATTTATTGTGTTTCTGTGAACATTGGCTAAATTCCCTGGAAATCAATGCGGTGCGAATCGAAAACTATCACGTGTCATCATATTTGCAAGAAAGCGATTTATATACGGGGGATTGATGAAACTCACGAATAATAAAATCAACGGATATAGACAATATTACATGGCTATAAGTGGAAAAATATTTGAGATAGCAGCATCATTTCTCAATGAATTTAATATTATATTGGTCACCATTCGTCAACTTAATTTCTATCAATCAGGACCTCATTACTCGACAAGCTTAATATTAATTATTATGAAATATACTGTACATTTTAACTCGGATGATAAAAAAATATCAAAATTAGGTTAAGAACTTTATGAAAGAAAATGTTTCAATCAAACTTGTTCAGTTTCTTATTTCCTTTAACTTTTGTTTGAAAAGTTATGTAATATTTTTTAAATTTAGGAAAATATTGAGAAATGGGCTGAAAGACCACCGGTCGAACCCTTACAGTTTATAAAAGTCCTCCAAAAGGTTTTCAGTTCCAGTTTCTAACGACAAACCCTTAAGTTTAAAGTTTCATCTCAAAAGGATCATTGTTTTTAAGACATAGCGCCCACCCAGAGAAACACAGATGGATAGAGAAACTCACACACAGACTCAAAAATTTATTTTCCAGTAATTAGTGGAGTGGTCTCAGGGGATCTCAAAAAGGATATTTCTGTTAAAAAAAATACGCGAAAACAATATTCTGTACTCTATATAGGGAAAGTAAAAAAATGTAGAATCCATCAACTGTTAGTAATTAAATTTGTCATGTACATGTAGGGTGGGTGGATGACTTCTAACCCACCCTCCAATCAGTAAAACATAAGCGAGGGTTTTAATTAAAAGTTATAAAGTGTAAACAAACACAAAATAATAGCTGTATCTAATGAAATTATTTACAAAACTTTTTGAATTTATAAAGAACATTTTTCAGTAAGTAAATTAGTACAAATGATGGGTGGACAGACTCTAAATCTAAATTAGATAACACTTATTTGATTTCCAAATATGTCTCTACCTCAATTATTCTGTTGTTATTGGATCTGAACGGCGTTCACTTGGTGGTACATTTCAATATTAAGAATAAAGAAAACACTTTTACTTTTTTATACCACTTTAAGTTTTATTTTCAGTGACTAGTTTAGACTACACGGTAATCTCGAAACTAGTCACTGAAAATAAAACTTAAAGTGGTATAAAAAAGTAAAAGTGTTTTCTTTATTTTTAATATTCTGTTGTTGTTTAGCATTCTAAAAATCAATGTATTACTATAAGTTTAAATGCATATCAAGGGTAGGTGGGTATCCTCTATCCCACCCTCCACTTTGTATGACAAAATAGCTGAGTTTCAAAGTAATATTGTTGGTAATAACGTTATAAAACATAATTAAATGTCAATAAAAAAGTCCCTTACAAAATGGACATAAATGTGCCTGTAATGGTTAAATTATTACCGAATCATCGGTATCACATGAAGCAGAAAAAGGCTATAAGTGGAAGAACACATAGTGAATTCCATCTGTAAGTCCTGTGAGCTAAATTTTGGTAATCTTTTTATGTATATTTTGAAGATATTTTTATATCCAATAATAACAGGACATTGTAAAGTAAATAATAAATAAATAATAAATAGAATAGAAGCCTTCAACATATATAACAAAATAATAAATAAATAATTTATATTAATAACAAAACTTCTTATAATCATGCATGTATCCGGGAAAATAGAGTAAATAATTTATTAATTGGAGAGTACAACAGAGGACACCCACCCACCCTAGATATTTTTATTTTAATCATTGATATTGTTTTAGTTTCCAAAGATTTTCAGCACTAATAATTCTAAGGTTGTTTGGCATTTAAAAAATCAGCTTATGTATTTAAGCTTCTATGATTATGCAGGGTGGGCGGATGTTGACTATCCCTAGCCCATAATTCTTGTTTCAAATTAAAAAAAGTAGTTGTTAATATGGGCGCAAATAAATAATTAATAAAGAAAACTTCTTTTAATCATGATTCCATTCAGAAAATCGTGTGTATGGTATATGATATACTGATTGGTAGGTGATTAAGAGGACATTCACCTACCCTAGATATATTTTTTTGTTTTAATTAATAAGTTTAAATGAATATGTAGGGTGGGTGAGTGGCCACTACCCTACCCTCCATTTTGTATATTTCAAACGACTAGTTTATTAAGGGAAATTCTACATAAAAGTATAATTAAGTAATTAATAGAAAAAAAACATTTTCTTATAAAAAAAAAAATGTTTCGAGTGTATGTTTTACTGATTAAAGGGTAGATGAGAGGGCACCAACCAACCTTACATATATAGTTTTTATTTTATTTAGTCATTACCCTAGTTTAAATTCCCAAAAAATCTTTGACACTAACATTCGCTGTTCAACATTTAAAAAAAATAATTTATTTCTAGAAGTTTAAATTCGTAATGTACGAGGGTAGATTGAAAAATTTCCGGAATGGGCAAGAGATGGCGCGCGTATCGTGAAATTGTTATGATGGTTGTGAAGGCTAACCTATTTTAGGTAAGCTGTCAAATTTTTAGACACGTGTGTCGTTCCGTTTTTGTTTACTAGGATATCTTGTGAAGCAAGTCAGGCACTTTTGCAAAAATGGATAAAAACGAATTTCGTGTAGTCATCAAACATTTCTGGATGGATGGGAAAAAGGCGACGGAGATACGAGATATTTTGCTGAGTGTTCATGGCACATCCACACCTTCATTTTCGACTATTAGTTTCTGGGTGAGCGAGTTCAAACGTGGCCGTACGAGCACCAAGGATGAACCACGCAGTGGACGTCCAAAAACGGCCACAAATGAAGAAATGGTCGACAAAGTCCATGATCTCGTGTTAGCCAATCGACGAGTGAAGTTGCGCGAAATAGTAGAGACCACGGGCATCTCATATGAACGTGTGCAAAATATCGTGCACGAACATTTGGGCATGAGGAAGCTGTCGACGCGATGGGTGCCGCTTTTGCTGACTATGGACAACAAGCGAAATCGTGTGACCACTCCGAAAGAGTGTTTGGCCTTGTTAAAGCGAAATCCAACAGATTTTTTTCGCCGATTCGTGACCGTGGACGAAACATGGATCCACCACTACACACCAGAAACCAAGCAGCAGTCGAAACAGTGGATTTCTCCAGGCGAATCTGCTCCGAAGAAGGCAAAGACTGTCCCATCGGCTGGAAAGGTCATGGCCACCGTTTTTTGGGATTCGCAAGATGTGATACACATCGACTTTTTGCAGAAGGGAAGAACTATCACAGGACAATACTACAGCGATTTATTGGATCAATTCAACGGCATATTGAAGGAGAAACGGCCTCATTTGCAGCAGAAAAGAGTGCTCTTCCACCACGACAACGCGCCGGCCCATTCATCCCGAATCGCCAATGCTAAATTGGTTGAATTGGTTGACCTGGCCCCGTGCGACTTCTTTTTGTTAACAAACATGAAGACTTGGCTCGGAGGCAAGCGCTTTCCGTCAAATGAAAAGGTCATCGACGCCACTAAAGCTTATTTTGCAGAGTTCGCGAAATCATATTTTTCTGAAGGCTTAAAAAAGTCGGAGCACCGCTGGGTACACAAGTTTTTATTTTTTATGATTGAAGGATGAGTTTGAGGAGACCCAGCCACCCCGTATTGCAATTTCAATTACTGTTACTATTTAAGTCCTAAAAATGTCCACTATGCTTACTCTCCATTTTTTATAACATTAACGAATATTTAAAAAAAAGACCAAAAAGCAATTTATCAATGAAAAAATAAATTGTTTCTAATTACGAAATTTTTCAAAAAAAAATACAAGAGTATTTTTACTGAGCGGAGGATGGATTAGAAACCATCTTCTTTTTAAGACAGAGGAACATTTATCTTTAAATTAAAAAGTGCCTTTAAATTTGATCGATAAATCATTTGTGATAGAATTGTTTTAAGAAATCGAAAATATTGATAGTGATGAAATGCCTATATATATGTAGGGTGAGTGTACACTAGCCTACCCTCCAACTCTCAAAATATTAGCCAGAGTTTTATTGAAGTGTATTTTTACATTTTTAAAAGTGACTGAATTTCTTTATTTGTAACAAGTATGAAAAATATAAAAAATAAAAATATATTGAAGTACGTATTTGAAATTTATTCACATAAAATAAAGGTAAAGATTTTGGTCTTTTAAGATAGTTATACATTTTCAATTTTGTAAATAAAGGAAATAATAAAATAAAAATTATTTTTTAATACACACAATGTAAATGACTTACATTAAAATACATTTTATTACTAATTTTTGTATTTCTTGTGACTACTTTCAATTTCACAGAAACTAAATAAATGTTCATTTAGTGATTAAATAAAATAGTGAAGTAAGAAGTATAACTGTGTTTATTTAATTAAATAGCAAACTTCACATAACTCACAAATTCATATAATATATATTATTGTAATATTATATTTTATGTTATAGTGTTAAAAAATAGATAAATGTGAACAATGAACATTTTCAAAATACGCTTAATTAATTATTGCCAGACTTTCAAAAAAGTAGAGAAAAAGAAAGAACGAAAAAAAAACTCACACTGGCGTCTTGGCGTCATCTCTTGCAGAACCTACCTTTAGCGGAATTCGAAAATCGAAAGTCCAAACGGAGGGTATGTGGAGAAACGAAGCACACGCGCACTTTTGAAACGGTTGTAGCCTGTTAAAAAAATGACGAATCATAAATAAATGCGTAATAGGTAAAAGAACACTATTGCTTAAGCGAACTGTATTAAAGCACATCATCATACTCAAAACATATATATTCTTACGATTAATTAACTTCTAACTTAACCAGTGGTGAAACATGTTTATGTTAATAAAAGGATTAATTAAGCACTTGGTTATGTTTCACTATTTTTATATTTCTCCGACTAGTTTCGACCGTTGGTCCAGTATAGCAGATCTCACAATAATGTATAAAAGATTGTACATATCTCCTTGAGAATGACCAACGGTCGAAACTAGTCGGAGAAATATAAAAATAGTAAAACATAACCAAGTGCTTAAATAATCCTTTTATTAACATAAAAATGTGTCACCACGGGTTAAATGAGAAGTTAATTAAACGTATAGTAAGTGCCAGTATAGCAGATCTCACAATAATGTACAAAAGATTGTACATATCTCCTTGAGAATGAACAACGGTTGAAACTAGTCGGAGAAATATAAAAATAGTAAAACATAACCAAGTGCTTAATTAATCCTTTTATTATATATATTCTTGTTTGCAGTTATTATATATTAATGTTAAATATGACACTATTTCATTAATTTGTATTACAATTTTGTATACTAATTTCTGAAAATAAAGATCTAATTATTATTATTATAATTAATTAATCCAGAATTTTAAAGTTAAGTGTGTAGTGGAAATAAATGGGTTTAGGATATTATCTGTGAAAAGGAATGATAAAAAAATATACATTTCAATGTATTATAAACAAACTAATTAAGAAAAAAATAATATGATTTAAAAGAATAAAATGTGCCTTATATAAATACAGTAATTAATTAATAGTTATTTAAGATATAAGTATAAAAAGTGATTAGATTAAGTTGTAAAGAATATAAAATTATTCAATGTAATTTTTATTGCAACGTTATTTTTGAGTATTAACTTAAAATCTCAATCAATTTTTATTTGATTCTCTCTATTATAATACCTTCAATTAAGTTCCTTCATTACAGGGCTGATGTTTATTCTTAAATCACAAATAATAATTTCCACGTGCACACATGTTTTATTTAAATGGTTGGCGTTGGAAGATACCACTATACGAGACGACGATTTTGATACTGACGCTAACCGATTGTGATAACGCAGGTATAGGCGTTGCAAGATGCAAAAAAGTGGGACGGTGGAGAGCGCTCACTGGTTCACAGGTTTTTGTTTCTTTATTTTTTGTGCTGAAACGTTTATCAATGTGTTAGAAGTGTACACGATTACAATTGAAAACTGCCTGCAGGTCATTAAAAGGTCGAACTGAAAATATTGCACATTTTATATTACCCACATAAATTAACGTATTTATAACCCATTAAAATAGAAATTAAAGTAAAGATAATAGTTGCGACCGTTACTACGTGGTATTCCATACTTACACTGAATTGGAAAATTCACTTTTTTAACCACAAATAATTATTGTACAAATATTATATAACGTGTAGGCACAATTATATAAATCTAAACAACAGGCAGTGTTAATGCAATATTTAGTTTGGTATATTAGGTGAATTATTGAATTATGTTGTAATTAAGGTAAAATAAATTTACGAAAAAAGTGTCTGCTATTTTTCCTATATCCTTCTCTAAATCATATTTTTTTTCCAAAAAAAGTTTCCAAAAAATTAATGGTGAGAAGCGAGCAATAATAAAAAAAATTAAAGTCAAACCCTTGTTGATGTCAAAAACCCACCCTGCATATACAATGAAACTTAAACTACAACACTGCCGAATGATGTTTTTAAACAACAATTGAATAATTTATTAACCATCAAAATGTATCTGTTTTATTTAGCATTACTAAAATTATTCCTCCTACCTTAAATAAAAAGATATTTATATTATAATATAATCGTACTGTGTAATTTAAACCACCCACCTTACATTCAACTTTAATTTTTTAAATTACAAACGTTGATTATCTCTTTTTTAACAATCACTGGTGTTTCGTTTATGTGAATAATAAACAATAATAAATACGAGTAATGTAATTAAAATATTCTTATATATGTAGGCTCAGTGGGTGTCCACTATCCAACCCTCCAATTTTTTTTTAATATTAACGAAGGATTTACTTAATGATTTGTTCACGATTAACTTTTAATTCTAAATTAAATTTCTAGATACAGTGTTGATAATGATGGAAAAACTTTTTCTTAAAATTTTACTAAATCTAGGGTGAGATAATTAACACTCCCATTTTACACATACATGTATTTTTTTCACAATTGATTGATTTAATTAAAAAGCAATTCATTAGCTAAAATGTTCAAAATTTTAAAAATGAAGGGTGAGAAGCGATGAATGATAAAAAAATTTCAATTTAAATTCTTGTTGATCTTAAAAACATTAGAAAGAGGGATAGTTTTCTTGATTTATTTTGATCATTTTGATTGTTTAATTGATGTTTAAAACATCAAACGGCAGTATTGTAGTTTAAGTTTCATTGTATATGCAGGGTGGGTGGGTGGCCACTATCCACTATCCTATCCTCCAATATTTTTAACATACACAAGAGTTTTACTAGATTTTCATTTATTATTCATCGCTTCTCACCATTCATTTTTTGGAAAAAATATGATTTAGAAAAGGATATAGGAAAAAGTAGCAAAAACTTGTTTCGTAAATTTATTTTACGTTTATTACAACATAATTCAATATCTCACCTAACATACAAAACTAAATATTAATTTAACACTGCTGTGTTTTTTAGATTTATAAAATAGTGCCTACACGTTGTATATTATTTTTACAATATTTTTTTGTAGTTAAAACATAGTGAATTTTCCAATTTAGTGTAAGTATTGATTACTACGTAGTAACGGTCGCAACCATTTTCTTTACTTTAATTTCTATTTTAAAGGGTTATAAATACATTAATTTATGTGGGTAATATAAAATTTGAAATATTTTCAGTTCGGCTTTTTAATGACCTGCGGGCAGTTTTCAATTGTAATCGTGTGCACTGTTAACATATTGATAAACGTTTCAGCACAAAAAAACAAACAATCAAAAACATGTGAACCAATGAGCGCTCTCCACCGTCACACTTTTTTTGCCACGTTCAACGCGTATACCTGCGTTATCACAATCGTTTACCGTCAGTATCAAAATCGTCGTCTCGTTTCGTAGTATCTTCTAACGCGAACCATTTAAAGAAAACGTGTGTGCACGTGGAAATTATTATTTGTGATTCAAGAATAAACATCTCCCTTTAATGGAGGAACTTGATTGAAGGTATTATAATTGAGAGATTCAAATAAAAATTGATTGAGAGTTAATACTAAAAAATAACGTTATAATCAAAACTACATCAAATAATTTAATGTTATTTAAAATTTAAAAATTCTTTGAAAATAAATATTTGTAAGTAACACGTATAAAAAGTTTCAAATCACTTTTTATACTTATATCTTAAATAATAATCAATTGAATAATTTATTTATATAAGGCACATTTAAATTTTTTAAAGCCTATTCAATTTTTCTTAATTAGTTGGTTTATATGTATAATTTTTTTGTTATTCCTTTTCGCAGATAATATCCTAAACTTACTTATTTCCACTACACACTTAACTTTAAAATTCTGGATTCATTTATAGTAATAAAAATAATTAGATCTTTATTTTCAAATATAACTATACAAAATTGCAATATAAATTAATGAAATAGTGTCATATTTAACATTAATATATAATAACAGCAAAAATAATATATATGTTTTGTGTATGATGATGTGCTTTATTACAGTTCGCTTAAGTAATAAGGTTCTTTTACCTACTACGCATTTATTTACGATTCGTCATTTTCTTTACAGGCTACAACCGTTTCAAAAGTGCGCGTGTGCTTCGTTTCTCCGCATACCCTCCGTCTGGACTTTGGATTTTCGAATTCCGCTAAAGGTAGGTTCTGCAAGAGATGACGCCAAGACGCCAGGGTGAGTTTTTTTCGCTCTTTCTTTTTCTCTACTTTTTTAAAGCCTGGCAATAATTAACTGAGCGTATTTTGAAAATGATTATTGTTCACACTCATCTGTTTTTAACACTATATAAAAACATAAAATATAATATTGTAATGATATATATTTATTATATGAATTTGTGAGTTATGTGAAGTGTACTATTTAATTAAATAAACACAGTTATATTTCTTACTTCACTATTTTATTTATTCAATAAATGTACATTTAGTGTTTATATTAAATAGTGAAGTAAGAATAAATAAAATAAATACTATGAAATTCAAAATATTTTTTTAAATAAAGAAATAAATAATTAAATAAAACACTTAACTTTTTTATATCACTTATATTTTATTTTCTGTGAAATTGAAATTAAAAAAAGTAATAAAATGTATTGTACTGTAAGTCATTCACGTTGTAGTGTATTAAAAAATTAGGTATTTCCTTTATTTATAAAATTGAAAATTTATTACGTAATGTTTAACTATCTTCAAATATATTTTTATTTTTTATATTTTTCATACTTCTTGCAAATAAAGATATTTACATTGGACCATGTAAACATTCACTTCAATAAAACTCTGGCTCATATTTTGAGAGTTGGAGCGTGGGATAGATAGGACACCCACCCACCCTACATATATATAGGTCATCACCATCAATCTTTTCGATTTCTTAAAACAACAATTCTGTCACAAATGATTTATTGTACAACTTTAGAGGCACTTTTTAATTTAAAGATAAATGTTCCTTTGTCTTAAAAGGGGTATGGTTTCTAATCCATCCTCCGCTCAGTAAAAACTACTCTTGTATTTTTTTCTGAAAAATTTTTTCTGATACAAATTATTTTTTCATTGTCAAATTGTGTTTTGGTATTTTTTTTGAGAAATATTCTTTTGTGTTATAAAAAAATAAACTATACAACAAATACTAGAAATATTTTATAATTAATTTCTGTAAGAAAATTTTAGCAAGAACTTAACACGTTGAACCCCCAGCGTGAATCGGTAGAGTTTAAGCAACGCGTTGTTCAAACACGATAACGCAAATAAGTCCTTTATATTATAGAAATTGGAGGGTGGGAGAGTGGCTACAGGGCATTTTCATCATTCGGTAATATTTTAACAATTACAGGCATATTTATGTCCATTTTACAAGGGACTATTTTATTGACATTTGATTACGTTTCTTATCAACAATATTACTTTGAAACTCAGCTATTTTGTGATAAATACTGGAGGGTAGGATAAAGGACACTCGCCCACACTACATATGCATTTAAACTTATAGTAATACATTGATTTTTAGAATGCTAAACAACAACAGAATAATTGAGGTAGAGACGTATTTGGAAATCAAATCAATGATACATATCTAATTTAGATTTAGTGTCTGCCCACCCACCATGCATCAAATTTTTACTAATTTACGGAATTATAAATGTTCTTTTTAAATTATTTTTTCAAAAAGTTTTGTAATTAACTTCATTGGATACGGCGAGACGATAAGGAATTAAAGTTTATATGTATGTCAAGGGTGGGTAGGTGGCCTCTATCTCATCCCCCAAATAAAAAATTCAATTATTTTGTGTGTGTTTACATTTTACTTTTAATTAAAACCCTCGCTTATGTTTTACTAATTGCAAGTTGGGTTAGAAGCCACCCTCCCACCCTACACATACATGATAAATTTGATTACTAACTGTTGATGGATTCTACTTCATTTTTAGTTTCCCTATATAGAATATAGAATATTGTTTTCGTGTATTTTTTTAACGGAAATATCCGTTTTAACGTCCCTTAAGACCATTCCACTAATTACTGGAAAAGAAATTTTTGTGTCTGTGTGTGAGTCTATCTGTCCATCTGTGTTTTTCTCGGTGGACACTGTATCTAAAAAAAGGATGATCCTTTTGAGATGAAACTTTAAAATTAAGGTTTTATCGTTAAAAACTGGAACCTTTTGGTGAAGATTTATAAACTGAACTGTTTTTTTTAGTACTTTCTTAAATTTGAAAAATATGACAACTTTTCAAACAAAAATTAAAGGGAATGAGAACTGAACAAGTTTTATTAAAACACTTTTTTTTAAACCCCGTGAAATAAAATAAATAATAATAATAATTATAATAATTATTATTATTGAATTTCGCCTCACTTCCTCAGTACTTGCGCTTGGGAAATATTCAGCTACCTCACGCGGCGTCTTGTGCGGGAAACGCTCTTTGGAGACTAGGTTCTTCTTGTTCCATTGTTAAGCTGTTGTACTTTAGGTAGTGCTATTTATTTTATATATAGAACTTCGGTTTGTTGCACTTAGAACGGACCTCTGCGTCAGTTATTCAATGCATTATTCCATGTTAAGGAACATTCTAACGATGTGACACGTATCCAGTACGAATGATAAAAATCAGTTGTGTTACTATTGACTATGGGATAATTCCCGTTGTTGATACTACTAAAAGTCTGATGGTCACATTTAATTGATCGCACATGCTAGTTCCGTGTATTTATTTATTTTTGTAGCATGTATTGTTTGTATGTTTTTATTAAGCGGAACAGAAATGCCGATTATCTCGACTGTTTTAGATAGTTTATCATAAACTAGGACATCAGGTCTATTGGCTTTTATTTTAATGTCTCTTCTGATTTCTCGGTCTTAGTATATTATAAATCAGTCGTTTTTTTTTTAAAGGAAGGGTGTTGGATGGAATTGCGGGTTGGGGTGGTGAATTATATAGGGAAATTGGCTTAAGCTGCTAGGCTATTCAGCCACGACCGATTATTAAATTATATTTAAAATATGCATGAACGCTTACAGTGATTTTACCAGTTATTTTGGCAACGTTATTATGTCTGTTGGTATAATCCTTGTATGCGAGTGTTATGCAACCATTTATGATATGTTCGATCATTTCTCCGATTACGTTTCATCTTCTGCACTTATCGGTAACATTTTCTTTGAGGGTGTGTTTTCTATAGTTTCTGGTTACTATGATACGATCCTGCATTGCCATCATGAAGCATTTTATCTCCCCAAACAGGCATCCTTTCTTCAGCCAGTTATTTGATGCTTCCTTGTCGATGTGATCTTCATTTAGATATTGGATTGATAAGGCTGTTAGTGGCGAAACTCCATTATGAACTTATAATGAAAAAACACGATCGTTTTGAGTTTAGCTTTATTTTGTAGATACTGCTACAATTGTTTCACCACACAGTGGCTTCATCAGGCAGATAAAATAAAGCTAAACTCAAAACGATCGTGTTTTTTCATTATAAGTTCATTTAGGTAGTTTGGGTGTGTCCCATGCAGCTGTTTCTTCTTCCAAGTTATCATTTCTGTTGCCATATTTGGATCTTTAAGAGAGTCGTTAAACTAAGGTTTAATGGTGTTATATTCTCATCGTATTTGTATAAAGTCATGAACATCTGTGTTTCTTTTTTTATTATTACCGTAAGTTTCTTATCTGTGACATACATAGTCTGTTTATACCTATTACTCCCAGTCCTCCCTCACTTGGTGGTAGTATTAACCGCTCGATAGCGGCTTTTGGGTGGTGCATTCTATATTTTGTCAGCGTTCATCTGAACCTCGGGACATGCTTTCAAGATCTGTTTCCGTCCAGTGTATTATGCCAAATGAGTATGTCAACAAGGGGATTGCATACTCATTAATAGCTTGGATTTTGGCGCACCCATGTAAGTAGCTTTTTAATACTAGTTCCAATCTTTTGTGGAACGCATTTTGTATTTTATTTTTAATTTATGCTCTTTAACTGACTAAATCCAAGATATGTGTATGCATCTTCGTGCTTCAGTTGTTCAATCATATGATGGTTGTTCATTAAATGACCTTCTTCTTACTTTAATAGTCCTTTTTGGCGGTTTATAATCTTGCATTTGTCGATGCCGAACTCCATGGCTATTGACTTGCTGCAGTTTTCTGTTAAGTATAGAAGACGCTTTCGATTTGGCGTATTACTTTATATCATCCATATAAAGTATGTGGTTTTATATGCTTATATCACTATTCCTCCCTAGTATGTATCCACATTTTGTTTCGTTTAACATCCGGCTTAGGGGATTTAAGCACATACAGAACCATAGGGCGCTTAACGAGTCCTTGGTATATACCTCTGGATATCTGTATTTTCCTGGATATCGGGGTATCTCCATTCATTAATCCATGTTTAACGTTGTTGGCCACCGTTTCATTAGGTAACCTACAAGCTGGATTGATTTCTAATCTATTTTATATATTCTAAGGATTTCTATGAGTTAAGTATGTGGTATTGAGTCGAATGCTTTCCGATAATCAATGAAGGCCATGGATATATTTCTCTGTTTTAAAACTATGTTTCGTGTTATTAATTCATTAATTATCACCTGTTCCTTGCATTCTCTCGAGTAAAATGTATTGAAAATATTAACAGTTTCTTTACAAATTTGTTTTTATTAACCTGAGAAATATATTTATATATATCCTCTCGAGTGTTGGTAGCATCCCTGTTGTTCTTCTGTCGTAATGTTATTGTCTTGTAGGTGTTTATATACCTTCTCGGTTATTACAGCAGTTAATACCTTGTGAACTGTTGGCAGAAATGTGATGGGTGGATATTTGGAGGAGTTTGAAGTGTTTTCGTCTTTAGGTAGGATGTACGTAATGCCCTTTGTGAGAAAGGTTGGAGTATTTTCATTACTGTCGAGGATTTTGTTAAAGCATCTTATTAGGGCATCGTGTACGCTCGTAAATTATTTGAGCCTAAAGTTGTATATATCATCAATTTCCGGTGCTTTCCATTTCTTGTTTATGTTATGGCGTTGTATACCTCGTATCTACTTATAATTACTTCTTCCATATTCTGAATGCTCTCTGATCTTCGTTTCTCTTCTTTTACTAGTTTGCGTTTTGTGAGATATTTGGTAATATTCCCAATTGTGGTTGTTAGTGCCTCTCCAATGTTTTCAGGGATTGCTGAATGATTTTTTGTAGCAGAATAATCGTTACATTCTTGGAATATATGCTTAATCATCAGCGGCATTAAGCATGTTGCATATTGTGGCTACTCATTCCGCCTAAGTAGGTGCAGTGTGTATGACTTATTCTCATTCTTGTGAACAGTGCCTGTTCTCTTCGGGAGCTTTTATAGGTGTTATAGGAAGTGGATAAAACCACTTCCCGCATACGCCGGAGATATTTTGGGCACGAGTACATTACGTTTAAAAAGACTTGTGCGGAAAGGATTTATTGTCCCTTATCTTGCTGTCGTTATTAATCCAATGTATCTGCCATTTTTCATAGATTGTCTTTTTTACTTTTGCTGTTAGGTGTAAATGCAATATGGCTAGGTAAGGCATATACACTGTTATCGTAGATGTTCTATAAGCAGTTTTATCTGCAGTCTCGTTATCAACTATTTCTATAAAAGGCACCAAACCAACACTTTGCATGGATCGTGAGATGAGATTCTAGAGTTTTTATATTCTTCCATATAATTAAGGAACATTCTTTTGAGTGAGGTTGGATAAATAACACGCTTTTCATATTCGTTTACATCTAAACGGAATGTTGGTGTTTTTGTGGTCCAAAGAAGACTCTGGGATGCCTATTAGTAATAAATCAGGGAAAGTTAAATAACGTATTAACTGACTCACTCTAATGGTTTGCTGATAGTTGGTCTTCTCCTATATGGCTTTTGGGTGTGTTTAGTAGAAAATACGAGCATTTTGATTAATGAAATAATTTGTTAAATTCCGCATGCGCGAATATTTTAGTGGTGGAATTCTAGCATCACACGATATGCTCGTAATAGGGCTGGTTCTAAATGTTCCGATTTTTATTTAGGGAGTGCTCTCACTAGCTACTCCATACCATACTTCCGTAATCAAATTTAGTTAAAATCAACGCTTTGTACATACGGAGTAGTACTTGCTTGTCAGCTTCCCAGTTTATGCTTGATATGCATCGCATAATATTTAGCCGAAATGAACAAATACCATCTTTATTAGTGATAATTTAAATCCCCTACTCTCTGCGTTAGAAAATTTATGATCTATTGCAAGTTTTATGCGATTATTTAATGGAATTCATATGGAGGTATTGAGAAAAATGTCCAGATAATCGACATACTGTGACCGTCCGATAGATCGGATAGGATTTCGTTTTTTGCAATATCGAATAAACTAAAACTTAACACGGATCCCTGCGAGATGCCGTTTTCTTGATGATGAAATGTAGATAATTTGTTAGTAATTGTAACACTAAAACTTCAGTTTTCCAAAAAGGATGTGATAACATTTAGTAAGTTTTAAATTATTTCCCTTTTTGGCACCATTTTTAATATACCATACCTCCACGTAGTGTCGTAAGCCTTTTCCAAGTCAAAAAACACAGCGCTTAAATGTTTTTTTTTCAAAGCTATTGTGGATGGCTTTTTCAATATGAAATTATTGGTTCATTGTGGAAAACCACTTGATTGGGTGACAGTAGTTGTTTTGTTTCTAATATCCACATTAATCTGGCATTGACAATTTCTTCTAAAATTTTGGCTCATACAGTAAGTTACAGAGATAGGACTATAATGTTCAAGGGAAGACGGGTTCTTTCCTTCCTTGTATATGGGTACTAAAATAAATTTGTTCCATTTTATGCCGGCCTGTTGCCCGTATAGTGTTGTAAAGTTTTAATAAATAGTTTTTGGCACATTTGGTAAGTGGTCTAATCATCTCGTATGGGATATTATCTGGTCGTGGTGGTGTATTTCCCATCGGATGGATGGCTTTATCCATTTTCTCTCGCATAATAGGGAGATTGTAATAAAGTTAATAGGGATCTCATGGGTTTCCTTGGAAAGTCTGAAAGCCTCATTATAGTTACTATTGCTACTTATAATAGCAAAATACCTACCGAAACAATCTGCAAATTCCTGAATTTCATCTATGGGTTTATTTTCTACTACTACATATGGAATTGCATCAGGTTTTTTAGTACCTTGTAAAGCTTCAATTTTTTTAGAATTCGCTAGATGATTGTGGCTTCTTTTCCGTGTCATATTATCCCAGCTTTGCCTCTTTCTTGCAACACTAATCTACGGCAGAAATCTTGCGTTTTTTTTAAATTTATTTTGTTTTGTTCCGTGGGAGATCGTTGGATAAGTCGAAGCGCGGCCTTTTTATTTTAGCTAGCATTCTCTAATTCATCATCCCAGCACTGAGGTTTTTTGTAGTTTTCCTGATGTTTGGAAAATAGTGGTCTCCGCAGCCACGAATAGAAAATGCGCAAATTCTCGTATCATTGTGTCTACATCATCACTAATTGTGGGAACCATCATCCTGTTTCTAAATTCAGTCTTGTTTGATATTTCCAGTTTCTATTGTGTAGTTCTTCTATTAGTACTTCCATGTGTAACAACGGTTATAATTAACGGGAAATTATCACTATAGTAAAGATTATCTGTAACTTTCCAAGAGAGTTTAGGAGGTAATTATAGAGATCGATTGCTGAAAAATTATCCGATCTCGCACTTACGTGGGTATTTCTGACATCGTTCATAAAAAAGATGTGAGCTTTTTCTTTTCTATACAATGGGTTAGATCCCCACAGTTGACTGTGTGCATTAAAATCCCCCATCTATAAGATGGGTCCAGGCAGATATACAACTATATTTTCCAGATCTACTACGATCCAATTACTGTCCGACAAATATACAGGGTGTCCCGTTAATGTGGGAAAATGGCTGGACCATATATTCCTGGGGTCAAAATATGATGATATAACACAACTTATCTATATCCAAAAATTTATGGTTAAGCCGGAATTTGTCTTCAAAGTTTAAATTTTTTTATTTCTTTTGTTTATAACAATTGAACGCTTTATTCGATTTGAATAAAATTTATTATTAATAACTACCATAATATAATACATCATTTCAGTTATTATGGTCATTAGTGATTGACAGGAAGTATAAAAAACAGTAGTACCACCACTTAAAAACTAAAATATTTTTTTATTGGTGCATCCAATAAAAGCTAAAAAAATATTTCTTGAAAGACCAATTCATTTTAAAACTTTTTTGTTTTGTAATAATATTTGAGATCGTTTATGGTTTTTGCACAAAAAAATAAAATATGAATATAGTATGCAGATTTGCACTCATTAATAAGTAAATCAACTTATTCAATTGAATAAAAATTAAATAATATTAATTGATACAATAAAGCAAAACAACATCTAACACTTTTTAAACAATTTTCTTCGCAAAATCCTAATACAAGCAAGAAATCTGTTTGCTGCAAATGTGAATATTTATGAACTATAATAAAGTTAACAATAAATGATTTAAAGATACTCAGTAATTATTATTTTACATAATTTACATTATTTAAACAAAGACGGCCACGAAAAACATATATTTTCGATTTGATGGAAAACTAGATTTTGTTTTTACTAGATAAAAAAATATATTTTATTTTTTTCTGCGAAAACCGTACAAGATATTAAATTTTATTAAGAGAAAACAAAGTTTTAAAATCAAATTCTCTTTTAAGCAGTATTTTTTTTAATAATTAATTTCATTAAAATCGAATAAATTATTAGTTTCATAAGAGAGTAAAGAGTTACATTATGCTCCTAGATACCTTTTTTCTTTTATCCTGTGCTTATTCAAAATGTTCTGTTAGATTCTGTACTGAGATTCCCCTTAATTCTTCATTAGTGTTTGTGTTTACTGTGCTGATTTTCCTGCCGGGGTATCGACGCAGAAATTCTTTGGTTAGGCTAGATGTCCGTCCTGATGCCGCTGATACGATACACCAGGAGTTGGTGTGGATATTGCTACTCTCTTCCGTGCTTCGTAGTATGCTAATCCTTCTTTTGTTTTAATATCCTGCCATTTGTTCCTTATATCTTGGACAGTTATTTGCACTTCTGGCATTTATAACAGCGGATTGGCAGGGGGATATACAACCGAACATTGGGTGCGTAGAAAGCTACAAGTACATATTTTGGTAGTTTGGGGGTGTTAAAGGTAAATATATGGTTGGGTGTGTCTACCAATACCACTTCTCTTTTTGTTTTCATACGTTTTACGTCGATGATGCCCTGGGTCAACAGTTCCTCTTTAATCTCATTTAGAGGCGTATTCAAGAGGTAGATGCTGCCTTTTGATATGTTAAGGCTTTTATGTGGGTAGGTTTCCACATTACAATTACAATTACCGAATACCGAAGCATTGGCTTTGCAAATTTTCTTAGATTGTTCAAGTAGTATGCCTTATTTTATTTTTTTTATCGATTTTAGTTTACCAAAATTACTGGAGAGCATGCGATTTAATAGGTAAGGCCTCGATTTTGAGAAATTCCCTCCTCTCTTATTGATCAAAAACCGAGGTAGAGATTCGGCCTCTTATGTTTAGTAATTTTAGAAAGGTCCTCCAACCTTGTTCCTTTTTAATGAGGTGGACTCCTCATCCTTTTATATAGCTAGGTCGTTATTGGGCTTGACAACCGCATACCGAGCAGCACTTTCTCGTGATATATCCGGGGTTTTATCAGAACGATGATAATGTAGGCATGGATATACCATTGCACTGTATGATCCCAGCTAATAATGTGGTGTGTGTGAATATATAAGAAAATAATAGGCATTAAAATAAAATATCCTATCAAAAGTGTTGATTGGGGAATAATTCAATTAATACCGATACACAATATATTTTTAATTAATATATTTTTAATGTACACTTTAAACCGTCTTGATGAAAGATATTTAATGTCATCAGGCAACTTTCTGTGTTGTCATGGTTGAATTTTTTTATTAAGAGCGTGTCATATGTATGAATATCGTTGAGATACTTAAGAGAATCTTTTATGTTTTGGATGTAGCTCAATATTTTATAAATGTAAATTTATTTTTTTAGTTGTAAATATCGTTCTGCATGATTCATTATGCGCTAGTTTCAAAATTAATCATATTTTACGCTTCTATAACTTCATTCAATTATTATCATTAGTGTCCTCGCTAATGTTAATGTTGTAATGGTAATGGTAATTTGAAGGTTTAAATGTGTATTATGGAATTCTAAGCATACTGTTTTAGAAAAGTTTATTAGTGTAGTAATCCATATTAATTCGTATACTGAATAAATAAAGTACTACCAATTTCTATAACTATAATTTTATTTGTGGACTAGTTTCGACCTTTTACTTTAAGGTCATTTTCAGCAGAAAACGTCTAAATTAAAAGCTCTTCTATAAGTATAAATAATCATAACTACTTCTACAGTTTGTATTGTATAAAATAATATTAATATTCAGTAATACCCAGCGAGATTTTTTTTAACTATGATAACCATGTGGCTGTGAGAAGTAGTATGCCAGTGCATACTGCTTCTCGCGCCAATATCGACAGCCACATGGTTATCATAGTTTAAAAATTTAAAATTAAGTAGATTTTTCTACCTATATGGCTTCCCTGATAATCCTAATTGCTAAATGGGGCAATTATTTTTGTTTTATCGAAATAGATTCTGCGATTTATGGCTGCCATAATTTACCGATGTACAATTTATTGTAATCTACACATGGAATATTAGAAACCCATTGGTTCTATAAATAAATAACTCAATAATAAATACAATAGGGTATGGTATTTGGGATTTTGAAGTAAATTTTTATATTTGTTTTGGGTTTACTAAATGTCCTGATATTCAATTTTCTAAGTAGATTACCTATTTTATCTCCTGTTCCTTTTATGAACGGTAATGCTACGTTTGATGAATATTGTTTCTGTTCCTTTTGTCTGCTGTTTGGTGTTTAATGTTGTGAATTAATTCTTTTATAGTCGCTTCTTTAAAATTGTTTTGTTTAAGAGCGGACCGGGGCGATTTCATTTCATTGTTTGTGTTGTCATTGTTTTGACTGCGGGGTGAATTTGTGTTGAGTGGTGATGTGATTGTGCATTCAGGTATCGATTAATGAGAGTCTCCTTTCTGTATATGGTATACTCTAGCTGAACGCCTCCCTTCTATTAGTTCGAACAGAGTTGGGATTTTTGTAGGCCGAGTCTTTTAACATCTTCGTTATTTTTTCATGGTAATTAGTGCTGTTTATTGGTAATGGAACTGAGACATATATCTCAATATCTAAATAAAATATATAACTTCTGACAAGAAAGTTTTGTCTTGTTCCTTTGAGATTTGATGATATTCCTGACATCCAACGAAACGTGAAACGTAACTAATTCGTTTGCACTCAGCAGGACGCCCCCTTGTAACTATTGTATGCACGTTTGAAGAATATATCAAGATAAAGCGTTACTGACTTAGTAAGTGATTTCTACAATCCCACATCCTTCCACATGGAACAACCCGAAGTAACTATCATGTTTTGCAATCAAATTATCAATCAAGTAAGAAAAATCTGTTAGGTGCAACAGGAGATCACCGAACTCGGCAATAAAAATAATACCAAGTAAGTGCTAAAATTTTGGCAACCTCAGTCACATCACAAATTAAATGGTAAGTACTTCTACAAAATAAGAAGCGATTAAATATCAACATAAGGGTCAAAGTTAGCAGTTAGAGACATCACGTTGGTAATACTAGTCGGACTAGTGTTCATCATAATTGGAGGATATATCTAGAAGAAGCGTACAAACGCGCTGGATGCAAAGATATGCTGGGATATATCCAAGAACCAAATCCTAGAGACAGATTAGCAGCACAGAGAAGCCAGCAAACACACTAAACATGAGGCATGTACAAAGGACCAAATTATTTGAGAATTTACATATTTATTAAAGGGGAATTATTAACTTCTATTTGATCATTTAATAGAATACCTTTTTTTATTATATTTATTAATTTCTATTTCTTCCAACAAATTTAACTTTCTGCTTTTATTACAAACGTGCAAAATTTCAAAATTATCATTAAAGGTATGCTGGTATTCGATTAAATGATTGGCGTAGCTTGAAGCAGTTTTCTGGAATTGAAAGCATTTTTTATGTTCCTGAATGCGGTCTATAGAGCTTCGTCCAGTTTGTCCAACGTATACCTTAGGACAATCCCCACACTTTAACAAATATACGCCCGAGTTTGTCGGTTTATCAGATTTATCTTTGGCATTATTTATAAATTTACTAATGAGTTGGTCGTTCTGAAAGACGGGGTTAAATTAAAGGATTTAAGTTTTTTGCTGATGGCAATTGATGGAGGACGGTTAAATGTTAATGAACAATATTTACTATTTTGATCGGAATGAACATGGATTGGGTAAACTAGTTTTAAAGCTTGTTGTTTTTGTTTTTTAAAAAGGATGTTTAATATTAGCTTTTGAGGAAAGCCATTGTTGTTTGCTATTATTAGAATTCTATTAAATTCGTCATTAAAATTTTTAATTGAAAGGGGAACTGTTTTAAGCCTATGTAACACTGAATGATATGCTGCAATTTTATGTTGGATAGGATGAAATGATTTGAAATCAATAGTGGTATCTGTATGTGTCGGCTTATGAGAGATGTTAAATTCATGCTTAATATCTGGATGTGAAATTGTTAAATCAAGAAAAATAATTGATTTTTTTGATTCGAACTCCCTAGTGAATGGAATGTTATTGTGAATTGAATTAATAAAGCATACAAATTGGTTTAGTTATCTATCTGTACCTGTAAAACAAGTTAAAATATCGTCTACATATCTGTACCAGTATAGACATTTATTAAATAGTGGATGTTTTCTGATTACGTTCTCTAATGAATTCATAAATATTTCGGCAATTAAAGAGATCAGGGGGTTACCCATCAGAAATCCTTTGTTTTGAATAATGAAGTTATTATTAAATTGAAAATAATTTCGCGCTAAACATTCATTAAAGAGATTCAAAATTTCTGCTTTAGTAATCCCTCAATAATATTTTCTACCTCTTGAGGCGGCACACTAGGAAAGAGATTACTGACATCGAAGGACACCAGCCGACTATTCTTCGGAACTTTGAGGTCTTTAATTTTAGAGATTATTTCTAATGAGTTTTTAATGGCAAAAAATGACTTGAATTTAGTATTTTCGCTAATTTTAGTGATTAACTATTTTGAAATGTTACGGCAAGGTGCTGACATATAAGATACCACAGGCCTAATCGGGGAGTCTACTTTATGGATTTTTAACAAACCATACAATTTAGGAGGTTTAGGGTTCATAGGAAATAAGTGTTTGAATTGGAAATCTGAAATGAGAGCATGACAGTTTTTTGCAATAGTTCACAATCCCCCCCCCCCTTCCTCCTCATAGTTTTAATAGTATATAAGCTTTTACCTGTAATTTGTTAAATTATTATTCATCTGCCTGATGAAGCCACTGTGTGGCGAAACATGTTGCGGTGTTCAACAATAAATGTGAAACCCTCCCAACTGTGTTGTTTCATTTCTATTTAGAAATAGTACAGGATTGGAATTTTAATTCTGTGCCGTTTTAGGGCTTAAATAATACATCTGTTAATTAATTGATTGATGAGGCTGATAATTGTTGAAAGTTCATCTTCTATATGAATGAAACTATTTAAGTACTTTCAAATATATATTGTATAACATTACAATTGTTTCGCCACACTGGGGCTTCTTCAGGCGAAGAAATGATATTTCAAAATTGTTAGGTCGGGTACATATACAATGTTTATGGGGAATGGGTATTTAAAAAAAACTTATAAATTAGGGAGAGGCAAATTTGTTAAGTTAGTTTGGTTGTTGAGAAGATATTCCGTGTTCTTTTATTAAGTAGTAGTAGTAGTAAACAATTTTTATTATCTTGTATGTACATATATACAACTATAATATATAACTAGTGTATATATATATATATATATTTGTTTATTTACAGATAAAGGGCTATCGACCTTCGGTCTTTCTGCCCACGTTTGTTTTGTTGTTATTTTTCCCATTCATGGTAGGTGAGTGGGGTGGAGTGAGGTTATGTATTCGTACGGGGTTTGGACGGGGTTTTTAAATTTCGCTGGTATATTATAATTTCTAGGGAAGCACATTTTATTTAGAATTTCCAAATTGTCTTCATTGTATGCGTATCGTTCTGCGAGAAATCGAACCCTTTGTTTTATTGGAGTTATATTGGTGGATTCGTACAAAAGGGTGTTAGAAGGATTATAGTGAGGAATTTGAGGATGTCGGAGTTTGGTTATAATACGAAGGGATCTTTTATTAGTTTTCATGGATTTCATGATATTGAGTTTCCGAGTTTCTTTCTTGATTTTGAAATTTTCATCGAATTGGTGGTTGTCTTCGATAACGTAGTTGGAGTATGTAAAATTGTTTTGATTTTATTCAAATCTGGTTTTATATTCTTTATTCCTCTCTTGGAACGACCTTCCGGTTTGTGTGTTTTATTAAATTTATCTTATGGAATAATATACGGGGTGTTCCCCTAAAGAAAAAAGCAAGTTTGTTTCGTCCTGACTTTTTGACTGATCCTGTATACTCAATTTGTCTTTATTGTAATAGTTTAAAAAAAAAACCCTAAAACCTTTGCATCTTAACACTTTTCGCTAGCTGTCTTACATTCGACCGTTTCCATACATATCAGCCACCCTGAATATACCAGGTTACGTTCTTTCCTAAAACGAAAATCGGTTGGTTTTAAAAGTAAAAAGTCCAAAACTTTTTCTGCTCAAGATATCAATAAGTTCTTAACGAATGCACCTCACTCAAAATATTTAATGAGTAAAGTAAGTAATATAAACACGTATTTTTAACAAATACTTAGTTGTATAAATGTTTTTAATTTCCTTAATTTTTTGAATTTATGGCGCTTGCTATTGCCACGAATTAAAAATTTGACAGTCAATGATATAAATGATTCTGCAACTACACTTATCGTTCAAATACCTGACACAAAGACAAAGGTAATACGTTCGTTTCATATTTCTGGAAAATTTTATGAAATTTCTAAAAAATATATGAACCTTCGTCCAATAAATATGGACCAAATTAACTCAATATTATTTATTAACTATCAGTTTGGAAAGTGTACTAAGCAAGTTATCGGAATAAACAAATTTAGTAAACTTCCTACCGAAATAGCTCAATATTTAAATTTGCCTATTTCTGAAAAATATACCTGCTTCAATTAAAACGGCATGGTGGTTGTAAATCTAGTAACGTTATTGAGGGTTATGTTTATAAATTAAGTAGCAATTAAAATCAAATACAGACGGAAATAATGATTTGAATTGTATGGTATAATACCTGATCTGTGAATAGGTTTACGATATAGTTTGAAGTTTATTTTGTTCTCATTTTTATATAATGTGAGGTCTAAATAATTAAGTTCTTTATTGTTTTCAATCTCGAAGATAAATTTTATGTTATGGTGTGTGTTGTTCATATATTGTTTCAATTCTTCCAGTTTATTTTTTGATCCGTCCCATATGCATATTATGTCATCTATGTATCTTTCCATTAGTTTGATGTGTTGTTTGTATGGGTTGGATTGACTCATTATATTATTATCTATTATTTTATCTATGAAGTAGTCTGCTATAAATCCTGAAAGGGGAGAGCCCATTGGTACACCATCTTTTATCTGATATATTTTATTATTAAATTGACAAAAGTTTGTTGTGTTATTCGTGTTATTGGGTTTATAATGTGATCTGTTTCAGTAATGTTTATGTGTTTAGACAAGTATGTTTTTAGTAGTTCGATTGTTTCTGTAGTTGGGATATTAGTATATGGGTTAAAATGTTTACGGAACTGAAACCCAAACACGCAAAATATAATTCATACGAATTAGTTGTAGAAATAAATAAGATAGATATTAAAAACACCACAACACTGATATCCTTCGACATAGTTAACCTATATACTAATATACGAATATATGAAAACTGTATTTGATTTAATGTCAAATATATTGAGTGAATAAAGCTATTACTAACATTTTTACTAAAAACTTTTTATATGAAAATGCACTTTGGTAATACCACACATAGGATTTATGAAGTGACTATAGTTTACAAGGCCATTATCAAAGCGTACAGTTAAAAAAGTCGTTTAATAAATCTTGTGTGTAATTTTAACAAAGTGTAGTTTAAATTTCAAAGTTTAAGAAAGTACGGGATAGACATATTTTCATAATATTGATTCTTTTCTCACTCAACTCGTGATGAAACATTTGTAATTTTCAATTAATATTTTCATAAACTTCAACATGCAATTTATTACCAAAATTTTAATCAAAATTTTGTACATAAAGGTAATAGAAGCACGTAATGTAGGCTTTAAATTCAACATCGAAAATTGTTTGTATGTACTTTTACATTTACAATATTTGTCTTTTTGTACTGTAATGTGTACCTATAATTTCCTTGTACCTCCGATACTGTATGAGTTTTGAGACCCCAAATATTGTTTTAGATATGTTCTAATTCGCTCGTTTTGTTTGTTTCAGGTAGCGCATTAATTAGAATCTGTTTTAAAATAAACAAACTCGAAAATTGCTGAAAATTCCTTGCTGTATGTGATGATTTTACTCTCATGTAGCACGATCAATATTTACTGATTATTCAATTAAGGTTAAAATTAAATTAGCTGTGTTCCGTCCACTGTACATTATAGATTAAATTTTAAAAAAAATGTTTAACGGAATTAAACTCTGCAATAATTAACAGCTAATAGTTAAAATAACTACTAACTGTCAACGGCCACAATTGTAATAACCATGTGAAAATATTAAATTATTGTGTCACTGTTAACAAGGTTTACTTTGAAGTTTTCAATTTCCGTGCACCGGCAAAGAAAGATAGTTTTCTCATTGCAATATATCTTTAATAAGATAATATAGCTTCATCCTTCAACCTGTACAAACGATTTGTTATATAAAACACTTTGTTTAAATTTTTTAATATCCGAAATAAGAACAAGTTAATGAAATGCAAGATATTATAATTATCTATTTTATCAAGACTAAGGAGACTTACTACCCCAGACAGATTTACGGCAACATTTTTTAAATAATTTTACGGTTCTCTAGATGTGTACTGTACAATTCACTATTTAATTAATTACACTAAAGCATTGGCCTTAAATTATTTTAATTAACGCAACTGATTCGTAATATTACATAAAAGACAAAGATGTATAAGACAAGTCGAATGAAAAGTCGGATTTACTTCCCCAGGCATTAACTTTGCCGACGAGTTTTAAAATAAATGAGTGCGCGTATTCCACATAGCATTGCCAGCATACGTACGGCATAAATAAGTAAATACAGTCAGGATGTCTGATGACATTCTAATTGCAACGTCGGTAACATTGTATCAAGGAAATGTTCACGACGAGCAAAAAGTAATTACGAAAGCGGGATATATATTCCCATATGAATTACTAGAAGAAATACGGCGAAAACCACGTGATTGAATTAAACTTTGAATAGAAAGTGTAGTTTGTATATAGTTACATACCTCCACAATTTCAAATAATACATAGGATCAGAAGACCTGAAATATCTCTTTCTAAAGTTAGCATTTATACAGAATATTCACAAGTCTTGTATTAATTAAATTTCTTTTAAATAACAAAGTAGAAGAAAATATAAATATGACAAATTTGTATACATAATTTATAACATTTCCGCAAATATGTTATTTTATTTCACTCTAAATAGAATAATCTATTAGATTAATTTGTCTGAAACTAATTTCAATAAAATTTTGTATTTTTGGGGAAAATATGTAATAAAAAATAAGGCTGTTTAAGTTATTATTTAAATGCAGTATTATAAAACGATCTTTTGAATTTTAATTTACCACAAGCAAGTACATTTTAAATCTTATAATAAATAACACATTATTTCTGGAATTGGTTCTCAAACAAGTACCTTAAAACGTTCTATTGCATGGAAAAATAGAATAAACAACTCGCAATAGACATTGCTACAGGATCCACAGTTTTTCTTAGAGATTTCTCTATTTATTTTATATCTTAATTTTATTTGATAAAGTGATAACTCGATATATTTTATCTCTCCATTATATTTTCAGAATTTCAGGGCAGCTCTTAATATCTTAAAATATATTTGTCGCGTATCAGCATTGTGAAAATTCTAACAGGTCATATAAGGGATTCTGTTTGTTTTTGGCGAAACGACACAAGAGTTAATAAGAAAGAAAATAAAGAAGATACGTCCACTATTAAGGCCCTTAAAGAAAAATACTGTCATTATTTAAAATCCGACAAAATAACGCTATCGCAATCGCTACCCAACTGCCTAGCTGTACACATGTGCTTTGCAGATTAGCCTTTATTAAATAGTGCTTACTTATGGCTCACTCTACTACAACGGTAGGGAAAATTAAAACCAAATTCAAAAGTAGCAAACAGAAGAGGGGCCGGCCCAAACAAGACGACCCCGAACAAGACAACAAAAAAACGGTAAACCTCACCTGCGTGCGAGACGGGCAGCAGCTCCTCGAACATGGACGCAACACAATCGATAATGGCAAGTAACAGCAATTTAAGTACAATTAAACCTTCAACATCATCCATACATACAACACAAAGCCCAACACCTTCACATCCACACAACATCCACAACACTACAACAGCACATACACCTTCAACACTACCTTGGAATATAGGCGACTCCAAATGGTCTAATTATGGATAACCAACATAAACGACAAATATACCATTTTAATCAAAACATAACAAGGATTCATTATAAAATCCAATCGTAATAGAACCTCAAGATTGAAGACGCAGCTATCAGCCCACATTTGAATTCAGCTGGAAGTGAACACCGTTTTTGCAGAAGGATTATTTCAAAAGATATCGGACTTACAACGAGAATTGTCCGAATAATCACTACATCACATAATGCTTACACAAGACTACTGTAACAACAATTCAGGTATATGTGAACAGTATACCTAGTAGAAGAAAGTAAGGCACCATAACATTTGCCTGCACAACAAGTGTAACAAGTGGTTATAATTCGACCACATGACAACCGACTGTAAAGACAAAATCCGCTGTTGTGTGGGGCCAAATGCAGCTCATGCGGCAAAGAGAATCACGATGCTTGGTCTACAAAGTGCCTTAATCGCCCTCTTCAGCCTATAGAAGAGATTCCAAACATCAAAATTCATTGCACCAACAAAAAGTCATCGGACATAGACGACGAACAGACTAAAAAATCACATCTTAACAAATCATTCACCCTGCACGATCATATTCTCTACACCTACACATCAGAAATTAAAAACTCCACTAAAACTGACAGACAGGCACTACTTAAAAAACCTCGTGACCGTTTATTTCATATACATCCTCATTCCCCAATCGATGATTCCATATTTATAGTTGATGCTTGAAGCCATTATTTTGTGATACATTTTGAAAATTACAAACATTACATTTTCAAACACAGAACTTAATGTTTTAGAAAAAGGCCCAAAATTTATACCAAATAGTACACCCAAATCATTTAAAGAGACTTTAATAGTCGAATCCTCTCTAGCCCTCAGAAATATTCAAAATTGCAACAATACTAAATCACATATTAGCAGTATCATACAAAAATCACACTCCTTAAGAGATCCCATAGATACAACTATAAAATCGATCAAAACCAAAATCAAAAACAACGACTTAATCATCACTCGAGCGGATAAGGGCAACTCAATCGTCATTCTTAAACAAACTGAATATGAAGATAAGATAAAAAAGTTTTTAAACACTAATAATATCATCGAATTGAATAGTGACCCAACCTCTAAATTCCAATCCAACCTGAAAACACTAATAAAATCATCCACGAGCATTTTCTCAGATTTTGAGCACTTAAAACTTCTCCCCATGAACCCTGCACCACCACAATTATACGGCCTAATAAAAATTCATAAAGATGAAAGACCAATAAGACCTGTTGTAGCTTATGTTAATACACCAGCCCACAAAACAGCAATAAAACTCAACAACACTTTCAAATTACTCACTAAATTCTCCGATCCTAATTCAATTAAAAATTCCCAGTCTTTAACACAAAAACTACACAATTTCCATATGCACCGTCAATACAAGCTAGTGTCATTTGATGTCTCTAACATGTTTTCAAACATCCCTCTGTCAGAATGTCTCAACCTAATGGGCAATATACTCAAAACTAATAACACCAATCCGATAATAAAATCAGAATTCGAAACACTCATCACATATGTTACCCAATTCAACTATTTTTCGTACAATCACAAAATCTACAAACAAACAGACGGCCTAGCAATGGGCTCTCCACTTAGCCCATTACTAGCCGAAATTTTCATGGAAAATTTTACAAAAATGATACTACAATCAGACTTAGGAAAGAAACATTTAAAATTTTGGTACAGATACGTCGATGACATTTTAGCCTGTTTCGACGGTACAGACAGACAAATACAAACCTTTTTGAATTTCATTAACTCTCTCCACCCAAAAATTCAATTTACAGTCGAAATGGAATCTAATAATAAAATAAACTTCCTGGATTTAGAAATAACAAAAGCCAACAACAAATTAGCATTCAACATCTATCGGAAACCATCCTATACAGATTCCCTCATTCCATCAAATTCCTTACACCCCCTACAATATAAACATGCCGCATTCAATTCAATGGTTCATAGAGCTCTATCTTTACCCTTATCCGCAGAAGCATTAAATTCAGAAATCAAAATAATAAAACAACTAGCCATAAATAATGGATACCATGAAAACATAATTAATAATATAATAAATCAAAAACAAAAACGACAATTAAAAACATTGCTGTACTATGGGATACCTGAGAGAGAGAAAGAACATCAAAAATACGTAACATTAACATACTTCGGCACTCCAAGTTACAAAATAAAAAAGCTGCTAGAAAAACACGACATTAAAGTTATTTTCAAAACCCCCAGCAAACTTAATAATTTAATTTTTAATGCCAAACAAAAAACAGACAATATGAAAAGATCTGGGGTGTATAAATTAAAATGTGGTTCTTGCCCATGCATATATATCGGCCAATCTGGCCGAAATTTCAACATCCGGCTAAAGGAACATATGAGTTCATATACTAATAAAAAAACAAATTCAACATTTGCAAACCACCTCTTAGAAAATAATCATACACCGGACATTAACCCCCTGGAAATTCTTCACTTTTGCGACAAAGGCCCTAAGCTGGATCTACTGGAATCACTGGAAATACATAAAGCCCACCGTAATCTGGAAAACCCGCTAATCAACGACCAGACGGAGACAATATACTCATCTATTTTTAACGCCATAATAATATAATCCTCTTTTGTTAATTTGTATACCGCCTAATTATATATGTAATCTATGTTTTACCTGCTTGTTATAAATACCGCCTAAAGAAAATTTGTAATTTAATTGTAGTTTGAAAATGACCATGTAATGGTCGAAACCGGTCACTAATAATAAAAAACCGTGTGTGATAACAACAAAGTGAATTTTATTTATCGTCCTGATTCCATATTTATAAAACCATCCCTTTTTGACAACGCCATCATTTTAGGTGATTTTAATTTAAACATAACCAAATCCCGTCATTTGTCTTCTTTCTTTTCCAACTCAAGCTTCATACGCATTCCTACTTCTCCCACCTTTATTCTGAACGATTCACAAGCCACCACCCCCAAAGTATTACTTTGTATACAAAATATCTAAAACCTTATCCACTCCGACAATCTAGTCCCTGGTGTATGTTCTGACCACCTTGCTATCCGTTCCATCTCAACAATTTCGCACTTTTACTTATAACTTTAATAAATGCAAACCAGCCAGAGTTCATTCAGAAATTTCAGAATATTTTATCGCTAATTGCGACAAAAATTGAATAAACTCAATAAAAACATTAAAACACTTATTAATGAATTCAAGACGGACGTTTTTATAAAAACTTGTGTTAAAATTAACGACTCAAAAGGAAAAAAAATGGACGGAGATCAAAAAGCTCAGTAAATAAAAAAACAGGCATTTTACAAAAAATCTTCGACCCGTCAACTAACGAGACCATCACAATCCCCTGACAAAAATTTGCTGACAATTTTAACACGACTTATTCAATGACACAAGACGTTTGATACGTTAAATATTTTGAAATAACCGACTGACATTTTATGCACAAAGAATACTCTCTACTGTTTTGAAGAAAAGGAAAAATACAGCAACTGGACATGACAACAAACACAAACTTATCGTAACATCCTTTCCATTCCACATACATGACTACATTATTAACAACAATAATATTCTATATAAAAAACAATACTTCCCGGATATTTGGAAAATAGGTACTGTAATATCCCCAAACGCGACCAACCCTCTACTTTTTTAACCAGCTACCGTCGTATTACCCTTCTATCTGTTATTGGAAAAATCTACGAAGCCCTTAACAAAAACAAAATCCTCTTTCTAATTTCCAATCACATCCCCAAAAACCAATTTGGTTTTAATCCCCATAGATGGACTTCCTTTCCAGTCACTATCTTAGTATCTCCTCATATCACTTTCATTATTAAACAATTCCTCTTTAATAGATACCTAAAAGTGAAAATCCCCAATTCATTATCTTCTTCCTTTACTCCTGAACCTAACTCCCTCAAGGCTCAGCTCTCTCACTTCCGTTATATAACATTTTTTTGCGTTTATGTCTATAACCATCTCTACTTTAATCCATCCAAATATCTCCTGCAATGGCGCATTAAAATAAATCCTCACATTCCAACGTCGCCGTCGATAGCTGACCGTGACTAGTGCATTTTTGTACTAAAAACCACTAGTATTTAATATCTATGTCGTTCTATCATCATTCTAGGATAACCGAGTAAGAATGAAAAGAAAAGGTGTGTCTAATACCTTCAGAGTTATTCTGCTTTCGGCGGCTCGACTATACATCCATGATGTAAACTAAACCAATTATTAGAATCTTGCCCCTACATTAAACTAATCAAACAGTTGCTTAAAAACTCCAACATCTTTAGTTAAAAGGAAAACTTTAATTATCAATTCAAAATAAAAAGCCCCAAACTACCAAGATTATATTGTTTACCAACCAATACTTTCCAATATTAATTCTCTAACCTATAACCCTTTATCCAGGTGTCTTGCAAATAACTTCTTAAATCATCTACAGAATTAAACCAAAAATACCATACCACAATTTCTTAATATTTGGTTCAGATATGTAGTATAGTAATAATCAGTGAAATGTGTTACCACATTAGAATGATTAGACCATTTTATGAGGAGGATTATCCGTTAGGAAATCGAAATAGAAAAACATACCGATAATCTCAATAAACGCGACGGCGCCCAACGACTTCCACCCCACTTGGAAATCCACATTATGCCACATATATATCTCATCCCTGTTAATTTGTCTGTTCCAATCACACGCGCCGCCAAACGTCAACCACCAACACCGCAGGTATAAAGAGCGCAGTTCAACTAAACGCCATTGCAGTTTTCCAACAAACGCCGCCTAAAGAAGACCAATACGACTCGGACAAAATTTTGCAATTAGGTTGCTTTCAGAACCATTAAAACATGCCGACCACTTATAATGAACAAAATGTTTTTTTTGGTTCAATGTTACAAATCAATCAAATTAAAATGAAGTTTTTCGATAACATTCTTAATTAAAATTCAGAAAAAAAAAACCCGGTTCACCTAACAGCATATATTATTTTGGCAATATAACAAAATCTAAATACCAGCAAGTATAAATATATTAATACCACATTATTGTGACTTTTACAGACACCATTTTCACCTTGTGATCAATAAAAAAATATATAGTTGACGATGACTGAAAACAATAAGTTTAATGTTCTAATGTAGTAAAATAATAATAAATTGGTTTGCAATCAAGAGCAGAGCAAAACTCAGTTTGATTTTTCATATCAATAATGGCATTTAATAACTCATTGTTAATGGATTACAAGTAGGCAAACTGTGACACCTTAATAGAAAGGAAATCTCAGTTTTCCTAATTGGGAACCATGATCAATGGTGATTGGGACCATTCACATGAGATTAAGTGTAAGATCGAGGAAGAAAGAGCTACCTTTAACCAAATCGCTAATCTGTTCAAAAGTCACAGCCTCAGAGTCGACATCAAAATCAGACTTTTTCTATATTTTCTAGATACTTTTCTATAGAATTAAGTCATGGGCAATAAATGAAGCAACACAAAGAAGACTCGAGGCTTTCGAAATGTGAGAATACATGAGAATATTGAGGATCCCTTGGGTAAACAGAGTGGCCAACAATGCAGTGATGGAACGAATAATACTTGGAAGTAGTGAAACCCATCAAGAGAAAATAAGTATATACCTTTGGACATATAATGAAAAACGAAACCAAATACTGCCTTCTAAAATCCGTTCTCCAAGGGAAAGTCTATGATAAAAGAAGACCAGAAAGAAGAAAAATATAGCTTAAAAACTTAACAACATGATTCTCAACAACTACCATTGAACAATTCAGAGCAGCCGTGAGATTAATAATCACCTTCAGAATGGTTGCCAATATTCGGAACGAATAGGAACCCGAAGAACAAGAATATCCCAGTTTGTTATTGTCTATTACAAATATCAAAAAAAATAATTAAAAGTTATGGTCTAATTCATCAAAAGTTGCTATGTTCTAGATTTACTCACAATAATTTTATTTACAACAGTTTTATGTATGCTTATTTCTCATATATTCTCTATTGCAACTATAATTATCTATACATCCTGGTTGCACTCATTATGTAATAAACTATATATTTAATAGAATAAAGATAAAGAAATCGTGTCTCAATACAACTACATATTTTAATTTTTCTCTGGCGGTTGTTTAAGTAAAAAATAGTTAATTTTTGTTTATTTTCATGAAAAATACTGTTTAAAATTAAACAACGCATTTCCATCAGTACAAAATCCGCTCTGTGCGTGTATTAAATGAATGGTTCTATAAATATGCTTTTACTGAAAATCTACTGCTATAATCAGGCGACCATAAATATTTCAATAAAGAGTTTTACATGGAGCGTTTATAAATTTATTCCCCAAATGGAAAATGATTACCCCATTGTAACAAACCGCTGGGAAATTACGGGCTATGAAGTGAAAATTAATTGGAAGGTAAAAATTGTGAAATTAATCTTTCCACATCCCCCGATTTTATAGCAATTACGAGGGATCAGGGCGCTGGAAAATCAATTTTCTTGTAATGAAAATATAATAGTATATTCCTTAATAAAAAGGTAGCAGCGGCCGAGGGTAAAATTACCACCTCAGTTTATTTAATTAAATTGAGGTGCTAATCATGCCGTCGGCTGCTGATAATTTTTATTAGAAAATATATTATTAAATTTCGATTATAATTAAAATTTATTTTGCCAGTGTGCCGTCACTAATAGTTGCGGATAAATTTTTCTATATGGCATTATATTATTAAATTTATTTCGAAATAGTAAATATTTGTGAAACAAACCAAGTGATTTTAATTATTAAACCTATATATTAACATAATGTTTCAACAAGTGATTAATCAGAAACAAGTATATGATGTAGTAAATATACTTTCATAAACAAATCTTTCCTTTTCTTACAATTTCTCGGGGTAAATTAACAATTCATTCAAATTATTGCTAAATAAGATATTGCTATTAATCACTTTACCTCCTCAATTAATAACTGCATTTGAAGTAACGGTGTTGATAAGTAATGCATTTTTTAATGTAGTATTAATAGTTCACTCTTATGTGAATTACTTCTTATATTTATTATTGATAAAAAAATATTTAGATTTATAAAAACGCCGATGTATAGATTTATTCCTTGAATTAATGTTTGTTTAGGGGCAAGAGGGGCTTCTTCTTTAAATAATGGAAATGCTTCTCTATATTTTAATTTTAACTTTCCAACTATAAAATTGAAGTTTTAGAAATTTAATATGCACAGAGCTCAAATTTTTATGCAACATGAAATATTTTCACGATTAACCTTCCTTTTTATCTCCCCAATTATCTGGATTTATTGCGGATAATTCATATCTTAAGATTTAAATTTCTATTAATTTGAATTTTATTTCGTAATTTGATATATTATTTAAACCATTTGTTTTTAATTAACGTATCAAACAAATCCTTTTTGGATATTATAATCTCTCATTTAATGCACTCAAATCGGATAAAGTTATCATCCGACTTTAAACTAAAGTCCGGTATTAAATAAAGCACGTAATATCCTTGTTATGTACCTGACATTTCAATTTATTTGATACACTTTGATTTATCACTTGTTGACATGAAACGACAGAGATGACACGTTATCATATCACGTTAAATAATTTTATATATAACAAAAACTAACAACAATTTCTCATTCGATTTATATGGAGAAGCAAGTTTCGTTTTAGATATTGCAGTTTAAAAGTTATAAATATTCTAAAAATGAATAAAATAAAAATAATTTTTAAACCTAGTTAAAAAATAGAAATTGAATTTTTAATACAAAGATTAGATCCAATAAATAAATTTGATACATATAGTTTATAATGTTGTTTTTCTAAAAGTATGTACATAAATATAAACATCAACTAGCAGATCTTTAGCGCTCCTTTCGCCTAAATAAATTCGGTATTAGAACGAAACAACAACTTTCCAGGTGAATATCTCGACCAATTGTTATTAAATTATACAAAAGTAATTTGTGTGTTGTAAACAGCACAGCTATCAAAGCAACACTAGTTATTATAGTATTTAAAATGTACTGATGAAACCTTATTTTCACAGATTGTCATTTATTTTAACATCGCACATATATAACGTCCGTTGGTAACTATTCCTCCATATAATATTTATTTTATTATATATATATATATATATATATATATATATATATATATATATATATATATACCCCGCTTCAAATATTCTTGAGACCTTTACCGCTTATACATAGAATACTAGATTTTACGAAAATATTTTCGTGTGTTTTCTAATTATTAGTGAATTTTCTACAACGTAAAGGACTTATATATATATAATCCCGAACGTAATTATTTTCGTAAAATTCAGTAATCCATTTCAGGTATAAATAAGACCTTCAGTCGATTATACTTCATTATTGTGCCAGTTGCCGTACGTACCTGAGTAAGTTATTTATATTTCATTATATTTATTTTAGTAAAAGTTTTTATTTATGTTTGAAATAAATTTTATAATAAAGCTGTACTGAAGAGATTGAAATATCGAAACACGTGTCTACAGATGGTTATAAAATTGAGTATTGAATTATTTAATTGCTTTTGCTAATTTATTTTTAAATACATCAACCTAAATTCATTTTTTGTTCCAAATTACCATAATATAGTCACTCACAAACTATTTAACGTGCATTCAATCATTTTTAGTTCATTTTACCGAAAGAAATGCGTTCAAACTAGTGTTGCTTTGATAGCCTTGCTATTTTGTAACACGCAAATTACTTTTGTATTATTCAATGTCTGTCGAAGTAATAGCTAGAGAAGTAGTTGTTTCAAAAGTGATTTGTTCTTGTAGTCTTAATAAGACTCATTTGTTGTAGATTTTACGAAAATATTTTCGTGTGTTTTCTAATTATTATACATTGAATAGTTTTTTGTCCGATATTATTCATCAGTACGTGGCGATGTTTGCATTGAGACCCCTTAGTACTCTGTGAAGATTGAAAGAAGTAGCATATTAAGGTTTATTCATTCTAAATTCAACTTGCAACCAAGTAACCAGAATCTCTACATTCCAACTGATACACATTACATGATAGCCTTTTTGATTTTATTTAGTAAAAGTAAATACTGTGATGTTCGTTCTTATTGAGCGCCACATAATTCCATAGGTTGGCATTTTGTGAGGTATTTCTTCATTTATAGATTACGATCCTTTTTAGTTAAAAGCAAATGCTTGAATTAACTACATTTCTTCCTGGTCGAATAACTTATATCCTCCTAATCTTTTTTCTGAAGCAAAACTTCCAGGTATTTTCAATTTTCTGTTACATAATGGGTCAACAATCAGAAGGTTCTTGGAACATGTTTCGTTTTTTTTTTCGTGTTTGCTATTTTAATTGAATTTTAGTATATTACCTCGTTGATCCTTTCTACAATTTTGTAAACATTTGCATATTTCGAAAGAGATTTGAAGTCAATACGAATTAGATAACTAAACTCAATCTAAATTTTCATAGCTGCTTTCCCGATGCGGTTGTAAATTTGTCGTCGTTTTAGTGATTTTAAATTATCACCATACCTCTTAGAAGTAATTAAATTATAATTGTCTTCCTTTGTCCCAGAACAGTTTTAAAGGGATTTTAAGATGGCGTAAGAAATTGTTAACACACTACGGACGGGTCGGGTATTAATACTCGATTCGCGAACTGCCTCCTATGGACGGGGCGGGTATTTGTACCCGCTTCAAAACGCTGACGGAGCAGGCGGATTTACGCTCACTACGACCGCTTTAACCAAGACTTAAACGTTGCATTTGTTTACTCTTGTTTTCATGTATATGCATATAGGAGAAAAACATTTTTCTGATAATGCTAATTTGGACCCTAATGGCGATAGATTGCAAAAATTCCAATAGCTTCTGGATTATTTTATTTTCTAGCAAAGTTTAGAGATGTTTATCATCCTGATAGTGAATTGTCACGTGACGCCTTGGAGGGGTCGACTATCTTTCAAAGTTTGAAATACGTCTAAAATTGTAAAATAGGAATTCTGATACGTATGGTTAGCGACGAAACATCGGGGTAAATTTGCATCTTCAAAATTTACTGCGGGTAAGGACATCGTCTACAAGATACTATTTTAAATCTACTGCAGCCATATCTAAATTTGTAGCATCATGTCTACATAAACAATTATTACAATAGTGTTGATACGACTGAAGTACTACTACAAAATAAGGTGAGTGTATTCGCGTAAATGGAAGACTTCCTCCTACTTTAAAAACTGCAAAATTAAAACAAGGAGAATCAATGTTTTTGGGTCAAAAAGATATCTTATTGCATTGCTGGGTATCGAAATGAACGGTACGCATGACATCCACTATACGTTCTGGTGACATTATCAAGAGCCATAACATCGACTGGCGCACAAAGGAAAAAAATTGGAAACCAATTACTGTAATTGAGTATAATAATAATAAATATATGGAAGGCGTGGATCGCTCATATTTATCATACTATTTGATGGTACGTCGCAGAAAAAAAAACGAAAAGGGCTGCCATGTTTATTTTGAATTGTGCATTATATAGGGTCCGGCAGAGGAGTATGATAATTTTAGAAAGCGCATAGCTCAGCGCAGTGATAGCCTAAGGTTTTCGATGGTTGATATCTATCTGACCACTAGACCTTGCCATTTTGTTTGGTTTAGTTTAGTTTATGAAATTATGGACCCAAGAGCAACGCATATTTGTTTATGACACTTACTTTGAAACGGGGTGTTCTGTGTTTGCTACGCAACGCAGATTTCGAACAAAATTAAATGTTGCAAGGCACGTTTCCTACGAGAAACACTATCCTAAAGTGGGTGCAGAACTTTCTTACTAGAGGATGGTTGAAGCCTGAAGCACCTCTAGGTGGAGAAAGAAGTAACAGAACCCATGAAAATGTGACTAAGATGGAACAACTTATCCCACCCCAAGGAAGTCTATTGTATTTTTGAGAGAATATTTTGCAGCACTACTCATTTTGCTACGAGGGGACATCGGAACATCGTGTTGCCCCAAAATTCGCCTGATCTTAGGCCCTGCGATTTTTGTCAAATGCTATCACCCACGAAATTCAAGCCATTTCATGACTAACTTCTCAACTCGACTTCTGGAGTGTGTGGAAAGGAACGGACATCACTTAGATGATATTATTTTATCCTACATGAATGCTTGTTTCTTTGATTTGCATACGAAATCGCAAATCCACAACTACCTATTAAACAAATAAAGTTTTGATTTAATTGAAAATGAATTTTTCAAAAACGTCGTACTTTTCTGTCGGAACTTGTATAAAGCGTTTCATGTTTATAAAATTCTAAATACAAATGTAAATATAAAATATAAACCATTTCTACTTGATGTGACCCAAGAATATATTGAAGATAGTAAAGAGACAATTGATGTGGAGCAGGGGGCTTAGTACATCACAAAATGTAATGCGTCACAATACAACAAATGGTGATGTGGCCATCATAGTACTTTCCCTATATTTTACACGAAAACTATAAGGTTTACGCAAAAAAGCTATTCCTAATGATTTGTTCACCATTGAATTCTCTATAATTATTTGTAATGCAAGTTTCATGTAACTCTGACAGTTTATTAGCAATTGGCAATAAATGTCAACATTCAAAAGTTAAGAATTTTATGAAAAATATGTTCGAATAAAACTTGTTCAGTTTTTTATTACCTTTAACTTTTGTTTGAACCATTTTTCAAATTTTTTTATATCTAGAAAAATAAAACGAAAAAACAAAAAAATGCCTCGAGTAAACAACCACTTCCGGTCTATGAATGTTTACCAAAAGCTTTTCAGCTCCAGTTTTTAACTATAAAACCTTAAGTTTGAAGTTTCATCTCAAACAGATTATTCGTTTTTGAGATACAGCGTCCACCGACATACACACAGACAGACAGACACACATCCAGACACAAATTTTTTTTTTCCAGAAATTAGTGTTTTGGGTTCAGGGTACCCCAAAACGGATATTTCCGCAAAAAAAAAAAAATCAAAAAAAAATCACGAAAACAATACTCCCCCTATATCTACTATATAGGGAAAGTAAAAAGTTACTATCCAAAGATAGCAAAAAACACAAAATTGTAAATATAGTTACTGGCGCATATGTACCGCCCATAAAAAGAAGAGTTTAACTTGTTTCATGTGTGATTATTGTAAGGCATCCCTCCACAAGGGTGATTGTTTTTTATTTTCAAATTTCACAAAAATATTATATTTAGCAACTTTTGCTTATATCCATTGTTTTTAAATGCGTCGTTTTTTGGTTTTTAAAATTATTTTAAAAATAAATAAATAATAACATGCAACACTGCTGATAACATTTTATAATAAATATTATTAAAAATAAATGTTACTTTGTCTCATTCATTTCTTGATTTCAACATTATCTTGAAGCAGAGCATTCAAATTTGCGTGCTGACGCTGCAAAACCGACCCGGCCCGCGGACCAGTCTAGCGCTGAAGGCACCCGTCCATAGTGTGAATTAGAATCCATGAAATTGCTTAATTCAATTCTGTTTGTATTATTGTTACATTTATTATAAACCGTAATTGTTTTGTACGCAGGGATCCCAAATGTGTGGATCAAACACAATACTTTTGAATCCTTGCTCCATAGTTGTTACAATATTGTCAATAGTTAATGTCCGTTTGATCATTTAACAGAAGGCATGTGCTTTTTTCTTTTATTAATTTCTAAGTTTTCTAGTAAGTCTAGTTCCTTGCTTTTTCTTTCTTGGTGTAATATTTTGAATTCTTCATTGAAAGAATGTCCTTCGTCTAGCAGGTGGTTGGCATATGTAGAAGTCCTTTTATTGTTGATATATGCAGCACGATGTTCTTTTATTCTGTCAATGAATGCTCTTCCCGTTTGACCGACGTATGTTTTGGTCAAATGCAAGTCAACATATATAGTTGATTCCTGGGGCCAAAATATGATTTAACCCAACATATCTATATTCAAAAGTTTACGGATAAGCCGGAATTTGTCTTGAAAATTCCAAAAATTTTTATATCTTTTGTTTATAATAATTGAACGCTTTATTTGATTTGAATGAACTTTATTATTTATAACTACCATAATATAATACATCATTTTAGTTATTATGGTCATTATGGGTTGACATGAAGGAAAAAAAAAAGTAGTCCCACCACTTAAAAACTAAAATATTTTTTTATTGGTTTTACCTGAGTATGAAAATTTTGCTGGATCCATTTTTTAATAATCTAAATGAATTTGTCTTTAATAAAATGTTGATTTTATAATATAATCTAATTTATTTATTGCAATAACTGTATTTCCTTTATCTGCTTTTGTAAATAGGTGGTTGGCATATGTAGGAGTCCTTTTATTGTTGATATATGCGGAACGATGTTCTTTTATTCTGTCAATGCTCGTCGTGTTTGACCGACGTATGTTTTGGGGTAATCTCCGTAATTCAACATATATACTCCACTACGTTTTGCTTTGATATTAGGATCTTTATTGTTTTTTTATAAAATTGCCTAAATTATTATTTGTTTTAAATAATGATAAAATAAGATGTAGCGTCAACAAAGAAACACATAAAAATCAATGTGGAAATGAAAGTATATTATACAATTTTTAAACCAAAACATTCATAAATACTGTATGATGTATTGTGCGAATTTTAGTTTCTTGAAACTATTTAAAATGTTTTCCAATGTTAGTGTTAGACAAGTGAAACTTTTATATACCTATACTCTACAGAACTACGAACTTTTGATTCATCTATCACTTGGTTTACAAGGATTATCCTTGTAAAACACTTAGAGAATGATCGTGTGATCGAAACTAGTTAGGGAAGTGAAATAAATAAAATTGTGAAACAAATAAATCAAGTGAAATTAATTAATTACACATATACTCTACAGGTTTTTTACAGTTACAATTAATGGGTTAAGTATAGAAAATAATCTCTACAACGTTTGTTACAATCATGAAATTGTCATTTGGCGGAGAATAATTGCTTTTGTTTCCAAAGAAATGTATACACGTAGAAATTTTGCCGATTTTGTCAATTCCAGATTGTATTCACCGAGATTTACTGTGGATGGTGTCATAATGCTTTCATTCTTTTTGAATAGTATAAAATTTGTTTTATTTTTATTTATAACAAACAGTAACTGTTGGCGGGTCCACTAATCCACCAGTCACCACAAAAGATGCCGACCCACAGAATCAACCTCCACAATGGAAGCGCATTTGTAGAGCCGAGCTAAAGCGCAGAAGGAAGACCAGGGAGGCATTGGCTGTTTCAAAGACCGCTGAAGCCCCCAAGACCCTGCTGAAAAATAAGTGTGCCCCCCAGGAAAGGTTGGCAATCCAATGCCCAAAGGCATAGGGATGCTGCCGACTGACAGCCCACAAAAAAGAGAAATCGGTCCGCTGTCTCTGAGCCACCATCTGGTCAGCCCAGGAAGGTGGCAAAAAAGACGGACGGGAGATTCGCCCGAAATAATGTTCCGAATCCACCTCTCTCGAGAGGAAGGAGCGACGGGAGAAGCTACAAGGAGGCTGCCTCTAGGCACCTCCAAGTAGCCATTAACGATCAGAACAACCCTTTGGGCAAAATCACCAAGGAACAGGCGGCGATGATCGAAAAGGCAATGCTTGAGGAGCTGGACAGAATGCTGAACCCCTCAGACTACATCCACACATTTCAGGAGTACCCACTCAGGGGATACATTACGTATCACCTGCGATAATGAGCCCGCTTTGAAATGGCTCAAAAACCTCGCCTACAACCACTGTGGGTAGGGGCCACACTGACTATCGCGACAGTGGATTTGGCAAGTTAAATGGGAATATATTCACACATTCCACAAATAGTAAGCCTAGATCGTGTATTTACGTACCTAAGCACATAACATCCTATCTTATGCCACAGCTTTCCACCAATAACATCACAGAGGTAAGACTGTCAGCAGGAGACGGCAACAAAGACACCATCCTGGAGTCAGTTTACCTCCCTCCAGCCCCCTGGAACAACTCGTGCTACACTATGAAATGGAGAAACTACTCATCGTTATTGGCTGCGACGCTAACTCACTGCATATCATGTGGGGCAGCATGGATGCCAACAACAGAAGTGAGTCACTACACGAATTCATTATCTGTAACAATTTAGAAAAACTAAACCGAGGCTCTGAACCCACGTTCGTGACAACTCGCAGCCAAACTGTAATAGACATTACATTGGCGACTAGCGGTATATCAAACAAAATCCACGACTGGCATGTATCAACGTCGGTTTCAATGTCGGACCATAGGTGGATTAAATATACACTAACACATACAATCGGTAAGTAAACACGTTACCTTCACAACTCGAGACTGATGGATAGGAATGCCTACGTAGACAACCTCTCACGGAGTCTGCGAACCTGCGAAGCTGCCGTCCAACTTAATACAGTGGAAGACAATGAAGCCTATGTAAATACGTTTCAACACTCCACTATAAAAGCATACAATGACTCCTACCCTGCGAGATAGGTGGAAGACTCCTGACGGTGCGGAGAACTCGACCATCTCAGAAGAGCGGCGAGAAATTCCTGTAATAAAGCGAAGAAATCAGAACATCGATCGGACTGGATGGTCTATAAAAATATCCAACAAGACTATAAAAAACTAATAAGACAAAGACAAAGGGCAGCCTGGAGGTCTTTTTGTGAGAAGGTTGAAACCACCTCAGCAGCTGCGAGGCTCAAAAAGATTCTCTCCAAGAATCCCTCATGACAAATAGGTTGCCTAAAACGAGAGAATGGGAGATATTCTTCTAACCTCTCAGAAGCAGCTGTAATTCTTATTAACACCTATTCCCCAAGATGTATGGACACCTCCTACGAAGGTTGGTCAGAATCCATACACTCAAACCCCTCCAAGGTGGATTGGGAGGCGGCAGATTACCTCACGGAGGAGGCACGCACGTATAACCAGGACAATCAAAACTTCTCACCATTTACAGCCTGACAACCTACTGCGGCGGCTTAACGACAATAGCTTCCACACCATAGGATATGCAAATGACACCATCCTGCCAACATGCAGATTTGAGACCGTGATATGCAGCATAATGCAGGAAGCCCTCAAAATAATTGAACACTGGTGCAATGACCAGTCTCTGACCATAAACCCCTCAACGACTGAAATGGTCCTCTTTACAAGGAAAAGAAAACTAAGTAAGCTAAAGCTTCCTAAGCTTCTCAACGCCCGGTTGGCATTGTCGTCGGAAGTCAAATACCTGGGAGTGATCCTCGACGGAAGGCTGACGTGAGAATCACATCTCAAAATGAAATGTAAAAAAGTATGTGTCTCCCTCTGGCAATACAGGAGTTTGGCTGTACACAGCGGTAGTAAAACCAATGCTAATCTATTGAGCACTCGTCTGGTGGCCCAGAGCCAGACAGAAAATCTCAGCAAAGCAGCTTACTAAATTGCAAAATACTTTTGTATCATTGTTGAGGTATTCTTTCAAAAGTCTGTTAGACTCAGAAAATGATTACTTTTTTTATATCACTTTATTTTACTTACTTACTGTGACCATTTGGATTTGTGGGGGCGTTCTTAAAAAAGTATCTGCTAATTTCTATCCCAGATGGCCTATTTGTTGAGATTTATTAATAGTTCATGTTCTGAAAAATCGGCACATAACTTAAAGCTGTTGTATGTGTTCGATCTGGTTTGAATTTTATCACAAACAAATTTCTTGTTCCCTAGGATCCCTTTAATATGGGATTCCATATCCGAAAGGGTTACTTCCTTACTACTTTGAACTCTATTAATAAAGAAGCAATTTTTTCGTGGTTCAGCAGATATTCCTGATGCGTTGTTTCCAGTGCTAATTAATTTGCTTCTTTTAGTTCGCCTATTTCCTTTATAAATAGTAAAACCATCAAATTCGTCTTTATCACTAATGTACCATAAAGTCGATGCCTTCAAGATTCAGGTTTTAGAAATTTTTATTTAAGTAACTATGAAGTTTCAGCATTTTATTTTGAATGAATTTCTCCCAGATTTTCACTATTTTCTTTAAGTATTTTTTCTAGTTATCTTTGTCTTCTGATTTCGAAAATGGTTCACCAATTCGACCTTAATCTTTTTAAGTTTGTTAGTAATTTATCTTTCATATTTTCAGAAAGAGATAACAACATCTTTATTTGGAAAAAGAAAAATACATTTAGAACAAATATATTTTAATTTAAAATAAGGATTAGTCCGTTCGTTCGTTTGAGCTATGCGTATAATGCGAGCTAATGAATTTATGAAGAGTGATTGATGCATGTTAGTGTTTAGGGAGGATATTAAGGTTCGCTTAGGTTATTATTTCGTTGGAATATTGGGGTGACTTTGGTGGTTTCTTAAAGGGGAAAATAGTAGGGGGTATGGTATTAGAATTTTCTTATTCCAGTATTTTCTTCTAAAATTACGAAATTTTCTGAATAATTGGTTATTTTTCGTATGTGCAGTGTTTTCTTCTATTGCGACCTCTTTTATCCCTTCTCTTTTTGTTGTCATTTTAAATAGGAATTATATATTTTAACGAAGTTCTCATAGTATCACAATAATATTCCTATACAAATAAAAAAATAAAAACTAAAAAGAATAAAATTGAAAATCTCTATCCGTTTTAAGGATAATCATACTACTTCTCACCTTGTTCGAGAGCCTATAATGTTAATTCATAAATAGTGTTGTAAACTGTTTTCAAATCAAAGGAATTGGTAATAAACTTAATGAATTTCTTTGACACTTGCTTTTAACATTCAGTGATTAGATAAGACTAGATACTCTAGATTAAACCACATGAAGCCATCATATTATTTTGCAGATTTTGGGTTTCAAAAATCCTACGTTATATTCACCAAGACTATACAAATTAGTCATTTAATATTATCTACAATTATTTTTTATATTACATTCATGAAACTGCTACACTTATTTTATAAAATAGATAAAATTCCATTATATTTCTCCCAAAAATATTCACCAAATTTTTGTTTTAAAAAATTAATAATTGTGTCAAAAATTAAAATATAAAATATCTTTGAATTTCTCTATTAGTATCGTTATGAAAAATACGAGAAATACGAAACTTTTATTGGAGGTCATCTTACAGCGATCCAAAGACATCCGAGGGGAATCAATTGGGATTGGCGGAGAAAAGGACAGCATCGTAATATCGTTGTATTATGTCTTCTATTCTGGTATGCGGACAAGATCGATGGGAGCAATGTAGAGGACAGACGTTTTCCTGATCATTATAAATGTTTATTGAAATTGTATTGTCAGCAAACTGTGACGTGACGACGACATTCCATCTCACAGCTGTCTACGTGTGGATCGTGCCCTCAATTTCCAGCCCTGTTCGAGTTAATGTATACATACCAAACGTATAGTTATATTAGTAAATTATTTATTATAGGATGAGTTATTAAATCATAACAAATTTTAAAAATAGTGAAAACTTTAACGTTACTCTTTAATTACGTGACGGGCTTTAAATTATACATACGCAATGTGGAAATTGCACTGTATTTCAACTATGAGAATGACACTAATTAAAACTCGTTTAATTTAAAGCGAAAAATAAATTAAATTTTATAATGAGTACATGGGCCCAGCAAACTAATTACGACTATAACTGAAAAATCTTAATACATGTAAATACATTTATTTATAAATTCCTAAAAGCGTTATATTAAAATTATTGAGAAAAATATATACATACTATATTTGTGTTTATACAAAATCATTTAATTGAAAATAAAAAGTGGTACTGACGTAGAAGTGCAGCATCATTAGTTCGGGTTTGCAATGAGATGCTTGGCTTCGAATATATTTATAATTTATAATAAAATATTGGTATTTATTGTTTAACATATAAGTAATGTTTTACTAATAGTCTCAATTACTAATACCAGCTTTTTAGTCATTTATAACTGAATGTTACAATTATGCTGTTTTGTAGGTCCTTGTATTACTCAATTATTTAATGATATTCTAAATAGTATCAGTTCTACAATCCTATCCCTTCATTGAATACATTTCAGTTATTTGAATTTGCGTGTTTCCTATGCTGGAACATATCTTGCACTATGCATTTTTTCTGATGTATTGTTAACATTCGTTTGCTTTCGTTTGTCGTGAAAGTAGAGTTGTTTTCAATGATTAAATAATTAATTTAAAAACTACAAAGACTATGGAATGTTTATTACTAATTTTTAACATACAATAATTATACAATATTAAAACTAATTACAATTTTCATGGCTGCGTAAGTAATACATATTTCGAAATTTATGCTTTTATTGACAACGCACAAAATTCAATTGTATATTGTATTTCACGCTTTTGTTAAAAAGGCTTGCCCAGTCGACCATAAACTATTTACAATCTGATCGTACATGTGCTGATAACGGGCGGGTATTAATTTCGTACGAGATCGCTATAAATAATTCGTTTCGAAATATTAAGCAGACACTCTTTAACCCTAATCTGCAATCATATTTACGATCATCTAATTAACTGACCCACCGTAAAACTAATTAAACCATAAATTAAATTTCCCATATTTAACTTCGAGGTGTGGGCGAGTTTTCACCTCTCTTGCGCTCTCTCCTGAATATTCATTAATTTCAATTTTACGATGTCATATGAAACACGTTACATTATCAATATTGTTTTTTTTTTTAATTCAATTAAGATTAGATTTTTATTTCTATGTTAAAGTTTGAAACCTTTATGAGAAAAGGATAACTTTTTAGTACTTTGCTGAAATAATACACCCATAAATAACTATATAACTTTACAAACTTCATTTATATATTTCAGGCTAAATGACAAATAAATAAATAATTTGTACAAATTACATCTAGCAGAAGTTATTCTTTATTATGTATGTCGCACTATTTTGGTAAATTTATTGTTGCATAATCGTCATGCTAATTCTACTACATACATTTTATTCCATCCACCACAATTTAACAAATAAATTAAATAGCATATAAATGCATTAAATATGTTTTTAAAATTTGTGTACATCAATCAGAATCAACATATATAAATAAAAGTTGCATATTTTTTTATATTATTGCAAATATATGATTTAAAATTACAATATTGTTAGGTTAAGTTTATTATGTATCTATGTGTGTGTATATACAGGGTGAGTTTTTTTCGATGTTCTCTATGGGGATCTCGGAAACTATAAGAGATAGAGAAACGGATAAATGGGGAAAGAAGTGTAGATTTACGAGACGAATAAAATTCCACTTTTAAAGTTTTCAAAAAAGTCAAGGGTAACTAGATATTTTGAAAAAAGTAAAAAGTGTCAATTTTTTCAAATCAATATATCTCGGTTTTTATAATAGGTAGAAAAAAAACTGTAGAGGACAAAGTTTTAGATAATTTTATGCAGATTAATAAAAAATAACCAGAAAATTTTTATCGCCATTATTTTCCGAGATATGACGCAAACTTACATTTTTTTAATGGAAACCATAGTTGGCTGTGACCTCATTCAAAAGGTAATTTTTTTCTCTTTAATCCAATATGGCATACGACATAGTTATTTCTAAAAATGATTGAGTTATAGTCATTTTAAATTTTATTATAAATAAAAAATGGGTAGCCATGAAAAAGATGAAAGTAAAACAATTGCAGTTGTTTATAATAATAGCAATATTGTAATTATTAGTTCTACAAAGTTAAATAAAAATGGAAAACTAGCATAAGTATAATAATTTTGTAATTATCAAATAGCCTTCTGTATGTGGTATAAACCCATTTGTCAAGAGGATAATACATTTCTTACAAAAATATTATGGACAGATGAATTATATTAATCTACATAAAATTATCTAAAACTTTGTCCTTTACAGTTTTTTTTCTATCTGTTATAATAACCGAGATATATTGATTTGAAAAAATTGACACTTTTTACTTTTTTCAAAATATCTAGTTACCCTTGACTTTTTTGAAAACTTTGAAAGTGGAATTTTATTCGTCTCGTTAATCTACACTTCTTTCCCCATTTAACCGTTTCTCTATCTCTTATAGTTTCCGAGATCCCCATAGAGAACATCGAAAAAAACTCACCCTGTATATATATTGTAAAAAGGGCTTCCCGTTTATAAATAAATAAATAAATAAATAAATAAATATATTTCATTTAATTAAATATTAACCACTACAAGTAGATACGGGGATTTCAATATCTCTCTGGTTTCAAAGCAGTATTCAATCCTACAGAATGTTCAACTTAGTGGACACTCGCAATCTATAATTATCTATTTAGTAAAATACATTACATATCGAAACTAAAACTAAATAAAAGGATGCGAATAGACCGTAAGCTGATTTTAACGTACGAAAGTGTGCAAAGGGTGCCCAGGGTGTGCATTAATCAAACTGGCAGGGGGATAATCATTATTTGGAAGAGGGATGCTCCTGAATGGCCCGAAAGGGGGATGATGGAATTTAATTACGATAGTAATCCGTCCGAAAACGAGCGTTTCCATCGTCTTGCGGAAGGTTCTCGAATGAAAATACTGAATCTGTAGTCACTAAAACAATAATTTAGTCAAAAGGCTTCATTCAGTAGATTAATTCAATCCATTTCATACGGATTTACCAAACTGTATGCAATGCAATACTCGTTACCATATATGGAGTAATAATTAGGAATACATTTACACACATTTACATTTTAGATGTGCGATCACGATATATTTCAAATAATAAACATAGAATAAAATTAGTTTAAAATAATTAGAAATTAAGATGTTTTTACATATTAGTAAATTTTATGAAGTACATCGAAATCTATCACAATCTGAGTATTATTTTAAAGAGTGTCCCAAACTTAACGCAAGATTTGCATTTATCGCCATTGGCGCAGTAGATTGTTGGCAGCCCATTTGAGAGACAAGAATTGGTTACTAAAAATATGGCATTACATGATACAACAATATTTATTCATTACTGAACAATATTTTAAAAGTAATGAAAGTTTGGCGACCATAGTTTGAAAATTTCATACAAAATATGGTCGGAATAGTGTTTTAAATTCGTAATCTGTGAAGAGATTAATTGAAAAAAAATAGGGAAACTGGCTCAGTTGGAGACTCTAAACATATTGGTCGTCCAAAAACAAGCCATTCAAATGTCAATATCGAAACAATACGGAAAAATTTTAGTGAAAAATCCAGAACATCAATACGGCGTCGTGGTCAAGAATTGCAAATTTCAAAAAGCTTTTTACGCATACTCACAAAATATCTGTGTCTCCATGCTTACAAAATTCAGTTATCACAACTGAAGCCTAATGCTCATGCACAGCAAAAAGAGCTGTTGAATGAATTATTGAACAGAACAAAAAGTGTATGCTAATTTTTCGAGCAAAATCATCCTAAGCGATGAAGCATATTTTCACATTGATGGTTTTGTTAATCGGTAAAATTGCCGTGTTTCGGGTTCAGAAAACCCACATGTGATTGTCGAAAAACAAATGCATCCACTACGCGTCACTGTTTGGTGCGGTTTTTAGGGCGGAGATATCATTGGATCATACTTTTTTGAAAATAAGGTTGGTCAAGCAGTGACTGTGACTAGTGCTCGATATCGCAACATGCTCTCACAGTTCTTTCTGCTGAAATTGGATCATATTAATGTGGCCAATATGTGGTTTTAACAAGACGACGCAGCGTGCCATTTAACCCTTAAACCAATTCAATTACTGCATAAGACATTTCTTGATCGTGTACTGGGCGTTTCGGTGATCAGAATTTAACTCCACTAGATTTATTTAATGGGTTTATTTAAAGACAAAGGTCTATACCAACAAGCCCAAAACTACCCGTGCATTACAGGAGGAAATTAAACGCTGCATCAATGAAATTGAGCCAGAATTATGCAGAATGGTCGTGGAAAATTTCAAAACAAGGGTGCCTATGTGCCAGCAAAGCCGCGAAGGCCATTTGCCCGATGTGTTATTTCATAAATAACCCTATTCTATATACTTCATGAATAAAAAAATCAATTTAAAGACAAAAAAACTGTGTTTTCTATTTAATTCAAATCTTACTTTAATTTTGGGACACCTTTTACAAGGTAATTCGTATTAAAATATATAATATATTTAAAATTAACATAAATGTTGGTGTGCCCCATCTTATTTTTTGATAGAGTTTTATTCTCTTAACTAACTGTAATATTTTAATAGATTACTTTAGAAACCATGTAAATATACTCAAAAAACTATTTTCGTTTAGCAATTGTGATAAGATAATCTGCATATAAAAGCATTTTTACTCACTACCATTCCACCTATATCTTTATATTTGGCTATACTAAAGAATTCAGAGCAATATTGCTATTTTTATTTGTACGTCGTATGTTCTTTTCGATACTATTCTATATATGGAATACAATCTTGAATTAGGTGTTCTATTGCGCCTTGCCACTTTTAGAATGGCACTCTCTCTTTTTCTCGCTAATCTGGATTTATACTTATTTGATGTGTAATAGAAGCTGACGTCAAAATATAATACTAAAATTGAAATTATGCAATATAAATAGATTATAAATTATTAATGCAATTTTCTATCTGGCCAAATAATATCGCAACGAATAATTATATCATAAATCCAGAAACAATCTGTATCTATCTCATTAAGTTATACAAGAAACCCTTACTTGCCTTAGTTCTTGAGAAGAACTTGAAATAAAGGTTCTTTGTATTACTTCTAAATGGTCGAATATCTCCCGGCTGAGATTAGTAGTGCGCAATAGTTGCATTATACAAAAATATAGATTTAGGTTTAACACGTTAAGATCAAACGAGCACTATCGAAAATGGCTTAAAGAACACAGAAGTAAACGACAGATTCTCCAGTCCTTAACCCTCCACTTCAGCTTCACTTATACCTATCCCCTACAGAGACGAACTTATGAAATTTAAAAATGTGATTGACCTGAGTTTAACTCAAGTTCTTGATATTATTCTATAACATACACTTACTGGAAAACGAAAATTTGTAATTTACCTTAAAAGATAGTCTCATACTAAAAATAATGTGTTCCATTGGCGATTCAGAAATGAATCAAAATTATGCAATGGAATGCTAGGTCTATTGTAATTTTATAAACCAGAATAAAATTGATATTTCCAGTTAAAACCGGAACTTAAATTTAGAATTATTAATTATAACTGCATTGGAAAATAACTACGGAATAAGGCGGTGTAATTATTGTAATTCTCAATACAATCTCTTAAAAAAAATTATCTTAAGCCTAAATAATGATGGGAATATTGAATATTGTTGTATTCTTACTACTTTTGAGAGTAAAGACTCACATATCGGATCAGTGTACAAACTTCCACATGTTCATACAATGATATCGGAATAAACCACTCTCCTGAACTCTGTGAAAGGTAATTGAGTAATCGGCGGAGACTTTAATGCTTACCAACCTCCTCAATGTTACTACAAAAACATTCAATGAAGTCATGGATCAAGTGGAAGCAATAAATAATTCAAATTTAATCGTGATTAACATTGCAGGTATTACAAGAATATCGGCACCCAATGAATACCTCTCAGCGATCAATGTCACAATTTCCTCTCTAAACAACTACAAGAAAGTTAAAAAACCAGAACATCTCGACGCTAATTTTCTAATATCAGATATAAACAGATGTGTGGATAAGAACATATCTAAATCCAATACATTTAAGGACAAGATTTCGAATAATCTACTCTAGCGGAACACAGTGGTTAAATAAGGTAATACAGAATATGATAACTGAAAGTTTTATACATGCAAAGAAAGAGTATACTCCTACCAAGAGGCTGTTAAAACTAAAAGCAAGGCAAGAATGGAAGAGTTCCTACACCAACATTAATAAAAGTACTCTCCCAACAAAAATATAAAAACATATTAGGGCGTTTAATGGCAATCCTCTTAAGACTCGACCAATACCTCCAGAAATTTGTTAGTTAATTATAAATCTATTTGCCCCTCAATTTTATTCTCCAACACAAAACTCACATATATCACATGAAACACATTTACTTACATTCACCTTTACTAGTCAGAATTATCCATGATCCTCAAGAATGTTAATTCCAATTCCTGGTTTGGATACAACCTATTTGAAAGGGTGCCTACTTGGCATCTATAATTACTTTGAAGAGTTTATAAATGTTATTTTAATTCCCATATTAAAAGCTAACAAAGATAAAACAACCTCCATGTCATAAAAACGAATAACTTTGCGATCATGCCTAACAGAAATATTTGAGAGAATAGTTAAGTTAAGATTACAATGGTAGTTAGTATATAACCACTGTGGACATCCCACAAAAAGTAGCATATAATATTGTGTCTTTATATATTGGAAGAAAAAGTATACAAATTTGCCAATATAACCGCGTATAGCTTATAGAGGGATGTCGCATGGATCGGTCCTAGTCCCTTTGCTCTTGAATATTTATAGTGCAGATATCCATACAATATTTTCTCCAAATATAAAGTGTATTTAATAATATGATTGTCCATCCAGTGTTGAAGAAGTATGGTTATTAATCAAGTAAGATAGGCGACACAGAATTAATTATATATATATATATATATATATATATATATACAAAGACGTAAAGTACTCAAAAATAGCGATTGAGTACTTCTTTTTCAAATTAAATAATGATAAAATAATTCAAAAAAGAATGTCGTTTTTTTTTCAAAAAATGAAGCTATGAGGGGGGCCAGGTCAAACACTGTTTAAAAAAAATGACATTCTTTTTTAAATTATTTTACCATTATTTAATTTGAAAACGAAGTACTCAATCGCTATTTTTGAGTAATTTACGTCTTTGTAGGGGGGGCGAGGGTAGTATTTGGGCAGGCTGAGAAAAAAACAACCTTTTAAGGTTGTGAGTAAGTCTTAAGTAATAATAACAGTTAATTACGTGACGATTTTCGCAATTTAATTGATAAAAAACTTTTACATTTGCAGCGCCATCTTTCGACCAATAAAAAAATGTTTCGGATAAAACTTACATACTTTTTAACCGTCTATTAGAATCTGCAATAAAAAATAGGGGTTTCCATTTAAAATTTTAAAGTTGCCCCCTGTTCCCGCCCCCCTTGGGGGGCTGGGGGGGCAAAGTCTACGGCATCAGATGTCCCCCTCAGAATCATTAACTTTTCATTTGGAACACTTTTTGATTCAATGCAAAGTTTCAGAATTATCGCTACTGGCGGATTAAAATGGGACACCCTGTATATATATGTATATATCTGTCATGCTGACATTAACAGCCAAAATAATTTCCCTAAAAAAGGTGATAAAAGAAGAAACCAAAATGGAAATAAAATATCCCAGATGTCAAGGAGGATCTTTGCTGCCTCAACATCATGGTGATTGATTGGGTTTGAGTGGAAGAACATATTCAATTGTGAACTCCGCCCGTGCTTCTTTCGGCCAAAATTTTATGTATAGTTTTTTTTTAATAATTTGTGTTAATAATTTCTTTAAATGTATTATGTAAGAAAGAAGACCGAAGATAACTAAATAAATAAATAATAAATAAATACTTTTATCATATCATGAAACATCAAGAACTCAACTAAAGGTTTTCAAATGTGATGGAATATTTATATTAAACATGTATCCAGTAAATGTGAAAAGGGAATTAATGTAATCAAAACTGCGCGAAACACTTGTTGGGGCGCAGATTCTTACAAAGGACTTTTATTTTCTGGGCCCTACGTTGGAGCAATCTTGGAAAATGAATGTATATTTCAGTTTTGGGCCTGTACCCTTATAAAATTCATTTGACCAGGGAGCTGAAGGTAAACGACTATAGACAACGACATGTGATCGCTGAATGGGCCCTGGAGCAGTTGTATGACTGAATTGGATTATAAGGACACCAACGACATGTAGTTCCAACAGGACATGTCTACGTGCCATACAGCTCATGCCATATTCAGTTTTGGGCCTGTACCCTTATAAAATTAATTTGGCCAGGGAGCTGAAGGTAAACGACTATAGACAACGACATGTGATCGCTGAATGGGCCCTGGAGCAGTTGTATGACTGAATTGGATTATAAGGACACCAACGACATGTAGTTCCAACAGGACATGTCTACGTGCCATACAGTTCATGCCATATTCGACATTCTGCATGAGCGATTTGCGGACATTATCATCATATTATCTATTTTTGTACTTCTTAATAACTTTGTGATTCTTAATTACAACACGTTTACAAAAGAATACATAAATTAATGAAACACGTACACAAATTTAGGCAGCAGGGATCATGGGCGGAGATCACTGCTTTCCAATGTTCTTCCACTCAAACATCCATCCATCTACTGTCCAGTAAGACTTGCTAGCAGCTTCTGAATGTTGCATTTAGAATATATAGAAGCAAATATGATATTCTAGTAATAAAAATATATTACAGTCTTTTGTAGAAAATTAACTTAAAATTAGAAAAAACCTGAAAACATTTCGTAAAACATACCATAGTCACTCTTAAACTATTTTACAGAAATAAATAAGTTCAAACTGGTGTTGCTTTGATATCCTTGCTATTTTGTAATATGCAAATTACTTTTGTATCATTAAATGTCTGTCGAGGTTTTAGCCAGAGAATTAGTTGTTTCAACAAGTGATTTGTTTTTTGTAGTCTTAATGAAACTTATTTGTTGTAAATTTACGAAATGTTTGTGTGTCTTTTTCTAATTATGCTATTTTAGTCTTTTTCTTGAGAAGTATTTGACATTAATCTGCTATTGTAACAATTAAGAAATGTGAACTGGTCCCCGAAATCATGCGATTTGATACCGTTAGACTTTTCTTGTGAGGTTTTCTTGACTTTCAAGTTTATACGACAAATACAGCGGCTCTCAAAACGAACATAACCCATGCCATGGGTCAAATTTAGCCTTATTTATACGCCAGAGTCATGGAAAATTGGACATTTTGGATGCATGTCACCTAGAAAAATAGCGTTAAATACTCGTTTGTTTTCCCTGAGAATAAATCTGTATCAATATTGAAGGTCTTCGAATGGACTAAACTCATTGTAATAGAAAATATTCTAATAAATACTGATTGGATGACATTAATCATGTATTTTTTAAGTGCACTTCAAATAAAATAAATATGGTACATTTATTAGCTTTGAATAAAAAAAACTATTAATTTGATAATCTGCAAATTCATAAAAAAACACTAACAAAAAACATAGCAAAATATAGCCCAGCTCAAATAAAAATATCATTCATAGTCTTAAGTATATCTCATTCTAAAACACTCCAATTTCTCCTTTAACCATATATTTCATGGTAGCCCTTATAAACATAAATATTCTCATATAATATGAGCATAAAGAAGTCAGCAATGGCTAAAATATTGTCTGAATAGACAAAATATACCACTGGTGAGGATGCCTTCATCTAGTATTATGGGTCTGAGTGGAAGAACACCCCGTGAACTCCGCCCGCATGTCTTCTACTCCAAATTGCTAAGTGTTTATATTATACATTTATATAAATTATTAGAACATTTTTTTTAAGTAGACATGTAAAGCAAAATAAATAAATAAATAAATAAATAAATAAATAAATAAACAACAAATATAATTGTGGATTTTCGTTTTTACATGATGTAACTAGTATGTGTTGGAGCATAATATACAGCCCTCGTTCACTTTGGTGGATATTATAATTTTCTGACAACCTATTGATAGAATTAAAATTCTGCTTGAATCAATGTTGAAGATCTTAAAATTTTGTATATTTTCATTACTATTTTCTCTTTTTATTCACTATATAACCTTATAGATCGTATACATTTTTTGTGATTTTCTTTAAATTCTCTTCTTTCGCGGATTACTATTTTGCTGGTCAAAGAATATCAACTCCTGTTGTTCTATATGTTTTAATTCATCTAAGAATGCCTGTGTAGCAAATCTTTCTTTTTTGTTTTATTAGGAATTGCAAGTCGTGTTATTAAATTTATTTATTTCCCATAAGACACCTATTTTGATATTTTGAATTCTTGCACAGATTGAACAGGTTTTTTTTTTATTATAAAGAATTTAAAAGATGCACACATTTCAAAAATCATCTATTTCGTTTAATTTATTCCTCTAACTTTTGGGAGAATTTCTATTATTAGTTGAGCCGTTAATTTTAAAAGTGGCCCAAGTCCATTTTTCTTTAATTTGAAATATTTAAACTTTTGCATTTTTACAAAATTAAAAATATACGTAAATATATGGTTGACTCGCAATTCTAAACGTATTTAAGGCAGTTAATTTTATAATTCCTATTAAAAAAATTGTTATTATTAAGTGTATAATATATCCTTGCGTACATTGAAAGGACTTAGGTGACTTTCAAAATAAAAATTTGTTTTATTATAAAACGTGAAACAGCTTAAGTCTGGTATATATAAGAAAAAAAATACATTTAATAACAAGTTATTCGTTAACATTCTCAGTATATGGAAGGGATTTAAAGTAGTTATGGTGTTCCGGAGGCATATATTTCAGTAAGTCCATCATGTGTCGGTATTTTAGTGATGTGATGCTTCTTATACTTTTATATAATGAAGGCAATACAATGTTTCCATTTTTTTAGGTTTACCCTGACGTGGCAATAAATCAAGAATTTTAAACTCTGCATTCTCATTCATGGTTGGTTTATATGAAATTTTATATGGTTCATTTCTTAAAAATCGCATCCAGAATATTTGCAGTCAATTTATTTTTCCCCCGTTTGTATTTTTGGATCTGTTGTAAACTGCTTCTTCTAAGAGTCTTTTTGATATAAAATCCTCTTGATTCGTTTAATGTAATATGAAAGAATTACTTTTTTTCATTTTTTTAAATTACATTATAATAACCTTGAGGCACATACAGTAAATGATTTATTTTTAACGACATTTCTATAATGCCAAATTCTCTGTCATTAGGTAAAAGTGAATGACCTGATATTAAATATTTGTGGTCTATGGTATCCTCATAATTTTCCATCGATTAAATATTTTTTAACCACATTAAAGATATTTTGATGTTTCTATTTTGTCCTCCACACATGTCACTATATGAGATATGTTTTTCACTTTTCAGAGTTCTAAGGTGTCTGAAGAGGCATGAAGCCACTTCTTGTGAACCTCTGGAAGCTTTTGTTTCATCCCAAGCGTACATGTATACATTATCGTTGTTGAAATTGTGTATGCCTAAATTTAAAATATACATGTTCAATTTATAATAAGCTACTGAAGTAGTTAGTTTTGGGAATGGTAACCCTTTCTGCAAATCGAAAGAAAAGCCAACATAATGAGATGGATTACTTGATATTAGTTCTTGATCTTGATCTTGATTCTGCTGGTTTTAAATGAATATCACATTCTTCCATAAGTTTGTTTCTCTTCTTCATGGTTTTCTGATGTTTTAATATAAATGTTTAATAGATCACATTTTTGGATTTTGTCTTTGCGCGGAGGGTGGAATTGTAGATTAAAATATTTTTTGAATATTTTTCTATAAGTCCATTCATTAACAGCTTTTAAATTATTTTCTTTACAGTGAAACTCATACAAATCAAACATTTTTTTATGGTGAGTTCAGGATGTGGATATTTTCTATTGGGATTATGATCCCTTGTATAATGAGATTCAAATTTCGGGAAAATGTTAATATGGTTTTGAACAACCATATTTGCTTCATCGCATATTTTTCTCGATGATCCAGGAATCGTCCTTCGCTTCTTTGAAAAGTGTGTAAAAATAATTTTTTACAAACAAAAACTTTGCCTATTTTAGAATTTAACCAGTACGTAAAACCTATTCCGCTTCTCCGACGTCTTCTTTTTAAAGTAAAGCGTTTGGTCGCTTCGTATAGCAATATATTTTGCGCATTAAATTCTCTTCCAAAACATTTCAAAAATATGTTTTCTTCTTGTTTCATTTAAATTTTCTAAGCAGTCTTTTCGACATTTGTGTGTCATCTTTTCCCTGAATTTCGTTTAATTTTACGAAGTTTCTGAATATAAATATCACTTCTGTTTTCTCGGAATCCTTCTTTGAAGCTTTTGTTTTGTAAATTCTCATTCGCAATTAGTTCATCTTCCTCTGTTGACGTTCTAAAAGTCTCTTTCTTTTTCTATATTTGTTGAATGATTTTAATTCTTCTTCACTTTCAGAATCAAGGAATCTAATGATTGTATGGTTTCATTTCTTTAATTAAATACTATTGTATAAAATTTAATTCAATATTATAATGTAATTGAAATTACCTTTATTACTGATTTCAAGATTTTGGTCCGCACTTTTTGACATTATCAATAAAAAGTGGACTTTATATTATTATGAAAATGTACATGTTGCAAAATTTTGAAATGTATTAAATATATTTCAATGCCGATTTATTTTTTTGACAGTTCAGCATAAATTATAAATATCACCACAGTTAACTTGAAAAAAGATAAAAATGGATTTGGGCCACTTTCAAAATAAACGGGTCATTTATTCAATTACTGCTTCATTCTCTTGTCTCAATTATTTTCTAGATTTCTAGAAAATTGTGTACTGCGAGAAATTGTGTATTGTTGGAGGGATACATTTTTTAGCATTTCTTCTTCTCCACTTCGATGCTTTATTCGATAGGATTTTTAGAAATAAAATAATTCAATTCAAACATTAAATTTTTCTTCTGCTCTGCAAAAACATTTTTAGTTTCCTCTTTAAGTTTTTCAGTAATTTATCTTTTAAATTACTAGAATTATTTAATATTTCTTGCTCAGCCTATCCAGATAAGACATTATTTCCGGCAAGTTTTATATTTGGAAAAACCTCAAAATACAATAGCTAAATAGCTAATTATAGTAATTTGCTCCTTATTTAATAAAACTAATATTTGTGTCTTTTTTTAAGAAAAGCGAGTATATTTTAACACGCTTTCATTCTTCGAATTAATATTATCGACATTAATCTATGAAACTAGACAACCGATTAAGTATTTTAAACATCCACTATTTTAATTACATCACAGCCCGTGAGTATATTACTAACAATAACGTGCAACTAGTTAAAGTTTGATAAAGGTCAAATGTAACTACAGAGATCTAGTACTGAAACTTTCAGGTTTACAAGCTGGAAAATAATAGGTATATATGGCAAGTCGGCTAATCAAATTTCATCCGTGCATAATAATTATTTCCGACAATTAATTCAAACACGATATTAATTATAACTGACAATGTTATATCTGGTTTTGTATGTCCGAGAAATTCGGCTACAAAATTCAATATTCAATGTAAATTCAATAAAGGCACAAATTAAGTTATACGCCCATTAGGTTAATTTTTATTGATACATTAAGATAAACATAAATTAGATTCTTTTTAACAAATAACTACCGATCATTAATATATATATAAAATATTAAATATTCTGTTCAATTTCTCATATACTTAATAATACAAATCAATACGCTGACGAAATCCAAAATTATATAGTTACTTTCAAAAATATATTGTAAGACGCTACAATTGTTTCGCCACACTGTGGCTTCTTCAGGCGAAGAAATGGTCTATGTGGCGAAACAATTGTAGCGTCTTACAATATATTTTTGAAAGAAATTATATAGTTTTATTCATAGTGAAGATGAACTTTCAACATTTATCAGCCTCATCAATCAATTATTTAAATCCAATATTGATCGAAATCGGTCCCAGTCAATTGTCAAGAGAATTATTAGATATTATAATTTTACAACACTAAATGTGTTAACAAAATCTGTTCAGAATGTTTTATTTAAATTCATAATATTGACTTGTTTCTATCATAAAATATTTTAACGAGAAAACTAATTAAGATAATATTAAGAAACAGCATGATTACAGTTGTGAAATTTAATTAGGTACATATATTTAACAGCCGTTTATTAAGTGGCGCGTACTTATATAACGGCATAATTAACTTAAAGACTTGACGTAATCCTGTTTAACCCTGCCACCCCGAAAGATACTAAAATAAATTATGAAAACCAGATATGAAATTGCTGTGGTTTGCATAATTTAAGATTACCCTCGGAAATGCAGGCTTTATTTGTTATATAAATCGCGACTGTAGATTTAATGTGAAAATATGACTAATTTCATATAGTAATAAATGATAAGGAAAACCAAACGGCTTCATAAGTGAGTAGCATTTTTACTTTTTACGTACAAAATACAGAAAAGTACTGGCATATAGATTTTCATTGAATCCCAAATTTCATCGGAAATATATAATATATAATAATAATATAATTTGAGGAAAAATAACATGCGGTCGCAGGGTTAGTTATAAAATTAAAATAATTTACAACTCTAGCATTAAACAAAGTTAAATATAATATAGGGTCTTTCATTAAACGCTTCTTATCTTTCAATTTAAATAAAACAAAGTTTGTGCGAAATATCTTCGAAATTTTTTATTTATTTATTATTATTTGAAGTACAATAATCGTTATTTAAATTCTTCGGAAGACTATTTCTAGAATTCCTTGGATTATCTTCCATTTCTGTTACTACATTTTCGTTCAAGGGTTTTTGAATATCTCTACTATTTAAAAGGACTACCGATGCCAAAGCATCGTTGAGTATCGCAGTTGAAACCACATATCTTTGGTATTTATATCATCCAACTCAAACGAAGTTGGTAAGAAGGCCTAGTTCTTGTGGGCGACGCGAAATCGACTTCTTCGGATTCTCCTGTATATTCTCACGGATAGCGACAATGTTTTCGACAGATCTCGATCTCGATTCGTCTTCGTACGGGTGTTGGTTCATTACTAATTAAATCAATGGGCTCAAATATATCTACCATACTGCGAATAGTCCTTTTGGTAGGACGATTATGGCTACCGTATAATTAGCGAAGCGCGCGGAACCTTGCGCGAACAGAGCACCCATTTTGATAAAATAATTTTATCATTTTTACGTGTTTTTGAACGCTATATCCATCTATGGTGACTTGGAAAAACAATCTGAAGAAATGACGGCCATCTCGCCAGAAAGTTGTAAAGTCCCTATTGGAAGAGCCTTTACTAAAATACAAAGCATCCAAATCTATTGTGTGCAACAGTAAAAATCAGTCATTGAATTGACGAGGCGGATACATAATGAAACTCCATAACAAATTGAAATAAAACAACACAGTTGGGAGGGTTTCACATTTATTGTTGAACACTGCAACATGTTATTATTCATCTGCCTGATAAAGCCACAGTGTGGCGAAACATGTTGCAGTGTTCAACAATAAATGTAAAACCCTCCCAACTTTGTTGTTTTATTTCAAAAATCAGTCAATTTTATAAAATATTTAGTAACTTAAATTACCTATGAATTAGGTTTTATAATTCGATCTCTTTTATAATATTTGCCATGAGATAGACTTCTTACAATACGGATTACGATATTATTTAAATCCATCTAATTATACTAAAATTAAATAATTTGTTCCTTCTATATGTTGACTTGAGATAAAATATGGTATGAGTTTTATGTATTTCTATATTTAATACCAAGATCTCACAATCTTTATAGTTTCTAATTACTATAACTAATCTAAATTTTCACTTATAACCGCTGAAGATGATTTAATTAATATTTTGGTAATGACGAGGCGAAGTGAATGACAGACATATAAGAGATGTATTTCTAGATTTTTAGTGGTGTCGCCATATGATATTAGAAAATGGATTACAGAAATACAAAATAATTTAATTGATTAATGGTTGAGGCGTTCACTTCGTGATACATCTTTATTTTATTTATTTATTTAACGGATGACAAAATATAATTTAAAAAATACAATTTACAATAAATATACTTAAATATACAGAAAAGCAAAAATTAGAATCAACAAGAAATAAATATGTACAATAATCCAAATGAGGCGAGAATCCTAAAATAACATGTTGTAAATACATACATATACTCAAATAAACTATACTATATATTTACACATACAATAATAGTAATTTATCTAGAATTAAGTACAAATAGAGAAATCTTGAATATTGAAATAAAGTAAAACACACTTTGTTGATATCACACTATTTATTTAAAAAGTGACTCGAGTTTCGATCAACAGCTGATCATTTTCAAACTTAAAGTTACTTTTTAAACACAATATAACTTATAATTTCGGTACAGTTGCAGTAGAAATAGCGTTAACGAAAGTGCAGCAACGTTGGTTCAGGTCATCAATTGGATAGGTGACTGGTACCATTCGCCATTTGAATACAATTAATGGCGCTTTACAATGACGATGGTCACGTTGTCGATAGGCAAATACTACTGTAATTTACCAAGAGTCTAAGCTGCGTTGTAAAAAAGGGTGCTTTAGGGAATACTATACATTTAATATTTCGAATTCAATGAAATGCCTTCATTGAGTTCATAGTAAAATAATATTAAATTTTATTCTATACAAACAAAGTGTGAACTAACCCATAAAATTTACGTGCAATACCATTTCATGAGAAAACGTACACTGAGGAATTTTTTGAAAAAAGGAAAAACTTGGATAGTAACATCAGTAACATTAAGCCAAAACATCACTACATCAACTTTACATCATCATCAATATCTCTAGGATCCTAAGTAAATGAGAAGTAGTCATAACCGTCCCAGCTTATTTGCAGATTTCACTGACATTATCATAATCTGATACAAATAACTTGTTTTGCGTTCCGGATTGGTTACGGTTTTATTTTATTTTTTATATAGTTGTAGTTCATAATTATTTTGTAAAGTAAGTTTGATCATAGCTTATGACCAAAATTAAATTTGTCTTAAAGGTATATCAAAAACTACATAATACTGTGTAAAATTTGTAATGGTTTATGAAACTGGATCTTTTAGGAGCAATTATATTGTTTCAAACATTCAGTTTATAGAAAATTCTACAATGAGAAATGAATCTCTAGAAAATTAAATTTTAATTTTTAAATCATTGTATTATTAGTAGAGGTATTTTAATTTTTAAATCATTGTATTATTAGTCGAGGAATTGATTAACACTTCAATTGATATTATATTATCCTCTCTGTAACTATATTAATAAAAATCATTTTTAAGAATTTGTAAATACGATAACTTCTCTAATATGCCTTAGATTATTTTGTATTTTTAAATGTTTCGTAAATGTTTCATAATGCAAAAATCTAATATATTTTATTATTAAACATCTGATTAAACTTGCCTTTGCATGGAAACCTTTTATCCCATATTTTTTAAATTATGCCTATGCTTATGTATTCTTACACCACTTAACCGACTAAAATCTTTAACTTCAAACAAAAAACCTTTGATCTGTCTAAAACCTACACTTCAAGGATTTACATTAGTAAAAAAGAGATTGATCGACTTTGCTATGTCTATCTACCAGACCGAAGTTAAGTTCTAGTATTCGAATCTAATTTCGTTGCTAGTATGGTTTTGTGGCAGAACGCGGTCATTCCCTACTATCCTCCACTTCAAGTCGTTTAATTAATAGTAACAAATACTATGAATTTGTTTCAAAATTTTATGCATTTGTTTAACAAATAAAGCCACCATAGACTATTGTTTTTTGCTATTAATTCAATTTTAGATTATTCGTTTTTGTATCAAAATGAGCGTACTAAATATTTTATCGAGAGTCAAAATTAACAATTTCCAAACACTTGAGTCCACCAAGTTCTAGCGCCTGAATGTTTGTGGATTCTGTCAACCGATTAGCTGATTGAAATTGCCCATTTGCTATTTTAAAAATATACCCCTTTTTCATAACAATTATAACAAAAAAATAACTATCAATAATTATACTACCTCTGATGAAAATATGTTCAATTTTTACTTCAATGATTCAACTAATTTAATTATACAATCCCTTGTTATTTTCCGAAGCTTTAAACAAAACTAAGTTAAATTTATTTTTTGAAATTTTTGAACAAAACTAATCGATACGTCTATTAGAATATATAAAATAATCTGCTGGCATTTGCTTGGCCTTAGCTGTATATTTTATTATTATTTTTTGGTAATCATACAATTCATAACATAAACATTAGTTAGCTAGCAACTTTTTAAATGTTACCCAAATTCCACCATTTTCTAGAATTTTTAATAAGCCTTTCTACTAGCTATTACAAGATCGGATATCTGATCACATTTTGTTCCTTATAAAGAATACCACTTTCTCTACTGTATACCTACCTTCACTCTGTTCTCCGAGAAAGCGCTAAAAATCGGGAACATATAATTAACTGAATAGAATGGTTTTAAAATTCAATCTATATTAGTTATTTTCCCTTAAACCAGATGTTTCGTGAATTAATTTAGTTGGGACAGATTTGAACGTGGCCAACTTTTTAGTTAGTCCAGAGTCAATGTATAGTTTCGTTTTTTGTTCTTTTTAGCTATCTTAATAATACTTGTGAATAATTTATAATGATAATATTACGCAATTTAATGATAATCATTCAGGGCATAAAATTCTACTATTCGAATAAATTTTAAGTACAATTAATATATTTATTTCTGTGAATATTTTAATTAACCATAAAAGACGCAGAAATTTCGGAAGTAATTACTAAAAATATAAGGTGTAATAGATGTGTATAAATTTAGTAAATACGATTGTGTTGTGATTGAACATTCACTTGCCAAATTGTGGCATCGAGAATGGCAAGAACAATGGGACGATTCGGTCCCATTCTGATCCAAGAAGGTATTTTAATTTAATTTAATGCATAAACTCCAATATTAAAAAAAATCTCAAGGTTCAAATAATTGATGACTTGAGGGACAAAATTAATGCTATGAATAAAACTATCTCGTTGCTGGAAAATAATGTAAGAAGGATTATCTCCATCTACCGTCTAAAAGCTCAAGTAATACCCAAAATAAATCCACGCCAAATTTAAGTGCAATTACAGATACCTGACAATATGCACTACTGAACATAAAGGTGCAAATGCCGAAAATGGGAACATGTGAATTATCGCAAAAGAAGACAGCGAAGTATTCTTGGCACAGACAGAAGTTGCATGATGCGCCATTTCAATTCGATTTATAAAATTGGTCAGAGTGTTACCTATACTTATTCTTTATTCTTTATTACCTACATTTAAAAAGATTGACCACCCAAACTCTTGAAAATAATTGAAATCATAATAAAACGAAAATTATTATATTATTTTGAAACCAATACCAAGTCATTTTGGTTTCAGAACTGGAATGTCAACAATGTAATTGCTCTTGTGAACAAACCATAGATACTTTTAAAAATAAGAAATTATCTGTTATGTCATTTATCGATTTGAAAATTTGACTTTGTCTCACATGATCTGCTGATAAAAAAGCTGAATACCTATTACAATTTATTTTGATCTGATTGTATAAGACTAGTTACTTTCTATCTATGCAACAGACAACAATCAGTTTTTTAACAATTCAAATCTCGTAAATCAGGTCAAATTAACTATAGTATACCTCAAGGAACTATCCTAGAGCCTTTATTAAATCAACAAAATATAAATTATGTCATTCTTTTCGCTGATGACTCTATTGTCACATTCGAAGGTGTACTTACAAAAGCTGCAGAATTCGGTAATAATAATAATCTCTGAGAAGACCTCGACTAATAAAAATAAACTTTAATGTAATGAAAATAAATCAATGATTTTTCGCTTAAAAAGGGCACGTAGTTGAGCAAACACTGTTTTTAGGCCTTTTTGTTGTTTCTCGTGAATATTGGGATCATCAAGGGGCACTTCTAGCCAGAACTCTTGCAAAAATATTTATTGTTTGAGAAACCCGGTAGGGAGGGCATCTGATTAAAGTAGAAGAGTCGCGCATCTTGCCAACACAGAATATTCAGAATGCAACGTACCATAGTTCGAATACTTGAGAATATAAAATATAGAAATGGCTGTAGGGCAAAAGTCTTCAGATTCTAACATTTCCATTATTGTACATGCTTGAGTATATTATGTATGTTTATAAAAATTCAAACAAGTTTTTCAGTCTTCAGCATTGTCATAATACAAGGTACAGAGAGAAAATACCTTATTGAAAACTTTGTTTATTCATATAACAAGTGTAACGGTCATATTTAACACCGTTAAGAAAGAAACATAATAATTCAAATAAAACATTAATTAAATTATGATTTAATTTAAATTTAATGTTTTAACGTATACAACCATTTATGCATAATTGTAATTCCATATTCGGAATTAATTTTTTCATTTTTGTTTATGTCTTATTTCCTAATTATTTTTAATTAATTCAACAACAATTCTTATTTCAAATTTTATGACGAAAGTGCATTTATCTCTAAAATAATGTTTATGTTTATTAAATCAATGTAAATTGATTTGTTGAACATTGGCAACGGGGAATTTTTTGTTGCGGAGATCGCAAAGGTGAATCCGCGGACATTTTGGGGATTGGATTATCTTCTGAGCTGTGTGCTCGGCGTGTGATCTGTGTAATCGTTTGTTAAAGACGCGGAGGCGTTGATATCTCGGCGTATCTGTGTGATCGTCGTAAAAATACAAATAGCTAAGTGCTTATTTCTCCAGGCCGCTCAAAATCTTCAGGTAATTATTCATATTTTTTGAAATTCGAGTTAATCTAATTCGTTCGTGCTCAGGCCTGTATTGTAGTACGGTTTCCTGTACCGATCTCAAGTCAAGCGGAACGGTTTTCCCGGCTTATCTAAGGCCATCATCAACCCCTAAGAAATACTCTGGTGATGACTAGGCGTGGGAGTGGTGAGATCGGATGGTGAAAGAGATCTTCCTGGTTTTTCTGGCGTCCGTCTTGGTGAGATAAAAGGAGCTTCTGGATTCAGGAATTCCGTGTGAGCCGAGATCAGGGTGATACTGTAGCCGCAGGATAAGTTTTTTTCTTCTCTCTTATTCAATTTTTTTCGATTTTTGATTTAAATTAATATTGTTTGAAGTGTAAATTTAAGAATGAGCCTATCCACATGTAAGATAATAAAATTACGTCATACCGATAATTTAATTACTAAAATTTTCGTGTAGTTTCAGTTAATTTAGTTACTAAAGTAGTAGTAGGTAAATTAACTTATATATACATTTTTTTTGATTAATTACTTCATATACCTAGTTTATTTATAGACTTTACCGAGTGATAAATAAATTAATTTATTTACTGAATATATAATTTAATTTATTTTGAATTTAAGTTTAATTAAATAATCCATTTTTTTGTTGAGTGAAGAGATATTTCTTTGTGGAAGTTATAGTCTACTAAGACAACGTTGCAGTTATTAATTTCTATTAAGTTAATTTACCTAATCAAATTATTACAAAGAATATCATAATATTTTATTTATAAAGTTTATTATTAGAATTTATTAGCATAGTTTTCTTTAATGAAGAGTTGAATTTATTTAAGTGAAGTTGTTTATTGAAGTTATATTCCATAATTAAAGGAATGCAGGTATTAATTGATATTTTTTTTATTAAGTAAATAAATACTTATAATTATTTATAATTCACAAAGTGTAAAGATTAAGGTGACGTCATTTTTTTCTGGGGTTAAGGAATTATGTAATAGTGGTTAATTATTTGAGCGCTTTTTTTTACAAAGTTTAATATTATGAATTTAGTTATGGTTTATTTAATTACTGAGTAATATTTTTTGTTTATATTTAAAGCTGACATTTGAGTATTTCGTTTTTTTGCAATTTTCATTAATTTAATTTCAACACTTATGTTCCAATATCAATAATAATTTATATACATGTTAAGTTTTATTTTTTTAATAAATTTGATTGTTTTTTTTTTAAATTAACTTTTATTTATTTTTTTACTTTTTCTTGGTTCAAGTAAAAAAAAAAAAGAATTATTAATTACATTTAAAATAAAACCAAGTGGCGCCCAAACATTTTTTTGTTTTTTTTTATTTTTGAATTTAATTTACCACGAACCGCCTTCCGATTTTGAGCTGCCGTACGCGGTAATACAAATTGGCGCCCAACGTGGGGCATGAGCTTTTGCTTGCGTAATGGGGTTTTCATAAGGAAACAAAACAGAAACATGTATATATATTACAACATATTGGACTTCATATATTAGATTCTTTTAAATATAGTGAACTTGGCTAATTATTTAATAAAATTAATGTGGACTGGCTCTTAAACATAAACATGATCATGAAAAGATATAATTCGACAGGTGTAACCTTGAATATTTGAGTATTTGTAGAATATTTATACTATTTATTGTCATTAATTAATACTTGGTATTAGATTTGCTATTAATACTTTAAATCAGTGATTCAAAATTATACATGGTGAATTAGAGTAAAATTTCGTTAGAAGATATATCGATATTTGAGGTTTGAATTGAAGTTGTTGACTTAATGTAGTGAAGATTTTCGTAGTTCTTTGAAATTACTTTTCGTAATTGATCGGCATTGGTATTTCCACGTTTTGAGTTTCTTTCTTTTTTTACAATTATGGATTCTAGTTATTTATTGAAACATGAGTTGATTTATGAGTTAAGTATTCGTGGTTTTTATAATGAATCGGCAAAGGTAGAGGACCTTCGATTTGTATTGCGTAAATTTCTTCGTGAAAAAATTTCGCCTACTTCAAATGAAAGTATATTTGTACCAGGTAAAGACGATAAGGAAATTGCTGACTCTTTTGAATCAATTACCCAAAATATAAATGCATACCCAGGTAAAGACGAAAAAATAATAGGATACAACGACTTAGCGAGGTTAATGAAGATGTCAGGTCATACAAAGTAGAATGTTCGAACAAATGCATCCTTTTGGAGGCTCAATTATCACGCAAGATGGCAGATATGGCGAAGGCCATGGCATCTACATTCGTAGAGGGTGAACAACCGGCAGTCTATTTTGAAGAGGGTGCTGATTTGAGCGATGGTGAAGTAGTTCCAGGGGACATACCTTGTCCGGTAGGCTTACATTTTCGTTCCAGAGCTAGTAGTCGCTGCACAGGATATGTTCCAGTCTACAAATGGGGTTTGACTTTTAATGGCAATACTTCCCTTCTAGATTTCCTTGAGAGGGTGGAAGAACTTAGAGTCGCTCGTGGAGTCTCCAAAGAAGAATTACACCGATCAGCGACTGACTTATTTTCAGGTGATGTCTTGCAGTGGTTTCGACCAAAGCGTCTGTCTATCTTGGACTGGGATTCTTTAGTTACAGCCTTAAAAGCGGATTTCCTTCCTCAGAATATAGATGATAACCTTTTAGAAGAAATTATGTACCGAAAGCAGGCTCGAGATGAGAAGGTTGCTGTCTTCGTAGCTTCGATTCAACATAAATTTTCACTTTTATCTGACCCACCCCCGGAATCTTCTCAAGTGTGGCGTATCCGTCAGAATCTTCTGCCATCGTTTAGGTCACGATTAAGTCTACAAGACATCCCTGGCGTTCGTAAACTTGCAAAACTTTGTCGAAAACTCGAAGCAGAGGACCCATACTTGACAAAAGCGTCCCCTAATCAAAGAGTTAGTCAAGGTCATACTGGTGTAGCAGAGATTCAAGAACAACCTTCAACTTCAGGAATAATTTGTTATAGATGCCGTAGAAAAGGTCACATTGCCAGGTTTTGTCGTCAAAGAATGGGTAATACTCAGCGAGAACCGGAACCAAAAAAACTAGGCGAAGGACTGTTTAAGGGTCGTTGCAGTTCACCTTCAATTCAGACCCATACATTAGAATGGCAGCATTGGCTTGGGACGGTGAAATCATTTTGCTCAAATGGGCAGATTAATTCTGTTTTTGTAAGATTACCAAGGGATAATAGGTTATATTTTAAAGTGTCAATACTAGGTGTAATGTTTACTGCATTAATAGATTCGGGAGCGAGTCGTTCAATTTTAGGAGGAGAAGGAGTAGAGCTTTGTAGCGGCGATTACCTTTTAATTCGTCAGATATAAAGTTTGTTACCACAGCCAGTGGGGAGAAACTCAATGTCTTAGGTGAGGTAGATTTACCGGTAGAAATCGATGGTCATTGTAGGAAAGTTAACGCTTTAATTGTACCAGGTATAAACTCAAATTTAATCTTAGGAGCGGATGCAATGAGGAGTCTGAATTTTCGTATTAGTTTTGGGAATTGCTTTGTCAACACTTTAGAAGTTGATACTGTAGGAAAAGGTATTCTCGATTGGTCTACATTTAGTAATACCGAAAAACTTAAATTAGAATCAGCAGTAGAATTATACAAAGGTCTGGAAAAATCAACGCTGGGACGAACAACAGAAATAACTCATTTTATTGACACTGGGGAAACTAAGCCTATTAAACAACGCTACTACAACCTGTCGCCATACATGCAGCGAATTCTGAATGAAAAATTAGATGAAATGTTACAACTTAAAGTCATCCAACCATCCTGCAGCCCATGATCATCTCCTGTGGTCCTTACAAAAAAGTCAAGTGGAGAATTCAGATTTTGCTTCGATGGAAGAAAGCTCAACTCCGTAACTAAAAGGGACGCCTACCCATTACCTAAGGTGGATGCTATTTTAACTAGATTGAGGGATGCCCGGATAATATCAACGGTGGACTTAAAAAATGCGTTTTGGCAAATTCCTTTGAGTCCAGATTCAGGTGAAAAAACTGCATTCGCTATTCCAGGTCGAGGGCTGTTCGAATTTGTCGTTATGCCATTCGGATTGAATAACTCGGCACAGACTCGGCAACGATTAATGGATAAAATATTCGGTCCCGTGTTAGAACCAAGCGTATTTGTGTATCTTGACGACATAATCATTTGCAGTAAGACAATAGATGAGCACGTAGAAACCCTTAAAGAAGTTTATCACCGTCTAAAGAAAGCAAATTTGACGATTAATATTGAAAAGTGTAAATTTGCTAGAACTTATATAAAATATTTAGGATTTATCATTGACCGAGGTGGATTGCGAACCGACCCCGAGAATGTAGCAGCAATGGCCGACTATCCCGTGCCCTCAACCGTTACTGAGACGAAACGTTTCCTAGGACTGTGCTCATGGTATAGGCGTTTTATTCCTCACTTTTCAACTTTGGTAGCACCTCTCAATTCACTTTTAACAGGACGAAAGAAAAGACAATCAATTCAGTGGGGTGATGAAGTAGAACGAGCGTTTCAACAGATCAAAACAGCATTAACCAGTGCTCTTGTTCTAGTAGGTCCAGATTTTACGAAACCTTTTTGTGTGCAATGCGATGCCTCAGACGTCGGATTAGGCGCAGTTCTCACTCAAGTGATGGAGGATGGAGAGGAACATGTAATTTCATATGCCAGTCGTTCATTGTCGAGAGCAGAGCGTAATTACAGTACGACAGAGCGTGAGTGTCTCGCTTTGATCTTCGCAATTGAGAAATTCAGGCCGTATATTGAAGGAACTAAGTTTGTAGCAATTACGGATCACTATTCTCTGTTGTGGCTTCAAAGATTGAAGGACCCGACAGGAAGATTAGCTCGGTGGGCCCTCAAACTAAGCAGTTTTGACATGGAATTAGTACATCGTAAGGGAAAATTTCATATCGTTCCCGACGCCCTTTCAAGGATTGCGTCGGGCACTAAAGAAGTAGAAACTAAAGTGGCAATATGTGAAGTAGATGGATCTATTCAAACAAATTTGGTTGATTGTTCAAATCCAGATCCGTGGTACAAGGACATGATTAAGCGGATAACGTCGAAGCCAGAAAAATACCCATCTTGGAGAGTAGAAAATGATAGAATATATAAATACGTAGAAAATAATACTTCCACTGCTCCTAACCTACCCAATTGGAAATTATTGGTACCTCGTTCTCAGCGGAAAATTGTATTAAAATGGGCACATGATGAGCCAACAGCTGGTCATTTTGGATCGTTTAAGACACTGGGCAAAATTAATGAATTGTTTTATTGGCCAAAAATGCGACAATGTGTGTCACAGTATGTGCGAAAGTGTGTAATTTGTGGAGAGCAAAAAGCTCCTAACGTAGCTAGGCCTGGCTTAATGGGAAACCCTAAGTCTGCACAGTTCCCATTTCAAATTATTTCAACGGATTTAATCGGTCCCCTTCCTAGGTCGAAGAAGGGAAATACTTTTCTTTTAGTCGTTAGTGATTGTTCTCGAAGTTTGTTTTGGTCCGTCCTTTACGAAAAGCCACGGCTAATGAGGTTTGTGAATTTTTAGAAAATAATGTATTTCTTATATTTGGTGTTCCTCAGATCATAATGGCTGATAATGGTCCACAATTTATATCTTCCAAATTTAAGGCGTTAACTCAAAAATATCTTATTAAGTATACTTGGTTCAATGCAAAATACCATCCACAGGTTAACTTCACTGAAAGATATAATAGAGTAATAGGGACAGCGATTAGATCATATTTATCAGATAATGAACATACGACTTGGGATGAACATGTGTATGAAATTGGCCATGCGATTAGGGCTTCTGTGCATGAAGTAACAGGGGTTAGTCCGAACTTTCTCAACTTCGGTAGAATCGTTCCTGTCAGGGGTGATTTTTATGGCACGGTCAAAGATAAACCGATTGAAGAAATTGATCCAAAATCGTATGTACTGGACTTAGAGAAACTTCCTGCAATATACTCTGATATTGGGGAAAGATTAAAAAAGGCTTACCAAAAGAATTCACAGACGTATAATTTAAGGAAACGACAAGTAAAATATGAGGTGGGAGACTATGTGTGGAAAAAAAATTATGTTCTTTCCAAAGCGACGGATAAATTTGCTGCAAAACTTGCACCAACATATATTCTATGCGAAATTTCAAAGGTTTATTCTCCACTAGTATATAATTTAAAAGACAATAATGGAAAAGATTTAGGGCGGTGGCACGTTAAAGACATAAAACCATATTTCGGACAGGAATTGGAACAGGCATAAGTTAATAAATATACGAATCCCTTCGCTTATCGTGATTAAGAGGATGGAATCCGTTTAGGTCAAGTCAATTTTAGTTAATTTTTAGGTTAATTCTTCGAGTTAGTTAAGAATAAGTATCGGTTTCCATCTTACCAACTTGAGTTGTGGTGGCCACACAACTAAAGTACCTGGTGAAAAAAAATAGTTGCGGATCTCACTATTTTTTAAAAGAAGGAGAGGGGTAGTGTAACGGTCATATTTAACACCGTTAAGAAAGAAACATAATAATTCAAATAAAACATTAATTAAATTATGATTTAATTTTAATTTAATGTTTTAACGTATACAACCATTTATGCATAATTGTAATTCCATATTCGGAATTAATTTTTCCATTTTTGTTTATGTCTTATTTCCTAATTATTTTTAATTAATTCAACAACAATTCTTATTTCAAATTTTATGACGAAAGTGCATTTATCTCTAAAATAATGTTTATGTTTATTAAATCAATGTAAATTGATTTGTTGAACATTGGCAACGGGGAATTTTTTGTTGCGGAGATCGCAAAGGTGAATCCGCGGACATTTTGGGGATTGGATTATCTTCTGAGCTGTGTGCTCGGCGTGTGATCTGTGTAATCGTTTGTTAAAGACGCGGAGGCGTTGATATCTCGGCGTATCTGTGTGATCGTCGTAAAAATACAAATAGCTAAGTGCTTATTTCTCCAGGCCGCTCAAAATCTTCAGGTAATTATTCATATTTTTTGAAATTCGAGTTTATGTAATTCGTTCGTGCTCAGGCCTGTATTGCAGTACGGTTTCCTGTACCGATCTCAAGTCAAGCGGAATGGTTTTCCCGGCTTATCTAAGGCCATCATCAACCCCTAAGAAATACTCTGGTGATGACTAGGCGTGGGAGTGGTGAGATCGGATGGTGAAAGAGATCTTCCTGGTTTTTCTGGCGTCCGTCTTGGTGAGATAAAAGGAGCTTCTGGATTCAGGAATTCCGTGTGAGCCGAGATCAGGGTGATACTGTAGCCGCAGGATAAGTTTTTTTCTTCTCTCTTATTCAATTTTTTTCAATTTTTGATTTAAATTAATATTGTTTGAAGTGTAAATTTAAGAATGAGCCTATCCACATGTAAGATAATAAAATTACGTCATACCGATAATTTAATTACTAAAATTTTCGTGTAGTTTCAGTTAATTTAGTTACTAAAGTAGTAGTAGGTAAATTAACTTATATATACATTTTTTTTGATTAATTACTTCATATACCTAGTTTATTTATAGACTTTACCGAGTGATAAATAAATTAATTTATTTACTGAATATATAATTTAATTTATTTTGAATTTAAGTTTAATTAAATAATCCATTTTTTGTTGAGTGAAGAGATATTTCTTTGTGGAAGTTATAGTCTACTAAGACAACGTTGCAGTTATTAATTTCTATTAAGTTAATTTACCTAATCAAATTATTACAAAGAATATCATAATATTTTATTTATAAAGTTTATTATTAGAATTTATTAGCATAGTTTTCTTTAATGAAGAGTTGAATTTATTTAAGTGAAGTTGTTTATTGAAGTTATATTCCATAATTAAAGGAATGTAGGTATTAATTGATATTTTTTTATTAAGTAAATAAATACTTATAATTATTTATAATTCACAAAGTGTAAAGATTAAGGTGACGTCATTTTTTTCTGGGGTTAAGGAATTATGTAATAGTGGTTAATTATTTGAGCGCTTTTTTTTACAAAGTTTAATATTATGAATTTAGTTATGGTTTATTTAATTACTGAGTAATATTTTTTGTTTATATTTAAAGCTGACATTTGAGTATTTCGTTTTTTTGCAATTTTCATTAATTTAATTTCAACACTTATATTCCAATATCAATAATAATTTATATACATGTTAAGTTTTATTTTTTTAATAAATTTGATTGTTTTTTTTTTAAATTAACTTTTATTTATTTTTTTACTTTTTCTTACATTTAAAATAAAACCAAGTGGCGCCTAAACATTTTTTATTTTTTTTTTATTTTTGAATTTAATTTACCACGAACCGCCTTCCGATTTTGAGCTGCCGTACGCGGTAATACAAGTTGCTGCAGAGCAATATCACCAGCAACTAAATTTTGAAGTTGTGCTATTATCTTTTAAATATACTAGGTGACATAGAAACACCTAGTTTAAATCATTTATTTTGAAAAAAACGATTAAAAATTCAGCTGTATCAGATAAAGTTTTCATTTCGTATTCAACTTGTTCATTTATAGGTGCACGAGGTGAAATTTAACATTTTTGCCCTAGTAAAAATTGTATTTTAACTGAGAGCGGTTCTGAGCTTTTGTTGTTATCTTTTACAATGGCTGGGGTAGAAAGACGCACAAATTTTCATCAACTTTCTGAGTTCGATAGAGAGCGTTAGGCTGGATTTCCTTTCTGAGAAATTATGGATAGGGTGCATAGAAGTTAAGATACTATAAAAAGTTGTTGTCGGGCATGGTATCAAGAGGGTCGAAGACGAAGAGCTAAAGGTACAGAACCAAATAGCGTGTAGATTGGCGTTTGAGACTGTTGGCTTTAAGAGATCGTTTCTCAACCATCATGTGCATTGCAAACCAGTGGAATGAAGAGTATTTAAGACCGATTGGAATGCGAACCGTTTACCGCCGGATTCGCACATTTAGCCTTTTTTAATTCAGGTGCTTCATTGAACCGCTGAGCATCGACGAAATCGTTTCGAGTGGTGTAGAGAACGATTGATGTGAGACAGGGATTGGAATGTTATATTGTTTAGTGGCGAATCTAGATCTGACTCGGGCCAGAGTCAGAAGAGGACGTGGTAAAAGAAGAAATCCACATTATTTTGTAGAAAGGCACATTCATCATACTGTGGGGGTTATGGTATGGGATGACATTGCTTATGGCTCTAGGTTACCTCTAATCTTCGTTAAAGGCAACATAACTGCACAGAGTTACATCGAAGAAACCTCATCTCCTACCCTATCTTCAGACATTGCCAAATCCAACTTTTCAGCAAGATAATACTCGCCCATTCACTGCAAGAGTCACATTGAACTTTGAGCACGCTGTAATAAATTTGTTTTCCTGGTCACCGAGGTTACAATAATTATGTAAGATAACGGTGCAGTTATGCTCGAAGAAATTAATTTTTCTAATACATATTTAATTCCAATAATACTACATCGCTAAATTATTATTTATTTTTAAATTTTCACATAAAATGCCAATAGCGAGATTTTTACCTTGTGATGATATCGTTTTCTAGACGCGTCACGAGATTTAGTTCCACAGGCAATGTTTGTTCCTTCCTTTTGGAAGGACCCACGTAATAAGGGCACAGTTCCACTGATGAGCTGTGATACAGAAAAACACGTGTCTTGAGATTGCCTTACGTAATAATTTCGTGAAGTGTCGAAAAACAATAATAACATAAAACACATTACGTTGTGACTTAAGTCATGTGACTTCAGCTAATGGTTCAATGCCTGGTGGTGCTTTAATACTATGAGTAAAACAACTACTACTTACTACTAGCTATTGATTGTCATTCTTCAACTAGTTGATTGTATAATTTAGCGAGTATACAATTACTTATTGTAATTTAAAAAATATTTACTTGTTTTTATTTTGATTATAAAAACATATAATTATTACAAATACGTCCAGTTTGTACCGAACGATTATTTTATTTATTAAATTATATTATATTACTATATTTTTTTATTATTAGTTAAGTTAAATAATAGTTTAGCAATAAAAAATGTATGTATCGAATACGCACTGGAAATCAATTAGGTATAATGTTTAGTAATTATTATTCATCATTAATTTTAAATGTTCCAATTCTCATAATTTTGCAGATAATCTCACTATAATTGCCTGTTTGGCGCTCGGCCTGTCGAGTATTTATATAATTTATATGAATTAATTACGGTCCCATAATTAATTTTACTGCTTGTTGGCACTTCTAATTATTTTTGGGTCCAGACCGGCATGTAATTTATATATAATTTTAATGAAAATATAATGTATTTCCTATTTAATTTAAAAGTTTAAAAATAAGTAAATAAAGTTTAGTTAAACGGTCCGACATATTTAATAGTAATATAATTTACATATTTGCAAAAATTAATGATTAACAAATTAATAATTGAACATAATAAACCACAATAATAGAATATTTAGGTGTTGAATTGATACCACAAACCCATACTGTGCATTGAGCACTTATTATATAACTATTTATACAAGGTTAGGAGAAATTACCAGAACGGTCGATTATTTCATAAGATACAGGAGTTAGCAAAAGATGTCTTACATAAATGTTGTAAGAACTTAACTTTCAGATTATTTTCCAAGGCCATACCTAATTTTCGTTAATCGGGTAACTACGATTTGGTTCGAATATCGCATTGTTATTCGTTATTACTTGAAACGCCGATATCTAAGGCACTATTATTATTATTCAAAATTGACAAAATTATCAATATAATAGCAGTATACAGGGTATTCCATTAAAAAACTTAATTCACCACAATTTTGTGGGATACTCCGTATATTCCAATTTATTACAGATAAGTAGATTTTCAAAAGTCTTACAACTTTTATATAAGATAAATATCTTTGCTTTTGAAGTATTCGACCGTTCTGGTAATTTCTCCTAACCCTGTATGTATACATGCATGTATATGACTACAAAAGATATTCGCGTATTATCAACAGTTCAAATATTAAACTAAAATAGTTTATTTTTGTTAAACAATGTTAGAAAAATAAATAAAATTACAGTAGGACATTTAATTAAGTTAGTAAAAAAATTCAGTACATAATTTTAAAAATAAAAATTAAATCTTTGTTACAAATACATTTAAATATTTTTTAATTAAAATTTAAATTAATTATAATTATTTCCAATTTTATATCAATAAATATTCTACTAATCGATGTTTTTGAATAAATATAGGAAAATGTTTCCTAGTTTGAAAATAAACATGTTTGTTTAAAGAGTCTATCTATAAAATAACGGAATTAACAAATGCATGCAAAGTAAAAAATTAGCAATACGTAAACAATTTTAAATATCATTTATTATTGAAACGAAATATAATTTATTTATTGAAACGAAATTTATTATTGAAACTAACACAATTAAAGAATACGTATGTTGCCTTTTCTCTGAAGCTAATTTTAACTATTTTCGTTTTTATATTTCATCTACTTAAATTCTATAATTTGTGTTTTCTGTTGCGATATATTATATTTAGGTAAAATATATTCTTTTCTGAGGTACGATTCTATTACTCTTTATTTTCTTTTTTTTATAGATTTAGTAAATATTTTATTACTCCCCTGAACCTTCACCCTTCTATTTGATAGTATCTTTTGTAATGTTCTGCTTTCTTATATTATAATATTTTTGATAAATTAACATAATGTAATATTTTAAATTTATGCTTTATTTTATTGGGATAAATATTATTTTTATTTGTTTACATTTTGATTAGTTTTAGCGACCATTGGATTTAGATCAAAATTCAATAAATAAATTTAATTTTTTTTAATCTGAATTGTTTCCAGCATATTTAATCTATTATTAGTTGAATGTTTTAATAATTTAGTATTTTCTACTGAAAATTTGTGGCCCGTGAAGAAAGTTTGATATGCGACTGCTGATTTTTCAATTTGATATTTGGTGTGATATGTTATCACGGGGGAAGTTTAAGGTCTAAGGCTTTTTGAAGCCAAAGACTCCCGATCAAGACAAATTTAAACAAACAAAAAAATCCTGGCCTGATGTCTGATTCGGTATCCCCCTGATTACCCGGTTAGCTCTTAATTTAACACAGTCACTTAATAAAAAAAAATATAAAGTATTTGTTTTATTTTATTCCACTTGTTATTTGTTATTAAAGGAATCAGATGCAAAGATTTGTTATTTACCAACAAACAATTTATTTACAAATATACAAACACAAAATAATTAATAACAAATAGAAAATATTGTTTAAGATAATACAACAAAGAAACAATTGAACAAAATTAAGTGAAACAAAATATAAACAAAGTAATAACACATAAAAAAAACAACTTACAGATTTGCGGCAACTCGGTGATAACTCGATGATAACGGTTTGAGAATCGTTCTTCTACTACTTTCGAGTTATCAACCCTTGCCTTATATATGATTGCCTTAAAAATCCCACCCCCCCTTCGATTTCCTGTCCGAACTAATTATTTTTCGCCCGTCCGCTCTTGGGGACACTTCGAGGAACCCGAATTAATAAGTTGAGTAAATTTTACAAAAAATTAATACAGGGTTCAGGGGATGCATGATTAAAATATATCACATACTTTAAGATGCCGCAATATACACTTATATACAATATATATATGCAGATATTAGTGTATCGAATAAAAATAATATATGGGAAAAAAAATATAAAGCAACCAGTTTAAACTGCAAACAATAAGTGCTGAAATATTACAATGTTAATTTGTCATAATAGATTTTTCCCATGGAAAAATCTAACCGTTGAAAACCTAATTTCCCATCATTGCAGCCAGCCAATAAAAAAATATCAATATATACATTTCTTAACTTATTATTGATAAGTGATTTATATCACATTAAAGGTCTTTCTCTCAGCTATTTAGTTGTGCCTTCAGTACATTGATTTGATTCGCGGTTTTTCTATAAACCGCGAAAAATGCTGGGGATTTCCCCAACCTATTGTTGGGCGAACATTCCTTGTGCGTCCTTGTTTAATTGTTGTGACGTCATCCACTTTTTGGAATATCCGCGCCAAATATTGGTACGGCCTTTGGGGCCAGGTGTTCGGCTGCAAGTTTACGGATTGACCGTTGTAAGCCGCTTACCGTGTTTATTGTCTTAGGTAGCTGAGAGAAAGGTCTAGTTGAGGATTATCTAAAATTCTTTGAAAACTGGCTGGAATGATGGGCGTTCTTATTTATGGCCGATTGTAAATTATTATCTACATGTACACGGATTATACTAGTTGCAACAAAATAAAAATTGAATTATGCTATAAAAATAATTCATTGTTATTTTCGTTTGAATAAAACGACGATAACAATTCGGCCCCGTCAACTTAGTAGAATCCGTGACTTGTCCTAAACTAAACCTAAAACTATATATACAATACAAGAACATATGTACAAAACGAAATATACAAAAAGTATACAAGGAAATAATTGCTTTGGAAAAAAAATACCTTGAAATATTTTCGCATTTGGGCGCCACAATGGGATGTTTTATGTTCAAGCTGCTTACCAATGCAATCTACATGGTGGTAGATTTTACTTCCTGTGAAGACTGCTGAAGTTTTAGACTGCCCATTGTCAGCCTATCTTTGGTTGCTCACATTGATTAAATATGTCCGCGCACTACACAAGATTCGTACGTCTATTGGGGGGGACTCACAGTGTCACTAGATGAAGAGAAGTGTCTATATCACTGGAACTAGGCACTTTAAGCATCTGTTCTGGAGGGGCCTGGGGGAGGATCGTTTTCTTCCAAGAGGGGTTCCGGATTCGGGACATCGTCTGGGAAAGCTGGTCTCATATCATCCGCATGAACTCGAACCATACGTCCATCTCTATTTATCATGTAGACGCGTCCATGGAAGTGTCCCAGCCACTTAGGAGCGAATCCTGCCGGGTTTTGTGAATCGCTTATGGCATGATTACGAATAACCACTTGTTGTCCTTTGGTGAACTGCGAGGGACCATTCTGGTTATCGTAAAGTAGGATGTATTGCCGTTGTCGCTCTTGAATTTCTTCTAAATTTGCGTCTCTCTCTTCTCCTCCGTTCCGGTGGGTTGTTGGGATTAGTTGTTTTGCTGTTGTAGGGGAGCGAATCGGTTGCGAGACGTGGCTTGAACACGTCTTCAAGGGGTTGACATCCACGTTGAAAGTATTATTAAGCGGCGTTGAAGTGAACATGGTGTTCCCTTGAGTATTTGCGACGGTGTATAAACGAGGATTCGGCTTCTTGCCATGTTCCTCGATCACGTGTGATGTCCTTCCGGCATCCTGATTGAGGTGTCGGGTCGTGTTGACATCTTGTTGGTTGTCCTTCCTTTGGGGAACGACATCGCCGCTGATGCTGTGATGAAGGCGCCTACTGCTGTCTCCGCTCTGGTGCAGGTGCCTGGCTTTACCGTCGTGGTGGAGGTGCCGGAATTCATTTGTGTTTTGAACACGTCGCCTTGATTTGTTAGTTCCCTGTTGATGATTTTTCCGGAATCGTTGTCCTGGGGTCTTGCTGTGACGGTTTGTATTAGCGACAGGTGAGCTGTTTAAGCTGTTTAGTTCTCCTGCCGCTGTTTGCCGTTTCCCTGAGGCAAAGTGCAATCAGAGTACCAATGGTTCCCTTTCTTGCATCTATCACAGAATGGCGGTTGGTGCAGATGTTTCGGCATTTTCTTGTGATAAAATGCCTGGGAATTTTTCTGGTGCTGCTCCTTGGGTTTTGGAAAATGTGATTTTTCAACCCGTTGATTTTTCCAAGAGGCTTGATAGTTCGGCGGTTTTTTCTTCTGTTGTTCTTCTCGTTGTTGTTGTTGTCTTGGCTGTTGTGATATGTAGCGCTTCTCTGTCGCCGGAGTGAAAGGAACGACGGGGATTGTATCTACATGTGACGTAGATAGTACTGCAGCTTGGTCCAAAAAGTCCGCTATCGTGGTTGGTTTGAACAGTAGCGCTTGCCGAAGGTTGGGTGACGCTAAACGCCATAGAATGGTTGTTTTTAACTCCTCGCTTGATGATGACATATGTCGCTGAAACAAATTCTGCTTCCTGATAACGAAAGCACCAGGTGTAGCATCTCCTTGACGTTTCGATGTCAATTCAATGAGCTCGTCGTGAGCAATTACGGCGGGGTTAATGGATTTTATGAAAAGTGACTTGGCTTGGTCCCAAGTAACGTCATTAATAAAATATCCTCCATATTTTATTTTGTCTTCCTCATCCATCCTGCTCAGTGCGTGTCGATGCTTCTGTTCATCCGTGAAGTCTAGCCCTCTGAAATCGTCTTCCAGTTCCGCAACAAATTTTCTTGGATCACGGCCGTCGAATTTCCGTTTCTCGTTTGTTGTGGTAAGAAGGGATTGTCGCATAAGGGCTAGGAATTGTGAATTTGCGGGAACAGAAGGTGCATTTAGTAGTGGGAAATTGTGATTAGGTGGAATTTGTTGGGGTACGGAATTTGCGTGGAGGTCCTCTTCATTGATAAATTGGTGCGGCTGAGGATTGTTAGGTGGTGGAGTTGGCAGATCGCGCCTCATCATCGAGTTTTCAGCATTCATTCGCGTTCTCAATAGTTCTTGTGTAATTTCCAGCTGCTCTCGGAGTTCGGCTATCTCTCGAGCAGACTGCTTTTGCTGCTTTCGCAACTTCTTCCTCAGAACCTCCGGATCGTTTTCGTCTTCTTCCCGTTTTCTGCGAATAACTTCCTTCTGCTTTAGGAGCATCTGAATAAGGTTGTCCACGTCTTCTTCGGTTTGCGGAAGTGAATTTCGGGATTCGGGATCTGCAGCCTGGATATTCGAGTTATGTATAAACGTCGCCTCAGTAGTGGATTCGTTGAATACCGCGGCCCCGCTGACGACGTTCTCCAGGTTTGACGCCTTGGATCGGAGTGACATGGCATGTATACTCATTGTATTTGGAACAAATGAATTAAGGACAACACAAATAATAAAATGAAAAAAAGTACTCCGCGGCCCCGTTGAGTCACCAAGTGTACCTAATTAAAAACTGTAAGTAAATCAATAAACATTAAATTTCTCCGCTGGTGGTTCCAGGATTCAATTTATGCTGAAAATATATGTTATTTACAATATTAAGTGATTGTGTCGCTTGTTTATTATAAATATTCAATTTAAAATGTAGTACGTTTTTTTAACAAAAATTTAGGCCAAAAATAAAATTGATATCAGGGTCGTGAGAAAATTTATCTCAATAAATTAAAGTCTAATAATTGGGTGCTGACTATCAATTCTTGAAATAAAAAATACAAAAAACACGTTGGGCGTCAATTATCACGGGGGAAGTTTAAGGTCTAAGGCTTTTTGAAGCCAAAGACTCCCGATCAAGACAAATTTAAACAAACAAAAAAATCCTGGCCTGATGTCTGATTCGGTATCCCCCTGATTACCCGGTTAGCTCTTAATTTAACACAGTCACTTAATAAAAAAAAAATATAAAGTATTTGTTTTATTTTATTCCACTTGTTATTTGTTATTAAAGGAATCAGATGCAAAGATTTGTTATTTACCAACAAACAATTTATTTACAAATATACAAACACAAAATAATTAATAACAAATAGAAAATATTGTTTAAGATAATACAACAAAGAAACAATTGAACAAAATTAAGTGAAACAAAATATAAACAAAGTAATAACACATAAAAAAAACAACTTACAGATTTGCGGCAACTCGGTGATAACTCGATGATAACGGTTTGAGAATCGTTCTTCTACTACTTTCGAGTTATCAACCCTTGCCTTATATATGATTGCCTTAAAAATCCCACCCCCCCTTCGATTTCCTGTCCGAACTAATTATTTTTCGCCCGTCCGCTCTTGGGGACACTTCGAGGAACCCGAATTAATAAGTTGAGTAAATTTTACAAAAAATTAATACAGGGTTCAGGGGATGCATGATTAAAATATATCACATACTTTAAGATGCCGCAATATACACTTATATACAATATATATATGCAGATATTAGTGTATCGAATAAAAATAATATATGGGAAAAAAAATATAAAGCAACCAGTTTAAACTGCAAACAATAAGTGCTGAAATATTACAATGTTAATTTGTTATAATAGATTTTTCCCATGGAAAAATCTAACCGTTGAAAACCTAATTTCCCATCATTGCAGCCAGCCAATAAAAAAATATCAATATATACATTTCTTAACTTATTATTGATAAGTGATTTATATCACATTAAAGGTCTTTCTCTCAGCTATTTAGTTGTGCCTTCAGTACATTGATTTGATTCGCGGTTTTTCTATAAACCGCGAAAAATGCTGGGGATTTCCCCAACCTATTGTTGGGCGAACATTCCTTGTGCGTCCTTGTTTAATTGTTGTGACGTCATCCACTTTTTGGAATATCCGCGCCAAATGTTGGTACGGCCTTTGGGGCCAGGTGTTCGGCTGCAAGTTTACGGATTGACCGTTGTAAGCCGCTTACCGTGTTTATTGTCTTAGGTAGCTGAGAGAAAGGTCTAGTTGAGGATTATCTAAAATTCTTTGAAAACTGGCTGGAATGATGGGCGTTCTTATTTATGGCCGATTGTAAATTATTATCTACATGTACACGGATTATACTAGTTGCAACAAAATAAAAATTGAATTATGCTATAAAAATAATTCATTGTTATTTTCGTTTGAATAAAACGACGATAACAATGTGTGTTCTTTAAAACGTGTCCGAAATGTACATATAGTGTAAAATAAAAACTGTGAAGAAAGGATATATTTTTAACTACTATTAACTCATACTCTTCACGTACTCGCATATTTAATCAGAAAAAATTAATCGTATTACTACCTAAACAGCTGTAAAAATTCCATCCATTACATGACTAAGGTTGCGGTGCCCTCTACCCCGATCCCAGCAATCCAACCTTCCCCAATAATAAAGTCAGCAAACTCCGACACCCTCTTAATCCTCTACATAATCTTTCTAACCAGCCTTTATGATACTACCTTACTTACCCATCCAAAAACGCTTTATATTCTTATCGAAAAAGTTCTCGAAAAATCCTTTTAATATAAGCCCTAAATTTAGAAAACCATATTCTAACATATTATTATATTTTATCGTTTCATCCATCTACGCATTTACGACTTTTTTATTTTGAGAAAAAGAATGCGTTTACCTCCACGAGAGGTGTGTGGGTCTCCTCCTGTTCTTTCTGAACAGGCCCTATCCACTAAACCTCTTCTCTTTATCTTGGGGCACCAGTGGTATCACCAAGGCATTCTTCACCTAGTGCTCCTTCGTCTTTCACGCACCTGCCATTATGTTTTCCTTCTTGCTTAGCAAGTATCGTCCAGTCTGTCTGCGCAAAACCTGTAACTCGCCGTTTCAGCCTTCCCGATCATACAAAGGTAGGATCCGAGACTGCTGTGATCCGTCATGACTTGTGTGAGGTAATATGTCGTATCCCCGTGTGCCCTGGGAATCCATGGGCCAATACCAGGGATCAGTTTGCGCGTCCAGGCACCGAGTTCTTAGCTCATCGGTCCTGCCATTTAGCTGCTGCCGTTTAGCTGCTCACGTTTGTTTGCTCGGCAGATCCTGATTATCCCTGAGCGCAGGGCCCTTCGGAGCCCCTCCACATTTCTGCGAGCCTTCCCCTAACGGCCATTTGTGGTTGCAAGGAATCTAGAGACTGCCCGGCACGATATTGCTGCGCCCTCCGCCGCCGCCATGACGTCTATTTGTTTCAATCACAATCCCCACGTACTTGAGCGAGGATACAAGCTGTACGTCGTGACCCTACAGCGTGAGCCTCTCTAGCCTCGAGCGGCTAGCATGCCTGCGGGAGTGCCACACCGCCCCAGTTTTGCTCGCCTCTATCTTCAGTCTGTTCTTGTACATCAATTTCAATATGATGTCTGTGGCTAGGATATGAGAACTATTATTCCTGCCTAACGCCCAAGGATCACCTGCTACTAGATGGAGTTGAAGGCATTCTTTACATCATACTGCCTCTTCCGTATCGGACCACTGTTGGTCTCATCGGCAACTCCTCACCTCCATTAGCGCGTCAACGGTCGACCTGCCCTTTCTGAATCCGTATTGAGAGAGAGATCTTCTCGTCTTCTACCCACTTCTCCAATCTTCTGAGCAGTATTCTCTACAGAACCTTGCCCTCCGCGTAAAGGAGGCATATAGGCCTGTAGGCCCCTGGGTCTGCCGGGTCCTCCCCGTCCTTGGGCAATAGGAGGAACCTTGCTCTCTTATAGATTCCCGAGAAAACGCTTTGCCTCAGGAAATTGTTGAAACCTGTGGTCAGGCCCTCTGGGTGTCCACTAGTGTAAGCTTTGACGGCTTCCCCCGTAACCGGCGCTTTCCCACTGGGTAACGCAGCCCCTCCTCTGTAAAGGGCACGTAAGCTTCGTCTCCGGTAGGGTCTTGCGGCAGCTGTCGTGTCCACCAGCACCTCTTCCCTCTTGTCGCATCTGTGCTCGCCCCTCTGCGGTGCTCTAGCGTTGAAATCGGTCCCGACTAGTGCCTTCTTGTCCCTCTTGCTAACGCCGTCCACGAAGTCCTCCCGTATTCGTCGTCTGTCTGGTTTCGAGCCCGCAGTCTGTATGCTACTCTTGAGGTCCTCCCTGACCAGAATGCCCGCCCTCCCTCCTTATCTACGATCCAGCCTCCACCGTCTCTACAGACTTCCAAGAGGTCGTGCATCGCATGGCACCTGTTTAAGTTTGTCTAGAGGTACTTACGCATTGCGCCAACGTCTGAGTTTGCCGCTCGTTTAGTGCACCAATTTCGTGCCTGGTCCGTGTCTTCTCGTCACTATTCCCTGTCGCCCGTCTGCGCTCCCTCGCCGAGTTAAGCGCTCCTCACTTGGCGCTACCTAAAAGTGCCCCGCTTCCGCCCCCATATAGAAGCACGCTTGACTCTTAAGTTCGGCTTGGAAGGCCTTCTCATAGTGCCCACCACAGCGCCTGTAAATCTCTCTCCTGTCTACTCTGTTAAACTTAGCTACCGTGTACCCGTAGTTCCTGCACCTTGAGGGACGGCTTGTCCTTCCTCATCTGTACTATGCAGGTGGAGAGTCCCACCTTTACTTTGCCCATGCTTAGTAGGTACCTTTGTCGCCGTCTGTCACCCTAGTGCCTTTACTAGACCTACCATAATGTCCTTCTCTCTACATGTACAATGTAGATACAAAACTAGGCAGAAAGATCTCTGATCGATAGCCTTGATTAACAATCTAACAGTTCATTCGTTATCCATTATATAAATGTATACATGTTTGAATTTTGCAAGAAATATGTATATTATTAACAAAAATTTATTCTAAACTAATTAATTACTATAGTGATTTTGGAATTTGACAAGTCAATTAGTAAATTTAGTAGATATATTACAAATTTATATGTTGTAAATTCTCATTAAAAACTATAAGTCTAAATTTATTAGTACTTGTATGAACTGATATGTAAAACAACTTTGCCAGGGTTGATTAAACATGCAAATAATTTGGAACTATTTCAATGAGTTGAGAGTTTAATTGAACTTTGAAATTTTCTAATATTATCAATAATAACGACCAAATCACCTGTGTTTATTTTATAATCATAATATTTTTTTACAATACTTGGAGGTATTCTGATATTAGTCTTATTTACTTTGAAGTACAATAAAAACCTTTGGTTTGGGATAAGTTGTGTTAAATCAATATATTTTGATTTCATGAATCTATGGTTCAGCCATTTTCCCGCATTAATGGGACACCCTGTATATTTGGCTATTTTAGGAATTGATTCAGACGGCATTTGTTTCATTTTAAATTTGATGATTTATTCTCTATTTTAGCACATATTTATGTATGCTATTTTATATAAACTAGGTTTCACTATTCCGTAAAACAATTATTTTGTTTGTTTCAATTGTGTTTCATATCTACTTAGCTTTATTACTTTTATATGCAATTTTAATTTAATTTAATTATAAGTGTTATGCACTTTTCTCAAGCAATACACAAGTGTGATGTTGCACATGCGGCACTCCGTATTATGAAAAGTCAGCCACTAACAACACTTATATACAGAGTTATTGCATCTCTTATTAAGAATTTATTATATTGGTTGTAGTTTTATCAGCGTTTCTTAATAATAACAAATATATTTTTTAATTATCCACAACCTAGGTATCTAGCAACTATATGGAATGTAAATATTTGTATAAGAATTATACAAATGCAATTGAGATAATTTTAAATCGAGCTATTCTACTAATTATATATTTTTTTTATTGATAAATATATTTAGTATACTAAATTTTATGGTTTAGGTGGCTTTAAAGATCTCGTGTATAATATAAATTTAAATATTATTTTGTAGTAAATGAAACAACCTGGTTCAAATTTATCATGGTTTTTAATGTAGGAACATTGCGACAACTGTTTAACCACACAGTAGCTTCATCAGGCCTAATACATGTGGTTTTAAAACCTACAATTTAGTATATGATAAATAATTACAAAGGGGATTTACAATTAAAAAGGGAAGTTTACTAGATGTTAATATTAGCTTAATAATTAAACAAGGGTGAGTTATTTAAGTCGGTTTGCTCGTTAAGTAATATACCAAGTTAATTAAATTTAATAATTTAACTCTTCAAGAAGATTTAATGTTTTACTTTTACCACACGTATGTAATATCTTGAAATTATTATAAAAATTATGTTTGTTTATTGGCGTACTATGTGACTAAGCTATTTTGATGTTTCGCAAACTTTGAGGAAGATATCAAGATAAATGGGCTAGGTGTGTCATCACATCGCTCCTTGTGGCATCTGGTTGGTGCATTTTTCTGTGAAGTAATCAAGCCTTTTAGGGTGGGCGGCAGGAAGAGGTTAGGCCCGAATATCGCTCATCCGGATGCCTTCCTCACAAAACCATTTTCTATACTATTACCTCTGGTAACCTCTGGTAACAGTATAGCTTCGCAACATTCCAGCGTTAATGCTGAGGTAATTTTACAGCTAGTAATTGACGAATCTGCTGTACGTTATGATGTGTATGTTTTTTCCCTTAATTATTTTTGTCAGAGATTACCTTTGCTGCATATAGTATACCCACGAGTTCTACCTTTGGTGGTGTGCTCACTGTTTTACCTAGTGCAGTACATTTTCATGTTGGATTGATGAGGCTTTTACTTGGTGAAATTCCATTATATAGGTGATACATAAAACACTTGTTTTTTTCATGGACAAGTTGTGGCAATAAATTCCTACACCTGCACCTGTTTTCGTCAACGACCCTTCAGTGTATATATGAATGTCTTTGTGTTTGCTACTTATTCCTGAGTCTTAGTATCACAGGTCTATTTGAAGCTTTCTAGTGAATATATATTTTCATGGGATGTTGTCCACTGGCATCAAAATCTTGTCATATCTTTCCCTGGAAACCTCTTAAGATTTTGTGGTATTCCACTGTTGCTTACAACAATATCCAAGGGTAGCAGGTGCAGCAGGACTTCATTAGCAGCTGTCGGTGTTTTTCTCTGAGTTTTTAGATTTAAAAGCTGCGGAAATATTGTTTGATTTTAATTCGGTTCTGTTTGCTACTGAGCGGAAACCGATATATGTTACAGAAAAATAATTAGATTCTCGTTTGTTATTATTTGAAGAGAAAATTAAATTAGTTTTTTTCTGTTTTTGTTATTTAAAAAAATTTAAAATAGTCATTACTAAATTATTAGCGAAGCCATTATTTATTTTTTATTTTAATATCCGACTAGTTTCGGCACTGGGTCAATATCAAGAATAATGTACAAACGTAATTTTAACAGTATTAGATATAGAACGGGGTCAGGTAATAAGCGCGTTTGAAATCGGGAAACCCAGAGATCATCATTGTTGTTGACCACGTTTTTGCCTGATGTTCCGGCTTTATTAATCTCTGGGCCTTCCCGGCAGTCGAGATTTTCTTCTTTATTACCTGAGTACAATATTTTACAATTATGCACGATAAATTAATGTTTATAAGTTATAAAATGTTTTACAAAACCAATATGTATATTATATATCCGTGCGATCTTCTTTTAATCCTATTTCAAAAGACCTATCCGATTGTCCTGTGTATGTATTTCATTTTATTTTAACATTAAAATATTGTATATATATTACGTTTATTCATCTAACATTCAAGGAAAGTCTTTAAAGATTTTCTTTTATTTAGTGCCTTTATTGTAGTTTTTAATAAATAGTTATACATATAAATTAAGTGTCTTACATCTAGAGTTTATCATGGAACTATCGTTAATAAATACGATTCATTAAAAATTTCTTTTGTCATATGTGTACTTCTCTAACATATTCCATATGATATTTGCAGGGTTTTGAAGGTCTGAATGTGTAAAATTATTAAATATTATTAGCAATGTTAATCTAAAATTGACGGATCATTATTAATTTGTCTTATTCTAGTATTGAATTCTTATATATAAAAGATATAAAAAATAAATAGATATGTTATCTAAAATATGAATTAAGCCTTAGGGCGAATAGTGTTTTTTTTTTTAACTTTATATGAAACTGTATAGAAATTGTATCATGTGTGATAAGTTCTTCTCATATCTGGAAAAACACTAAACTTCGGATATCGAATATACATTATTAAAATGTAATTGAAAATCGGAAGAAAGTCCAAATATAAAATTTGCAACTTGATTATACGACCGCAGATGGAAAAATAGGAAAAACAAGGGTCGACTTAATAATTCATTCGTTGCGTTGGAACAGAGCGCATAACAGGGGACCGAATTTTGAACTTGTCATCGGATTTAATATTCCATGCGTTCAAGTTTAGTCGCAGCGTCCGACCCGCAGAAACATTAAATAAATCTTACATTTTGGAATTTATTAATTCAAATCTCCAACAATTATTCTCCCTCCTGTAGTCTGCCAAATGAAAATTTTATAATGCTATTACCATTTCGCATTCTGAATAATTACGCTTGAAAGTTTTACAAGTATCTCCCAATGACCAATTCCCTTTATAAATGAAACATGTTTTATTTTTAGGAATATTCCATTCGAAATGCAATTTGTTTGTATTTAATTTAGAAAAATAATATTTCTGATAAAATTTCGAAAACATTTGTTAGTACAAAATGAATTCCGAGCGAGTACTATAAATATCATTATAAGGGAGTACATCTCTGAAGATTTAATTTAATATATTTTTACAACGCTTTAGTATTATTCATTGTAACATATAACTAGAAAAATAATAAAAGTAAGAAATATGTACGATTTAAAATTATTTTGAAAATGATGGTGGTTGTAGTTCATTTTAAATAGTAAATAAAAGTATATTCGGCATTTATATACCACTATTTATTGTATAATATACACAAATATATTATCTTTTTTTTACCTTTACGGGTCATTATGAAGTGTTCAACTATAATTTTGTCAAAAGTTGATAATAAATTGTAAACTTTATTTGTGAATATTATACAATAAAAAGTAGTATAAAAACGCGGAAAGTACTTTTATTTACTATATACTTAAAATTACGTACATATATTTAAAAGATAAGTAAATTATATATTATGTACTCTCTATAAGTAAAATATGCACATATTAATAATTGTGCGAATAAATTATTATACAGTCGAGGGACTAAATTACAGGCCTTTGTCACTAGGAAGAGAAATCAAATTGAAACGATAAAATCGGATTTAATGGGAAGATCAGATGACCTAAACTCCGTAACGAATATATTCCATCAAGTTTTAATGGATAACGCGATTTCAGCATTTTCTTTATGCACTAGTAAAGCCACTAACACGTCCATTAGAACAAAGTGGTTCAATTAAAGCTTCATAATGCACCATGCTTGTTATGTATGAGCTTTAACACTTATTACTACTTGATACGAGAAACCCATTTAAAATATAAAATATAGAGTATTAAAATTTAATTATATTTAAAGAAGGGGTTTTATCATGGTTTATTATATCGAAATGTAAATTTTATAGGTTTAAAGTTATGCTATTTAAAGGTGAATTCAATTAACAGTTAGATAAAAAAAAACGTAATATTTTATCTAGTGAAAATTAAATAGCCTATTATTCTCAAAGTTTCGAATATACTGCACTTTGTTAATATTATACACAAGCTTTGATTCATTAGCCCTAGATTAAAAAAAAAAATACGTGTCTGAATAGATTAGTTCATCATAAATACTTTAATCTATGATTATTATTTAGCGCTTAGTATACCCACAACAGGGATGGAGCTATATAAAAAGCATAACAAAGAAATAAGTGTTTGTAGCAATTCTCTTTTATCTAAATACAAAATGACTTAAATTATTCAAATTAAAACCATATTCTAATCAATTCGTATCTGGTGGTGTTACGAGGGCGCTCTGAAATGTTTCCGGAATCAACAAAAAAATACGGTATTGATGTGATTTTTAATTCTTATTTTTAGATGTAGTCTCCTCAAAGATCTGCTCCAGTCTCTCCAAGCCGTCGGAAAATTAGGACTGCAAAATAACCATCTGTAGCGGCGATGACCTCCTCATTGGAGACAAATCTCTTTCCTGACAGCGATTTTTTTTTGGAATAGGAAAAAGTCGATGAGGGGTGGATGTGAGACTAATTCATAGCGCGACTCATTCAAAACTAAATTTGGACATGACGATGCCGGATGAATGAGCCGGTGCATTATTGTGGTGAAAAGTTTTTTCCGCTGCAAACGAGGCCGTTTCTCCTTCAAATACTGTATCGAATCGGGTCAATAAATCGCTGTAGTATTGCCTCGTGATCATCCTTACCTTCTGCAGATAGTCGATAAGGATCACACCTTGGGAATCCCAAAAAAATGACCGCCATGACCTTTCAGGCCGATGTAACGGTCTTTGCTTTCTTTTGAGCTGCTTCGCTTGAAAAAGTCCACTGGTTAAACTGTTCCTTGTCTCCGGTATGTAGTGGTGGATTCAAGTATTATCTACGGTTACGAAACGCATAAAGAGATCCCTCGGATTACGTTGAATCCTGACCAGACACTACTTCGAAACGGTCACCCGTTTTTGTGTTTGCTCCGGTTTGAGCAAACGCGGTACCCATTGCGCAGAAAGCCTTTTCATTCCCAAAATTTCGTGTAGCGTATGGCCAACGGGTTCTTCTAAGATGCCTATTGTCTCTGCTATCTCTTTTAGCTTCAATCTGCTCTAGCAAGATATGTGGAATTTCCATGGCCGTTTTCCCAGCCATCCAGAAATGTTTTTTCACTGCACGAAATTTGATTGTATTCTTTTTTGCGAAACCGCCTGCCAAAACGCACTCATAAACAAAAACTATTGACAGTAGACGTCTGAAATTTTGACAGTTGCTATTGAAAGGGTTGCTCTCGCCGACTAATGAATCCACTTCAATCATCATGCGCAATCTCTTGCCGATTCCGGGAAATTTCGCCCTTGTATTTAATAGTAGTTTCTGTGTTTAAAATTAAAAATTCTTGTTATAATTTCTTTTTATCGTACATATTTAGAAATAATATAATCTCTGCGTTTAAATTAGTAGTAGACTTCTCTAATTTATCCACATCACATTATTTATCTACAAAACATTATAAAAATGATTAAATTAAGCATCAAAATCACAAACTCAAAATCTTTAGAATAATGTTTTAGGTTTCAGACAAATTTAACAAAATATAACATTTGATATTTTTGTCTGTATTTTTGCTCATGCATACAAGTATTTTTTATTGAATTATTATTATATATACAAACATCTTTATTGACAAATACATAGCGAATATAATAAATATAATATACATACATAGCATTTAAAAGACAAATCTAGTATTTGTCAATTGACTATCGACCATAGGTCTTGAGAGGTCATGATTGATAACTGTCTTTGTGAAGTTCCTGTCTAAAATTAGTTCATAATTGAAGCGTCGTTGAGATTATGAATTGATGAAATAAATTCGTGTACTGTTAAGGGATAGTGCTTTGTTTCTGGGAATGCATAGAGTGCATTTAGTATTTAGAAGTAGTTAAATTTTGTTTTTAGTCTTTCTTGAATTGGAATTACCTTTGTCGAATCATACAGTAATGCATTTTGATAGGTTATGAAGAGGATTTTGGGGATGTCCGATTTTGGTTTTGCTGGTTTGTACATTTATATTTTGTTTTTTCAGGAACTTTATCAAATGACAAAAAAATACTTGCATTGTTAATATCACACACGGAATTTATTTCGTAACTATAGTTTTACAGTAATGTACGTTTGATAAAAACTTGATTAACAAAGTAAGTTTTATTTATCATTTAATAAGGTTTCTGATTCAAGATGTATCACAAAGTTATGACTTCAAGTATCCAATCTGTTTTTTGTAAGGCCTCTGAAATGTGACGCCCTTTGCTTCACTTTTGCTTTAAGGGAAGTGGAGTGGTTTTTGAAGGTTAATTTTGTATCTACTGTTATTCCTAGCTATTTGCAGGTGATGGAGTGATATATATTTTGTCCATTTATAGATATAGAGGAAAGCGGTTCCTTAAGTTTGTGAAACGGAACAAGGAGTTACGATTTGTTAGGGTTGATGGAAATGCGCCATTTTGCAAACCAGGTTTCTATGCGGCCTATTATGCCCTGTAGGGTGCTAAGGGCTTTGGGGAGAGTGGGAGCGTGGGTAATTAGGGCGGTATCGTCGGCGTAAAGGAGGTGGCGGAGGCCGGGAAGGTAGCCAACGCGGCCAGAAGAACGCTAAACAGAGGCAGAAGGGACGGCAGGGACGTCGAATAACGGATTGAAGCATGCAGGATTGCAAAGAGAGGGCTTTGTAGGGCCATCAATATAAGCAAGAATAATCAAGGATAATATGTGGAGGCAGTTCTGAGATGAGATAAATGGCGACATATGGGGCCGCCCGTGCAGGCTGGTAGTAAAGAAGCTTGGTGCGTCGCTACCTAATGTGGGCTCACTTGTCCCCGAGGGCGTGAGAGCGGTGGGCGACAAGCTCTTCCCCCTGATCCCCTGGGAGGAGTAGTAGCAGGTGGAGTTAGACGAAGGCCATAAGGCGCCATATCCCGGTGGGATTTTCCCCAGACGCTATAAGTGCGCCCAGTTGGTCCTCCTGCCCAAAAAGGGCAAACTGAAAAATTTGCCTGGAACGTACAGGCCCATATGCCTGCTGGACAGAGGAAAGTACTCGAATTGAGGTGTCCGGGGCGCTATCCGAAAGACAATTTGGGATTAAACGCGGTAGGTCTACTACGTACGCCATACTCAAAGTGAGGGAAACGATGGACAGAGCAAATAGCGGACCGTTAATGGGGTGCATGCACTTCGTTGGCATAGCCCTCGACATCAAAAACGCCTTGAATACCCTACCAAGGCATGTTTTACTGAAGACCACGAGAGAGAGGAATACCCCGCGCTACATAATGAGGATGCTAACGAGTTACACTCGTTAATGTAGACGGGAGCATTGAGGTCATCGCAATAGGTCTGACGTTGGCAGTGGAGAATACCGCACCACTGTGGCTTTCGCGCATACGAGCGGGATGTGCTCCGGGGGAGAGTGTCAAATTGTTGGGCAGGGAGATAGTCGTTGGGAGGACGATGAGGTACCTTGAAGTCATGCTTGAAGCCGGGGCAGTAAGGGGGTCAGGGCAGTGACCCGACTATTAGCCAACATAGGAGGCCCTTCGGAGAGTACCAGGAGGCTTCGTAGCATCGGCAAAGCTTCTCTACGCCGCTCCGGCATGGGTGGGATGCCTGGAATCGAGAAGGAACGCCACAAGACTGGACAGTGCCATAAGACCGGCGGCAATCAAGGTTTGTCGAGGTTATAGGGCGGTTTCCACGGTAGCGATCGAAGTGCTGACCGTAATGCCTTCGCCGGACCTAGATCTCAAATCGCGAGCAAGAATGCATGAACTAGTGGCGGGGGGCATCGACAAGGCGACTGCAAAAGCGACCACGCAGCACTCTCGATGAGAGGCAACTCAGATGGAGTGCGGCACCTACAGGAACTTAGACTAGGAGGCTGATCCTTGAGATAGGACCGTGGATTAGTAGAGCGCACGGGGAACTATCGTACCATTTAACACAGATTTTCTTCAGATTAAGAGAGGTGGTTTAGTGGGTAGGGCCTATTCTGAAGGAATAGGAGGAGTCCAACAAACCTCTGATTGAAGAGCAGTTCATTAAGGCATTCTTCCTCTCTCTAAAAAAAGGCGGATTTATTGAAATATTTTAGATTGCGATGGTAGATATCGTGCACCAGGAGATTGTAAAGAATGGGAGATAAAGGTGAGCCTTTATCTGAAGGGAAATGTTGTGTAGGAAACTGTCTAGGAGATATAAGAGATGGATTGGGAGTTTAAGGGTACTGCATTCAAACAGCAGACCTCGGTACCAAACGAAATCGAAAACTTTTTTGATGTCTAGAAAGATGATCGAGGATTTATTTCCTTCGAAGCCTGCTGTTTGGCAGTTAGAAGAGAAAATAGATTGTGGGAGGGTTGTGCATTTGTGTTCTAGGAAGCCAAACTGATTATCTGAGATAAAGCTAGAAATATAGCGCATTATCTTGCGTTTAAGGAGAGCTTCAAACATTTTTCCAACGGGAAGTAGGGTTATTGGGCGGTAACTGCTAGGAAGGAGAGGAACGGTATTAGATTTATGAATTCAATAAAATCTGTCAAGTCATTAGTTGTTCCGTCGATGTCGCTGTCCTTAAATAGGTATATGGTTTTAGGTGGAGCAGGAGTTGGTGGGGAAATGGATAATGAGAATTTAATTGATAGATGATCTGATACAAAGAAGGATATCGGAAGTGGATGATTGTTTATCAGATATGATAAACGTGGGATTGGTTAATATGCGGATGAAGTAGGAATTAAAAATAATGGAGGTTAACTGTTTCGATTTTTGTGTATTTAATTTGAAGTCTCCGATTATAATGGCATAGTCATATAGGGAAGCTTTGGTGAAAATAGTGTCTTCAATGGAGGAGGAGTGAAGGATGTAGACAAGGAAAATGTGCAGTTTATATGAAGGTAGCAATGCTTTACCAAGAGTTATTTCCGGGTTTGTTGGACTTGGTTTCGACTAGTAGTTTAATGTATTCCCGCAGGAGTGGTTGACGTGCACAGCCATTTGGGAGTAGCGACCCCACGTACCCGAGCCGTTCATTGCACACACACGCACATCTCTCACACACACTCACGCACACTCGCTCATCACACACACACACACACACACACACACACACACACGACACTGACACCCCGTAAAGTAATGCCAGACGGCGGTTCCGCGGTTGTTTCTATATTTTTATATAAAAACATTATATACTATATATTTAATTTAATGAAGCTAGCTTTGTTGAAGCCATTGTAACATTTTGAAAAAAAATTAACTCCGTCTTAAAAATAATTTATATATACATAAGTATCTTATCGGTTGACAAAGGAAATGCCACAGTAATCGTAAACAATTCAGAGTACGCACAAAATGAATGGCACACCACATATAAATTAATCGATTTTGATCCAACCTAAAAAATACTAACAAAACTAAAATCATGCTTTTCACACTTCCTGGGCATCATCAATTCCATAAAAGTATCTGAAACAGATATTCTGGTTAGTATTGCTGTTAAACCCCTATTGCCCCTTGTACCTATTAACGAAACAATTGAACTTAAAAAAGTACCATAGTACTTACTTGCTAATAAGCAGAAAGATACTTACCTTATGCATTTCCCGGTCCGTTTTCTGGGAGCTCTTCTGCTTATTGGGAGCTATACAATGTAAGGATCCTCAACAGCCTTCGGGGTGATACCCTTCTCTTCTGGCTGCTTAAAGTGAAGCATTACTTTTCTCAGGCCATAAGAAGCATTCGTCTTCAAGTTCAGCAGTTCTATTTCTTTAAGCGGTATCCCGAAAATGATTAAGAGGTCGACTTTCTTCATTTCGTCTTGGAATATACACCACTTAACCCCTTAGACCTCTCTCTTCTGGACGCCCAGACAGGTCAAGGTTTCGTTCTTGTCCTGTGTTTTGGGAAGCCAGGCTAAAGCTTTCACTAGCCTTGGCAGGCTGTCAATCTGTACCACTGCCAGTTTGCCTCCCTCCCAGAAAGGTCCCGTTCGTTGACCGTTTCTTCGAGCCAGGATTCCCCTGATGAGGGAGTCACGCATTAGGTTCTCCTGTTCCTCTTCGAGTTTTCCCAGGAGGCTGCTTCCGTCATCGATTGCCATCTGTAAATGTCTGTTGATGGCCTTGTTCAAGGATGACTGTTGTAGTCGCCCTCCGTTTTTTTTTTTGAGGGGGGAGCTGTTGTAACTTGTGCCACTCGCCTTTGGTTGCCCTTCCTGGAACTAGCCTTAAAGCTCGTGATTGTCCGTTCCGCTGCAGAGGCCGTTCTGCCAGCCTTTTCAGCTTCCTCCTACTTTTATTTTCCGACCCATAGAGAGATTTTCTTACCATCACGCGTGCCTTAAGGGCAGTCTGTTGGCGGCCCCTGAACAGAGGGGATTAGATTAGTTTGTGATAGGCCACCCGAAGGCGAGCCTACCTGAGTTGTTATTTTTGGGTAGTCGGTGGGTCCTCGCCCAAGCACACCCGTCTCCTATCGAAACTGGAGTTCCGAGCTCTTGATCCATATTATTATTATTATTATTATTAAAACCTTTTTATTTCTGGTAGTGTCCATAATAAGAAGTTTTTGTGTTTTGTGTCATTCCCTAAAAGGGTCGCCCTCAGTACGGCTGTCGTTCCCAGCATGGGTAGCCCTACCGGGAGCTAGTATAGTACTTAGGATCACCTGAATACGTAAGCTCCCTACCACTTCACGGTAAGCACGCACGGAGGATTAGTGGTATTGAAACAAATTTGCAACATCAGCTGTTGAAATATTAAAAATACCACAATCAGATGCTGACAAAGTCAGGCCCGCCGGCTGAGGGAGTGCAGGGTGTGCATCACACACGGGGGCACTTGCAAGAGGATGGCAAATCTAGGAATCTCCTCATCGTTCTTATTCACATAATTTGATAATTCACTAAGATTTTTTTATTATGTCATAACAAAACATCTATTGATCTATATCTCACATGAGTGAATGAGTAACGTTGTTATCCATGTGCTCCAGTTTTAATGTTACTTTAAGTGGTTTATTTGGCCAGCATAATATTGAGATAAGCATCATTGTGTTCGTCTATTTACGGAGAATTTAATGATATTAATCACTATACGCACGGACATTGAATTCTCTTTGAATTTGTATTTGTAAATTTAAACAACTTTTACGAAGCCTACAATTGATCGGTTTTCGATTTATCGATTCCCTTTTTTTGCTGGCCTTGTTTGCTCGACAATATTTACTGTTTTTCTTTTCCCTTTCTTGAAGCAGTTATTATATTGTTGGCAGATGAATTAAATTCATTATTTAAATATAATTTAATTTTTCATTTATTATTAGCGCATTATATTTTTATTTTATTGTGAAATTGTACCACTTTCATTTGTATTATACTGTTTTCCTACCGTGGCCTACCTGCGCTTGTGTTCTGTTAGTCACATTGATCGGCCCCTAGGTGCATATTTTGTGACCTTGTTGATTATTCCTTAATTGTCAGGGATTTGAAGGAAACTGTTTTTGAACAGTCTAGATAGACTCAAGCCCAAGCAAATATAATAAATAATATCGAGGTTATATTATAGGATGTGCAAAGACAAGCAAATTATTCTTAAAAAAATAAAATTGACTCGCTAAATGAGAGTATTTGTAGACTAGAAACTCATAACCATACTCCTAACTCTGGTAATGACACTCTTAATGAAGTTATGAGAGAAATCGAGGAACGCAGATCACGTGAAAATAATTTAATAGTATTTAACATGCCTAAATATACTAGCGCTAACTCAAATGAGTCGGATTTAAAATCTATATGTAATAAGTTCTCTCAACTTTACCGGAAACTAGGATTTAAAAAATTGTGAGATTGGGCAATCCTAGTTACAGTAAATGACGGAACTCCCCAACAACGCCGTTATTTCCATTATGTACGAGATTAATTAAAACGTCGAACGTGTTGCCGGCGAATCCAATATTTCGATTAAATATATCAGAAACCTTCCAATTATTATATCTAGATCGGAAAACCAAATGTTTCCCAACAAACACTTAGAAATTTAAATTTATACTACCAAAACGTTAGAGGAATAAAAACTAAAACAACATTATTATATAATACCATGAGTATTGGATCATATGATATTGTTGCTTTTGGTTAGACATAACAGTAATACTTAGACATGTTTATCTAAACAATACAGATAAAAAAGTAGCGGTATGCGAACACTTTATTGGTTTTTGTCCAGTCACCAGTTCAACTGGCGTGGGTTTGTCAAATTTTGTTTGTTTTGAATTTGTTTTCACAATTAAACCTTGATAATCAATATTTGCGCAGGCAAAGTTATGATAATGGTTCTAACATGCGTGGAAAACATAATAGGTTGCAGAAAAAGATTTTGGTAATCAATCATCGGGCATTTTACGTTCCAAATATCAATTATTTTGACATCATTTAAGAAATCTATGTTTTCTTTTCATTGTCTACAAAAAGGTGGTCGATAATTTGCAAACATTTAAAAGATTTAAAATTAAAGACCCTGAGTACTATGCGATAGTCCAGCAGAATTGACGCGATCAAACCGTTACGGTATCATCTAAAAAATTTATTTGATATTATGTTTGAAATATCTGAAAATACGTTTGAGTGAGATTGTGTCAACACAAAAAGCGCATTCGCTCGCTTTAAAGGTTTAAACTTATAACATTATATGCTCTGTTGTACACTGGTGCGAAATGTTGAACGAAATTGATTATTTACGTAAAATGATGCAAAGCCCCACAATGAATATTCCAAAATGCATACATTTGCTAAATAATTTGATCTATAAGTGAGCAAATAATTGCACGGATGGATATTTTAAATTATTTTACAAGTAGCTACCGAAATTGCACAAAACTAAATGCTGAAACCAACTTCGCAACATTAAATACACTTTGTCCAAAAAGAAAACCGACACAATTTCAGTATGAACAGCGCGATGAAGTTATATTAGACCCAAACATTAATTACAAAGTGGAGTTTTTTTTTAAATTTTAGAACACACATTAGCTTCCTTAAAAAATAGATTAAAGAGTTAAAAACTGTAGACAAGGTTTTTTACTTTCTTTGTAGTTCATTATTTAGTAACCCCATGGAAGAATTGATGAAATATTGTAAAGATTTATATCTGAAACTCAAAGACGATTCAAGAAATAAAGCTGACATTATCTTTATTGATTTGTACAATAAAACTAGCGCTTTACACATTTAATCATTTAATGTCAACTCTTCCAAACACATCAATAGCATTAAGAAAATTGATTAAGAATTATTTAAGGTCAACTATGCATCAATCAAGACTGAGTAATTTATCTATTACTTTGATAGAATCGTAATACTAAATAGTTTAGGTACTAGGCAAATAATAGCTGATTTCGCAAGTGCCAAAGCAGAAAATGTTAATTTTTTATAGGTACTTGCCTGTACAATTAAGTTTTATTGTAGACTTTAAAATAAATGGTATGCCCTGTCAGTTTCACACGCGGGCGCTGAAGCAGCTAGCGGCGGGCCTGGATAAAGTACTATCACTAAAACCTAATAACAATAATTAAATATTGAAATTCGAAGAAACTCCGATATATACTTCTGGCCTGGCAGCATTGGTAAATTATAATTTGATTGGCGATTCTCCGAAAACACATCATTAAAGGCTAGAATTCTACGTACATCTCATTTACGAATACGAATCCAGTGTATTACGACGATGAAAATTTATCGCACATATTTTCTGAGTTTAGCTCGTTAGTCGATCCCGACTTGCTATAAATATTAAACCTATAAAAATATTTTACATAGAATTTAGATCGAATAGTTGCGACAGTTTCTAGGTGGTAATCCCAACTTACACTGAATGGAAAAATTCACTATATTTAAACTACAAATAATTATTGTAAAAATATTATAACGTGTAGGCGCAGTTATATAAATCTAAATAAAGCAGTAGGTCGAGTCGAGTTTCAACGATTCACTTAATAATGATGATAAAACGTCGAAATTAGAGTCGTGCTGTGTTATTTAGATTTAACTGTGCCTACTAGTTAGATATTTTTATAATAATTATTTGTCGTTAAAATGTACTGACCTTTTTAATTCAGTGCGAGATAGAATCGATAATATTACACTGAGGATTGTCGATCCGATACCGAAAACGATAAAAATGCATTATTTGATTTGTATGCGTCACTCTTAATATACGAACTATTTTGGAACATCAGGTGTTCAAACCGGAACCCGGAAGTTAAAATCCACGAATCCTCTACTAATTTGATTCAATAAAGTTTTCCTTAGTTTTATATGAATTATCAAATTGGTCCTTTTACTTAAAAGTCCGCTAAAGCGTTGGGTCAATTGATAAAACAGTAATGCCAATTTTCCAAATTCCATTCTTTAAATCCAAAAATATCTACTACATTTTTAGTTGATTCAGTTGATTGTTAATAACTGAAGGTAGATAATTAAAAAAATGTATAACTGTATCATGCTTTAATAAAATTATTAATGTTCTGGAAGGAATTCTCATTATTACTCACTAATTTATAAACTATCGACGCCATTAAAATGTTGTTTTGATCTGCATTTATAAAAGGACTGTTTTACTATTATTTTCCTGTAGCCGTAATTATTTTAGAGGGAATTAATTTCCTGAATAAATAAAATTAAAATGGTGTGCAAATTTACATATGTAAGTATCGTGACTAGTAGCTCCATACAGTTCTTAAAAAGTTTTTCCTCTCTTTATATCTGCTGAGTCCTTTAATTTCCATAATTGTTTCCCTCTTGAACTAGGTAATGATTCAAGTCTCAGTCCATATTCAGTTCATTAAATTTTTGTCAAAGTTCTCAAGTATCCGTTAGTTAAATTGAACAAGTTTTATATACATATATTTTTGTAAAATTCTTAACTTTTGAGAAAAAAATAATTGTAAATTTTTGCTAATTTCTAATACACTATTGGAGTTACATGATATTAATCCAATAAATAATTGTAGAGAATTGTAAAGTAAACAAGTTATTAAGAATAGACTTTTTGCGTAAACCTCATAGTTTTTGAGTGAAATATAGATAAAGTACTATGATGGCCAAATCGCCATTTTTTGATTTGACGTGTGATTTGTTTAATTGATTTATGTATGATCACGTAAAATTGGGTTATGTAGTCGGAAATTACATTAAGGTTGGAAGTAATGGATTTTAAGACTGTGGTAACGTTCTCTATGTCATATTTGTTAAAATTATAAATTAGGTAAGAAATTTGGGAAGGGATTTTTATTTGTTAGTTGATGGTTAGGTAGTATAAGGATTTTAATATTCTGAAAACAATGAAGGATATCGAGAATGGTAGCTTGTGGATCATTTATGATAAAACTAGATGGAGTAGGGATACGTAAAGAGTTAGAAAGAAAATATGAAAGGTCGCTAATGATACTAGCATTATTAAACAGTATGAGATGATGTGATAAAATTAAGAATATTTATTGTACGACACTCAAATTGGTTGTGGTGCAATACTATCTTATATGGGATACATTTTACAAAGAAACTAATAATTCATAGCATTCTCGTGTTTAACCCAGTGGCCCTTCGAATTATTCGACGCCAATATATATGCGTAGCGTGTTTAAGTGTGCGCAATGCGAATATTATTCTGGAAAGTATTAATTAATGCTATAACACTGGATTTGAATATCTTAAGAATACTTATCAAACAAATTTAAACCATTGTAAAATTTCTATCATGTATAACTGTATGTTCGGGTACATTTATTAGAGAATACAGTTTTTATATGACTTAAAATATACCGTTAACATTAATTGCAAAAAATCTTTATCGGCTTTATTTCACTTACTCTTAACATCACAAAACTACTAAATGATTATAAAATTAAGGAATTACTTTATGGACTACAGATTCCAGAAACTCAATATCTGACCTTGATGACATCTACCGCTTGATCATTAAGGAGCTTTGAATATACAGGGTGAGTTTTTTATGTTCTCTATGGGGATCTCGGAAACTATATATAAGAGATAGAAAAACCGTTAAATGGGGAAGGAAGTGTAGATTTACGAGAAGAACAAAATTCCAGTTTCAATGTTTTCAAAAAATCAAGGGTAACTAGATATTTTGAAAAATATAAAAAGGGTCAATTTTTTTCAAATCAATATATCTCGGTTATTATAAAAGATAGAAAAAAAAACTGTAACAGACAAAGTTGTAGATAATTTTATGCAGAATATTAAAAAAAATCAGAAAATTTTTGTCGCCATTATTTTTCGAGATATGACGCAAACTTACATTATTTTAAACGGAAACCATAGTAGGCTATGGCTTCATTCAAAAGTTTTTTTTTCTCTATCTTTTGAATGAAGCCATAGCCAACTATGGTTTCCATTAAAAAAAGTAAGTTTGCGTCATATCTCGGAAAATAATGGCGATAAAAACTTTCTGATTTCTGATATTTTTTATTAACCTGCATAAAATTATCTAAAACTTTGTCGATTACAGTTTTTTCTACCTGTTATAATAACCGAGATATGTTGATTTGAAAAAAATTGACTTTTTTACTTTTTTCAAAATATCTAGTTACCCTTGACTTTTGAAAGTGGAATTTTATTCGTCTTGTAAATCAACACTTTAACCGTTTCTCTATCTCTTATAGTTTCCGAGATCTCCATAGAGAAACTGTATATAAAAAATATTTACATTTCTGTAATTTTAATTTTAAACACCGAACAAGCATTACTGAGAAGAATTTAACACGAAGCAGGAAGTGATGATTTTTTTTAGAGGACCTTATTTCTACAGTTACCAAGATGTGAAATCGTTTGTGAGCAATTGTCTGAAGACAAAAATAACTACATTAGTTATTAGGATAATGGCCTCAAGAAACTTTCGCTTCGCTGGAAAAAATGTGTACCTAAAAGCGAAAACTATAGTGGAAAGTAATTTTTCTGCAATAGTACATACATTCTTATTTATAATAATTCATTCCGGTTTATATTTGATTCACCTTCGTATTATGGTAGTAGATCGCCCATAGTTTTTAGTGACGGCAACCTAATTACAGCTGTACCCGCCAATGTGGTAGCACCCGTTACGCTTCCATATCTTCAGGGACTGAAAAATCTCATTTTTCAACAGAATAATGCGCGCCCTCATACAGCACTCATGCACCATCGGTTTATCGGCATCTTTTAGTGACTCACATTTTCCCATAAGGTTAGTAGGCATCTGTACAATATTTCAATCAATGCTAACAGCGCCCTGCCATGCCCTGCTCGGTCGCCTCATTTGTCGCCCATTGTACATATATAAGATGCGATCGGCAGGTGACTGGGCTATTTACCACACCCTCCAGATAACTTACACGATCTCCAACTACGGATTCAAGAAGCTTGGGATGATATACAGCTGCCTGTAGATCATTTGATTGATAGCATGTCACGCCGCTTGAGTGCATTACACATCGTGACGGAGCAACTTATTATTGAAAATACTTTTAATTTTTCTTTTTTTGTTATCAACTGTTAATCATTACTTCTATTCATAAAAATGAACGTTTTATGAAAACTTTAATCAAATAATTCAATAAATCCTAGGTGTTTCTTTGGAAGTTAATATTCAGGGTGAGTTTTTTTTAGATGTTCTCTATATAGATCTCGGAAAATATAAGAGATAGAAATCCAGTTGAATTGGGAAAGTGTAGATTTACGAGAAAAATAAAATTTCACTTTCAAAGTTTTCAAAAAAGTCAAGGCTAAGTAGATAATTTTAAAAAAGTAAAAAGTGTAATTTTTTTCAAATCAATATATTTTTATATTGATATATTGAATATCAAAACAAAAAAGATCCTTACAGTCACGCCAATTTAGGTGATACGGTTTGTTAATCCAGATACAATTTTTATTTTAAAGGCAACTAAAATATACCGCTAAAATACAAGACTTCTAATCAATGTGTTACAAATATAACTGTTTATATACATTTTTACTCTTTTAATTAATAATTGACATACCGTGGCTTTTAATATAGACCTTTATGTAAATATTTAATACCTTCAATAATGTGTGGGCTTAATATAACAATAAATTTGCAACAAAATTACCTCACATAAAAATACATGTAATATTATTCTGTATTACCCTTAAAAGTAATGTTTGTAATTAGAAATAATAAAATATATAAATATATGTTTATAAATGATCTGAACCTATATATTAAACATTCACAATTTCTCTCTGAAGATTTTTCGTTTAATTAAAGTAACAACTGATGCAATGTATTTACAAGACGACTTAAATAACATATACAGATAGTGCAGTGACAATAAATTATATTTTAATTATAGTAAATGTGTTTCCATATCATTTGGAAGAGGGCGAATTGTCAACAATAACTACTTCATTAACGGAACAAAACTGTTGTCAGTTGATCTTATTCAAGATCTAGGTGTTATAATGAATCGTAGCCTCAAATTTTCCAAGCATATAGACACTATATATTGTAAGTCTTTGCAAACGTTAGGATTTATTAATCGTTTCGGGAAAAGTTTCTCTAATGTTACTCAAAAACTGTTATTTATATCATTGGTGCGTTCTCAATTAGAATATGCCTGCTGCATTTGGTCACCAATCTATAATAAACAAATTGCACAACTTGAACGGGTACAAAACAAATTCCTTTTATCTATGGCGCATAGAAATGGTATCAGCAGAGTTAATTGTAGTCGAAGTCATATACTAAATTCACTAAATTTAGCCTCGCTAAGCGATAGACGTTTTCTCTCTGATCTATGCGTTCTATTTAAAATAGTTAACGGATTAATAAATTCTAGTCAATTGCTTGAAAGTGTAAACTTTAATATACCATCAGTAACCAGATCAAATTTACCATTTCGGGAAACGCTTCACCGCAGTAAATATGCTCGTAATAATGCCTTAAGTCGAATGATGAGAATAGGAAACCTGGTCTGTTCTTCACCCAATTTCATTTTGTACGGTACATCTTATAACATATTCAAGCGTCATTTGAAATTTATTGATTTTTCAGCGTATGATATTTCCAATTAGTATTAGTATTGTAATAATCTTTTTTTATTTTTTTGCGCATTTGTATTAGTTGTATAATAAGCATTTTAAAATTTTCTTTTTATTAGTATTATACGTGTAATGTTATTTTAAGTGGTTTTTAAAATGATTCATCTGTAATATATTTTGCAGTTTAACGGTTTTATATTTTTATTTGTGTTGATATTTTTATTTATTTAATTCATTGTATTTATCATATTTATTTTAATTTTAGCCATTTTATTTAAATTATTTGTATTATGTTTCTATCTATAGATGTGTATCAATCGTTTATATTTGTATTGTTTTTATCTATTTTATTTATACCATCTATGTTATTTATTGTATTTTATAATATTATATTGGTTTATTTAATTTATTTAAATTGGAGGTATGATTGTGAAATAATGAATACTTTGTCTTCGGGGAGTCAATGGTGGTTAGACACTTATATTTAGGTACTTTTGTGCATTTTGTTTTTTGTGCAATATTTTGCATATTATATAGTTGTAAAGGAGATTCCGTAAATAAATAAATAATAATAATAATAATAATGTGTTCGTATATAGCAGTTTTCTGTGCCAAAATAGAAACTTATTTTCATTCAACGAAAATATAATCTTCTAGTGTGGTGCATATTGCATTTTCATCTTTTCCTCTATCATTTATTTCCCATGCTGACGTGTTTATCCCACTCTACCTTTCGATGGACAGTATTATTCCGGAAGGATTTCACGCTCTAATTTCTTCCTTCTCTATGCCTCATTCATATAAAAGCACATCCTTTTATCTTAAATCCAACCCTTTGTTCTATTGATTTCATATAAATATCGAAATGATTCCATTGATGCGTAATGATTTCCCCCAATATTCCGGTAAATGATTCGGCGGGAATAGGTAAGATTGATATTGTTTGTTTGGCCGCACGAGAAGTTATTACACTGTGGCCATGCCGATTTGATTGTTATTTCATTTATTCCTCTATAAGAAATTGCAATAATATACCATATATTATTGAACAATAAATAAATACGAGAGAGAATAATATAATTTGTTATAAATTAGCAAAGTAAATTAAAATATTTAAATGGTTTCAGATGATTACCTAATATGTGACCCGTAACTTTTAAATATTAATAGCATTTTTATGTGTGCTGGCTCTTATAAAACTAATACACTGACCAATTAAAAGAGGCCGGTTGGTGGAAGTTGTTAATGAGGAAATACAGAGATGCAGAATTTGGCATAACTAACTAGGGTATTTTGGTACTACTAAATTTTTGTCATATTCTTTATAAATTTTCTATAATAAGTTATATATGCAAGTCATTAACTAGAATAATATAGAATAAAACAATGTTAACAGAACAAATAAAAAAATTGAAAAAATTTGTTTATATTTTATATTTCTAAAATGTTATTATTGAGTAAAATATAACATATTGAATTGACGAGGCGGATACATAATGAAACTCCATAACACATTATAATAAAAAGACACAGTTTTGAGAGGGTTTCACATTTATTGTTGAACACGCCACACATCAGGCTGATGAATACTAATTTTACAAACTAGAGGTAAAAGGAACAAAAATTGTTTGAAGAATTACGTATTAATTAATTTCTATTTATTTAGTTATTTATTTATTGTGATGCTTTGGATTACCTGTTAACAAAACACATTAATAGACACAGACATAAAAAAAATTATTTTGAGGACAGGAACCAGAGACGGACTTTATCCTTTAGAATATTCTTCCCGTCAAACCTTGATAGAATGTTCAATTTATTCCAGAATTTCTTCTAATTCTTTCTATAACTGTGGATATTTATTTTAATTTATACTTTATTCGTTAAGCAAGGTCAACATGACATGTGTGCTTTATTTGAGAAAATACTTTTCATTTACCTTTTTTATTATATTTATTCATTTCTAATTCTTTTAGCAAATTTAACTTTCAGCTTTTATTGCAATTGTGTATTTTAAAATTATCATTAAAGTTATAATTCTATTCAATTAAATGCTTGGCGTAAGTTGATGCAGTTTTCTGCAATTAAATTTTTTATTGTCACACCTATTAAAATTTAAAAAAATAGTATTTAAAAGATTGGTTTATTTTAAAGTAATCTTTTGGCTCAAAAAAGGAAAATAATTATGAAAATACTTTCATTATTTGCTTACTTGCACAATTGGTTGAATATTTGAAAAAAGCAACATGTCAATATTAATGTCATTCTTCATTATCTATTTTACTAAAATAACCTTAGACTTTAGAGGTTCCTAAAAAAGAACCGCATATTTTTAAATCCGGCGAACATGGGGGCCAGTTTATTGTCGCTATTGTACTTATCCACTGGTTTAAAACATTTAATTGATAATTGGCGATGCTCTCTCATTAGAAACCACAATTCTCTTGATGGCAAATCCTCAATTTAATCTATAAAACCGTTTTGTAGAAAGTCTAAATACATTTCTTTATTTAGTCGGTTAGGAAAAATGACAGGGCCAATGGTGAAATTTCTTATTAATCCTACCTAAACATTGATTCTAAATTAACATTAATATTGTTCTCTGTTTATAGCATGAGACTACTCATCTGCGTAAATATGTTCGTTGTGTAAATTTGTTATACCACGCCTCGTAAGGCATGGCTTTATTATTTTTTTATGAAAATTTACAGCTTTATTAATTATGTTTCAAATAAATTGGCAAAATATTAATCGTAAATTATAATCAGTAAGGTATCCAGTACCGGTTAAATATGAGATAGAACAATTCTTCCTTAATAATTCTATGGATACTGATTTTTTGTCCCTATGTTTAAAATACCTTCCTCCATTTGAGGTATACAAATCTCACGAAAACGCTCACGATTTAATTTCACAGAAGACGTCTTGCAATTCTTGAAAATGTTTTGTGACTTGGCATGCGATGATTGGGGAAACTTTCACTATACAATCTAACACCTCCCATAACATTTTGGATCGAAAATCTATTTTTGACGGTTGCCCGAATATAGCTTTATTCGGTTCCATTCTTATAGCTTCATGGTAAGTTCTATTAATTCCCTATTGTGCGAAATGCAGATTAATTGGCCAATGGGAAGTATTATGGTTGCGCATTCAAACAATTAGAGAATCTTTTATTGTTTGATTGCTTCTTTCAACAGAACTTTGACTTTATATATATCTTGGCATGTCATTGATGAGCACCAATTAAGGTCATAAGACCCCAATTCTTGAATCACACCTGAAGTAAATTCTCTCCCATTATCTAACTGTAGAACATATGGGGCCCCAAAGATTATGAATATACTGAGGAGATGTTTTGCTACTTCTACAGCCCTTTTAGACGTTAGTGTTTTCAAAAAATTGTAGTTTATTAAATGTTCTTTATAATGTAAAATACATTTATAATCGACGTCAGACACTCTTTGAAAATCACCTGTTCTCTTGATTTAAGTCAGAAACGATGATAGGGCGGACAACTATACGTGCTTGAAAACTCTTTGTTGTCTTTTCCATGCATCTCTCACACTGTTGTATAAGTAATTTTATGAATTACATTGGTATATTAGCATAGTGCTCTGAAACTTTTTTATATGTTTGTTTCTACGCCCTTATATCCACAAGCTATATGCATGATATTTATAATCGACAATATATTCCATCTGGTTGCCATAATTTTCTGATCTTTAATTTTCGACACAGTCTTAACTCCTGCAAAGTTCACTAACATGAAAGTATTTTTAATGTGATAATACTGGCAACTAATATCCCTTAAAACGTTAATTACGTGCTTCTCGTGGTCATCAGTCTACAGATGATTACTTCTACGAGGCCTTGCCTAAAAAAATGCCAAATTCTGTACTTGGTTAAATCGACATTTAAAATAGAATGAATAGATGGGTAAGTACCGGTTATTGCAAATTTATTTCAAAGTTGCAGCGGTAACAGACCTCTGAAGTGACATTTCGTTTAGATTAAAAAAACACCAAGTACTAACGTTTACCTTGCTCAATTCACGAAATGAGCAAAATATATAATATAACACGCCGGTGGTGGCGCATCGGTTACGGCCCCGAATTGACGTGCAGCAACGTTGATTCGGGTCAGTAGTCGGATGGGTGACCGGTACCATTCACCATTGGGATACAATTAATGGTGCTTTAAAGTGACGGGGGCGATCCTTTAAAGTAACAAGCTCATTTACACACACACAAATACACAAATGACACATGGCGGAAGGACCATGTGGTCGATAGCCTAACACTACTACTACTACTACTATATAATATAGAATTCACGAATTTGGTAGATAATTTGCCTAATTCGTGAATTATGCATCGGACTTGCTCATTACACGATTTAAGAAATGTTTTTGATTATTTCACGTAATGGGCAATTATATCAGTCAATTTTAATTTTTTGTACAAATCTCATTGAAACAATAAAGAAATCCTGGCGTTGCTTTGGTCCGGATTTCTCCTAGATGGGCGGTGGTGACTATCAAAGTTCCTGGAGACTATCTCTAAAAGTAGCTCTACAGGACCATCATGTGACCAACGTTAGCATATGCGTCAGTAATGCCAAGAACAACCACGAAAATAGCCGTAAGGCTTCTAAAGCACGTTAAACGAAGCGCTATCTTGAACGCGAAGGAGCCTTGAGAACATCAACAGCGGCTATAGGAGCTCTGCTGCACTTGCCACCCTTGGGCATGTATACCAGATAACAGGTAGCAGCGGCGGCTATTAAGGCAACAAAAGAAACAAAGACTCAGGAGTAGGAAGCAAAAACAAAGACATCCATATATACACTGATGGGTTGTTGACGAAAATAGTTGTAGGAATTTATGGCAAAAACCTGTCCTTGATAGAAACTTACTGCACTAGGTAAGACAATAAGCAAACCAACGAAGGTGGAACTTGCAGGTATAGTATATGCAGCAAAGGTAAACTCTGGCAAGAATATCAAGGGGAAAAAACATACATATCATAACAGTCAGCAGAGCACAAATTCCATCCATTGCTAGCTGAAATAAAAGTGCCTCGTGACAATAAGATGACCTTACATTAAGTAAAAAGTTATAACAACAGCAGAAGTAACAGAATAGTAGATTGTTTGGTAAGGAAGGCACCCAGGCGGACGATATGTGGGCAGGACCCCTCCTTGCCACCCTCCCTGCATAACTTGATTACTCTACTGAAAAATACATCAACCAGACTGTAGGGTCACAAAAAGCTTCATCGCGATGAAAACTAAAACGGCCAGATATAACTATCCATAGGAAAACTACGAAAGATTGTAGGGCACCTAACATGACACTGCAATTTAAGATCGCATCTGAACAGACTCGGACTACTTTCTAGTCCTACCTACAGAAGGTATGAAGAGGAAGAGGAAACTTCTAGACTTCCTGTTTCTATCCAGCTTACGTAAATCCACAACGGAAGGGGGCGTGTACAGTAATCAGACAACTTGGTTCCTATTGCTGTGATCTTGGCTTTTACCAATGACATGGATTTGTTCAAACGTAGCAAGGAATAAGGACTCAGATGGGAGAAGGTACAAAGGGCCCACTGGGGCCTATGTTGCAGCGGACCTCTCTGCCTTCCAATCGGACAAGTGCAAATGCAACAAGAATTCCTTCTAAATAAATGCAATAGCTATAATTAGATTGACCGTGATAATGATACTGATACAAACGATGATAATGATGGAATTTGCTTTTGGAGGGTGATTCTAGAGATTTACTGCCTACCCGGAGACATGTAAGACCGAATAGCAGTACTGATGATGAAGAAGGTGAAACTTTTACAAATAATGTGATGGTTTTTGGCACATGATAAAATGATAAACCAATCGGTATCATCAACAAATAATTTAAAATAAAGAATATTTCAGTAAGAAAGTTGTTGATAAAAAATACTAATTGAAATGAAAGCATGTTTACTTTGTGCATAATAATGTCCCAATTGAAAAAAATTAACAATTTCGAGGAATAATGCCATTATCAAAATTTATATTATTCTCTCGGTACATAAATTTTGCTAATAATAGCAATAGACAAATCACTGATGAAATGTAAGGGTCGCCTATCTCATTTACAGCATAACCCAACAAGGAGAGCACGACTTGGTATAAAATGTTATGTGAATCCAACTTTGAATTTTTTAGTAAATTTAAACACTACAAGTGCATCAAAAAATGTTGTTATATAGTTGATAAAGTTTATAATGAATAAAATATATACACTCTATATAGAAAACTGGTATTCTTCACCACAACTGTATAATAATTTACATGTCCAAAGTATCAACGTTGTTGAAACAGTGCGACCGAACATAAAAAAAAAATATTCGCAAGGAGTTAGTTTCCAGAAAGTTGAAGAAAAGGTAAGTAAAGTGCAGGTTTGCAAGAGGGGTCAATAAAACATGTTTATATGTTTTCCGCCAAGCCAAACAGCATTGAAATGATCGACACTAATAGAACTAGTATTCTAAAATAGAGAAATAAAGAAGTTGAACGAGTTGGAAGAGCACAATGCGTTTTAGAATTAGAACATAAGCATGGAAGATGTAGATCATTAAGATCAATTTTTAGCATGCTTTCCCATTATGCGGTTTTATATGAAAGGATGTAGGAAAATATGTTTCTATTTGGCTGATAAAGTAATATTCAATTCGCACGTATTATATGAATTTTCGGATGGATGTCGCCGAACAAATATTGAGTGGATCAAGTTGCCAAACCACAGACAAAGGCACAGATTCCAAGAAATATTTCACGAACAGCAAGCAAAGCAAAGCCGCCCTGAACATATAAAGTGTACTCTAGATGCTACAAACGAAGCGAAATAACTTGGAAATGCAGATCATGTCTTGTTGCTTTACATTTACCAGACTACTTGAACATATATCACACAGTTCAGAATTATTTCAATGTTTTGAATAAATCTTATTTTCTTTTATTTCAAATAAATTCGCATGTTCTATTTTTTATTTCTATATATGTTTATTCGAAAACGTAAGTAGATTATTACTGGATGGGTGCTTAAATTGAAAAGATATTAAACAAATAGTCAGTTACCGTATATGTCAGAGTAACCTTTTATAATATTCATTTTAAGTAATTGTTTTTATTTGAATCTAAGTTCAAGTATATATTAAAGCTTTACTGATGAGAGCGATAGACCGATACACGTATCTGTAGATGTTTATAAACTTGATTAATTGACGAGGTACTTAGTTTAAAATTAAATACTATATAATGTTTTACCATCGGAAAATGAGAATCAATTACAAGATATATGTTATTTATAATAGATGGTTGATTTTCAAAGTATCTATTTAATTCACTACATTAACTTATATTCTTCACCTGAAGAAACCAAAGTGTGGCGAAGCAACTGTAGTGAATTAAATAAACATTTTGAATATCAACCACTTATTATTAATTAGATATAAACTTGATTGTTACATTATTTATTTACTTTTACTAGATCGTTATAATTAAATTAGCATAAATAATGGGAAAACGAATTGAACAAGTAGATGAATTTAAGTACCTGGGAGTGGACAATGGAAAACGTGACAGAGACATTACAGAAAGAATCAGCAGAACAGGGAGGCTATACTACACCATGAGCCAAAACTTCCTAAAAACAAATACATTTCGAAGGAGACAAAACTGATAATATATAATACCATATACCTACCCATACTAACATACGGATGCGAAACTTGGACACTAAGCAACACACTTAAAAGCAAAATACAAGCAATGGAGATGAAATACTTGAGAGCCGTGAAAGGAATAACAAGAATCGACAGAATACGAAATACAACAGTTAGAGAAGAACTTCAATTACAAGACATACATAAATATATACAGACAAAGCAGCTAGGATGGTGGGGACACATGATAAGGATGGAGGAGACACGAATAGTTAAGAAGGTGTGGACCGCAAGAACACAAATCAAGAGAGGAAAAGGACGACCTACGGAAAAGTTGGATAACATAGTAGCCAAAGCGCTCACGGAAAGAGGAATCACAATCATATTATATATATATATATATATATATATATATATATATATATATATATATATATATATATATATATATAATAAATTCTGTTCTGTTTCCATATTTTTTCACACTTTAGAACTGCATAACATATATTTATTTTATTTCTTAAGTTTATTAGACAAAATAAATACATTCAAACTTTTTTATGGTTCATTTTTTATATGACAAATCATCCAAAATCGTTGAGAAAAGTAGAATTTTGCTGCAACACTTTTCCGCATAGATACACTTTTCCGCACTATTTTTATTTACTATTAATCAATGTCAATGTCAATTACATACATGTAGTAATATATACAACACACGTACTATCGGTACTTATACCCTAATTTTTATATGTCAGTGTCAAAACGGAAATCGCAAACACCTCCGACTACACCAGAGGAAGCTCGAATTCGAATTACCGTTTAAGATGTCAATCGAGGACCCCAAAACGGCTTTGATGAGAGTCAAGGAGTTTGGACGAGGAATAACAGCCTGTTACACGGATGGTGCCACGAATACCAAGGGTACTGGAATAGGCATTTATGACCCTAACCAAAACCACAGGAGCTTCATGGCTCTGGGTACGACGCCCACGATTTTGCAAGGGGAAGCGATTGCAATTGATATGTGCGCTAGAGAATGCATGGACAGCCACTTAAATGGCGTGCATATATACATCTGCTCAGACAGCCAAGCCGCATTAAAGCCTATTGTCACGGCTCACGGACTATCTGGGAATGTCGAAGATCCCTCTCGCAACTGGCGAAGAACAACTCGTTGACCCTCATGTGGGTCCCAGTGCACAGGGAAATTAAAGGCAACCAAGTGGCCGATGAACTTGTAAAAAGAAGTGCAAATATCACTCCTATAGGACCAGAACCGTTTTGTGGACTCCCCATGGCACACAAAAGAGAGGCGGTGCAAACATGGGAAGAGGAGAGAAGACGCAAGCATTTGAACAATGTACCAGGTCTACGTCAATCAAAACGACTCATGAAACTCGATCACAACCACAATGTGCTTGAACTCACAAGGGACGAGCTAGGAACTTTCACCGGACTCATGATGGGGCACTGTGCCCTCCGATAAAATTTGTAGAAAATGGGAAAGGGGGAAAGTAGAAACTGCAGATTATGTGATTCGGCATATGAAACAGCCGAGCACATACTATGCACTTGTGTCGCAATTGCTCACAAGAGTCTTTCACACTTTGGTACGGACCGACTATCCCACGAAGAGGTGAGCAATATCACCCCCAAGTTACCAGGTTCATGGAGGACGTGGGACTGATTGGGAAGTGAATGGTTAAGGTTAGAACAATAGATCTTTTAGCTCGCAGTACAAGAGAGGCTAACACACCTCATTAGTACCCTATGTTAACGTTAACCTGTAACCTATAAAACACCTTTATAATTGATATTATATGCAGTATGTGAAAAAATAGTGTGTTCAACGCGTGGGAAATGCGTTTTCCGCACTCGATAAGGAACTTGACCAACATCCTACTCTCGTGCGGAAAAGCGTAACATTTCCACACTTTTTGTACAAATAAATATTGCAGAACCTGCTGGCCATTTTGAGATCTCTCAAAATAAATCTTTCTATTCGCCTATAACCCATTAGATCATGCCAAGTTAAGTTATTGTTGATTGTTTATTTGTAACATTATAACACAACACCGAATTTCGAAACATACGTATACGTGATCATTCATCGAGCTGATTATTTCGCTGTGGTCATCCAAATATTAATTCTCATACTAAATCACGATTATATTAAGAATAGTGAAGTCTTATCTTATAATGTTTATATAGTCCCTTGCCACATCTAGAAGATCAACTGTCAGTAGAAGCTTCCCTCGAATGTCTTTTATTTTGACATCCCCAGATATGATCATAAGCTACTTTAAAAGAACAATTTAGCATTTTACTTTAATTTAGGTTCCTTATAAGGAAACCAGGAGCCTTTCTCCGCTGCCTAGTTTAATCGCCGTGCCATCCTATAGAAACCATAAGTAATTATCTTAGATTTATTTTGTAAAACACGTATATTTATTATTTTACTAAGTGACATACTACATTATTACTACTTTACTACATTAGTAAATATAAAATCAATAGGTGAGAATTTAAACTGATAAACTTTATTAGTACGTATTTTTATAGGAATTTACCTGTAACTAATTTTTATGCCAAATAGTTTAGGCTCCTAAAAATTGCTTATTGCACACATTTTTGTAAATCACAAGTTATAATGAAATTGAATTATACAGAACAAAAATTATTAAAAATTTAAATGCCTTGTTACAAACTTTGTCTTTTAGAGAGCAAAACAACAAGTAAACTTCGCAATGGCGTGTTCGCCACCTATTTTTATGTATATATAAATACAAATATCTATTTGTATATGGCTTCCCTTATTCAATAGGTTTCATAATAAAAAAAATATATGTTTATTATTAAACCATGACATTTAGTTAATGACTCCTTTATTACATTAAAATTTGAAATGTATTATTTGGCCGGATTAGGGAGGACTCGCGGTATACAAGGTTGGCACCAGAAAGGATACCCCGAGTATTAGGGCCAACCATAAGCATCGCTAATGCGCCCAACCCCATAACTTACCTTTACACACATATCTAGCCACAAGTAATGCCCTTTTCGGAAGTTTATTGTATTATGAAATGCCTCACGCGATTAAATGCATTTAACGAGCGGGTTAACATTTGTACGGTTTCGGTAAATAAATAAGTCTACATAGTGTGTAACATAATGGCAGGGAATTTTAACAATGAAATATAAGGTGCAAATATTTGTTTTGGTGTTCATTGTTAACACCGAAACTATTTAATTGCTAGTTAGTGTACTTGCACCATACACGTTTACTATCTTAAACCACACATTAATTAGCATTTCACTATACAGCAAAACTCCAAACTTTGTAATTGTAAATTATTCCGGTGTACCGATGTAAACAATAATTCGAGTATATAATTACAAAATAATTTGATGCAAAATATTAAAATAAATCAATTTAATTCACATCAGTTTTTAAAGAGAAGCTCCGATTTATATGAAATTGAAAATAATAATTTAAATTTCCAAACCTATTTGTTTTTTTTTTAATGTAAATTATAAATCTATAAACAGTATATACAGGGTGTCCCGTTAGTGTGGGGAAATGGCTGAACCACAGATTTCTTGGGCTAAAATATGATGATTTTGAAACGACTCATCTATATTAAAAATGTTACGGTTAAGTCGGAATTGGTATCCAAAATTTAAAAAATATTATTTTTAATAACAATTGATCGCTTTATTCAATTTAAATAAAATTTACTATTTCTATCCAATAAAATAAAAGTAATTAAATGTACGTTAAACAGTGGGCAAGTAAATATGGTATGATAAATTTAGAACAAGAAATGAATTTACGTTAATTTTATAAAAAAAGTAAAATTAATTAAATAATTTAACACTCAAGTTTATAATCATCTGTAGACACGTGTTTCGATCTCTCAATTTCATCAGCACAGCATTATTATAAAATTGTAAAGATTGAGAAGAAATTGATTTACTTTGATTTAGTATTTACTTTTAGTTAGTTAAGCTCTATTTTATGGTTGCTCCTTTTGAATGATATTATTATTGCTTTGGTTTTGTTCGTATTTATTTTTATATTTACCTTTTTCAGCATTCCCTTCGTATATTTCCCAGTTTCTTTATAATTTTTCTTGCGGAATCTGCTATTAGTGTTATTTAGTCTGTGTTTCCGCGGTTTCCGCTATTTAGTTTTAAAATTACACAATTTTAAAATGTGCTTCATGATAGAAAAAATGAGATAATAACAAATATTAACAAACAAAAATCAAATAAAATCAATAAATTCCAATAAATATAAGTTTAGGTTCAATTATAAAGTAACAAAGACAAAATATAAGAAAAATGTAACACAAAAAAATACAAGTTTCACGTAAATTTGAAAACTTACATATTCTGACTAGGCCAACTCGTAATAAAATTATAAAATTTGCGTTCCCATGGCTGCAACGTGCACACCCTGAACACAAACAAGTAAAAATTAAATGTTATTATTTATTGGCGCGAAAACACGCTGTTGGTGGCGCATTTGGTTGCGACCGAACTAGCGTTAGCGATAGTGCAGCAACGTTAGTTCGGGTCAGCAGTTGGATGGGTGACCGATACCATTCACTATTTGGATACAATTAATTGTGCTTTAGAGTGAGGGGGTCGATAGCCTAACACAACTACTACTAGGCACGAAAATACGGCCACCCATTGAACGTGGCATTGAATTCACTTCACTATTAATTTCAATTACTCGATTGATAGAAGCCACAGTTTCTTACTGCAGGTCGCACAATAGTTGTCGTACTGGTTCTAAAGGTAGCACTCATTGCTATCCCGTCTGGACAAGGTGTAGCGTTTGGATAAGTCATAATTGCCACTGTAATAGAGGAAGATTGTCCTTCTTGATTATTACTAGCTATCCTTCCCTTGGCCTATCACCTGTAGTCTTCCATTTCCCTTGCTTATGTAGCTACGATAGATATTCGCGACTCTACCGTTTCCATATATGTTGACGCATCTTTTGGATGAATTCCCACCTGCTCAACCAATTGTCAGGTGTTTCTTAGAAATCCACGTCGACCAAAGATGCCATAATATCTCTGATTAGAAAATGAACAGGAATTAAAACATTGCAGTCATTAGGGTCATTGGTAAGAGGGCACATTGGTCTTGGATTTAATATGGCTTCAATTTGTACCACTAAGGCGGTTCAATTACTCGATTCATAGAGACACAGTTTCGCTACAGTAACAATAGTTGTCGTACTGGTAATGTAATGTAGGAAGATTATCCTCTCTGATAATCACAAACTGTCCTTCCTTTAGAAGCTCGTTCTTGGTATGTCATTTTCTTCGAGTGTGCAGCTCAGATGAATAATTGCGTATTCTTCATCTCCACACACGTTGATGCATTTGCTGAATCGGCTGACACTTGATAAGCCTGTTACTTGGGGTTTCTTGTAGGTCCACCTCTATAGAGGAAGTCATACGATCGCCATTGGTTTTCTTCATTTAATCTAACTCTATATATTCTTGTATGAATGCTCATGGTTCAGCGTAGATGTCAGGTGATTTAGCAAGTTGGCGTTCGAGAGCAATAAATCTTTGTTTCACAGATTCACTTCTCAGTCTGCAGGGATCCTCTTTGAAAGGACCTGTTTCATCCCTTTTGAAGTTCTGTTGAAAGTGTTCCTCACACATTTTGTCAGCAGGCTCATTTGCATAACTTTCCACTCCATGATACTTTCGTACTAGTTGACTTAGTAGCGCATTATATCTTCATAATTTCTATTACCGATTAATAAGCCTATTTCGCGAAGATCGTAGAATTCCGGATCCGCTAACTCGATACCAGCAGGTATACGGGAAGAATCGAATTTAATCAAACATGAAGGAATTCGATCCGTTATCCTCTCGATAACTAAAGTATTGATAGACGCCTTGGATCTAGTCACTCGCGAGGCAATTTTTGCAATCACAGCGTAATTCGGCGTCTTTGTTATTCCACTAACTGTTAAAATCGGAACATTACTGTTACTACTATACTGTTACTATACGTTGAAAATAACATTTTTAATGGCATGTATGCGAAATTCACTGTGGATGTAAATGGGCCAATTGAACTAGCTGGTGTTGCTGATGCGACAGATTCCGAGATTCCGATGCAGATTTGCAGTATTGATCTGCTATGATACCCTTTTGTAAATTTTTCAAAATTTATAAATCGTGTGATTTTACCGTTACACAGACGTATTATGGTATTTTGCTTTATGGGATGCAGGCAGGTTGTTAGCACTAAACCCATTGTCTTTAACCGCTTCCAATTGTTTGAACTTTGGAGAAAGGAATGTCTGAAACTCATCTATACCTGGTATGTGGTCTCACATACGCTCTTACCACTACTTATAAATATTTACATCTAGTTTGTCTTGGTACCTGACTCGACGATAAAGTCATCATAATAATTTGTAGGCCGGTTTATTTCCTTTAATGACGATATGGTGATTGCCAAGATATCCATTAAACGCTTCAGTGATATGTAGTCATTTTTTTTCATATGTGGAAGATTCAATAATGCGTGCATGTGTTTTCTGAATATGAATCGCTCGTTTTGATAGAGACTCTTCAGATGATTCCAGGCGATTTCGTAGACAACATCTGACACTTGAAAACACTTTAAAATAAATGCAGTTTCTCCTATTAGAGCCCCTTGCAAGTAGTGGAACTTCTGAACATTTGTTTATGTTGTGTTGTTATGAATTAGGGATACAAAAAAGTCACTTAACCGCGTCCAATCGCCATAGTTTCCCCAAAATGTTGGAATTTCTATAGCTGGTAATCGTACTTGATATCACAGGTCCATTTGTGTGAGTTTGTACTTGGGGGAGTTTCTTGAAGTCACTGATAGAAGTACCTTCGTGTACCTGGTTTTAAATGTGTACACCTCTTCGCTGATATCTATATCGACTGTGGACAGTTCATCAGCAATATCCTTGATTTGATCTATTTTTGGGCGGAAATCCTCGATGTATATTTCAATTACAGAGATTTCTTTTACAGTATGAGGAGTTTATTATTTGTTTAAGTACTCTTCAAACTGTGAAGCACTTTTGATGATCCTCTTCTTCTTAGTTTGAAGCCTTTTAATGATTTCTGTTTAGCAATTGTTGTATCGGGACGGAAAATAGACGAACGAGTAGATTAAAACACTCACGAAACACTCTTTTTTTAGAACCCAGTAATAAGATACACGGCGAGACACGAATTCAAGACACGATACACGAGTAAATTGTGAAATAAGTGAACACAAAAAATACGTAAAACTTGTATATAATTGACTCAATGTTTATAAATTAACCGATTCGGTTCGAATGACGATGTTTACGAGGTTTTCGCAATTTGGTTTTAAAATTATTTAATCACAATTTTAGGAACAAATTTTGCGCCATGAGAGAATTAATGAAATAATAACAAATATCTACAAACAAATACAAATAAAATTAAATGAATTGAAATAAAGTTAAGTTTAGGTTAAATGATAAAGTAACACAGACAAAATATAAGAAAAATGTAACACACAATGAAATTCAAGTTTCACGTAAATTTGACAATTTACTTTTTCTGACATTAGCGAGAGAATGACACGCTTTTGTCCAAAAACTAGGCCAACTCGTAAAAATTATGAATTGTTCGTTCCCATGGCTGCAACGTGCACACCCTGGGCGAAAACAAGGAAAAATAAATGTAATTATTTATTTGTGCATTAATTTGTTACGACGTTCAGGTAAACTGACTATGTGCTTCTCCCAACTGTTGATATAATTTTCCTTTTATTATTACCTCTATTATCCTAGCAAAGATTCTCCCTGGTGTACTTGTGAGTGCAATACCCCTGCAGTTTCATATTTTTGTTTCTCCCTGTTTGTATATAGGTATTATAATTACATTGATTTATTCCTGGGACTTCTAGTGATTCTTCCTGATAGCAGTTATTATTTCCAGGAATTCTTCTTTCCACTTTTTATCCATATAGTTTTACTTTCCTAATTGCTGCTTCTAGTTTTCCCATTGTTATTTCGTTGTTTCCTCCATTTGTTTCATCTTTATTATATTTATGTTATTTCGTTAATGTATTCTTTACATCTTTTCCATATCTTCTTTTCTTCTCATTAGATATTTCCGTTTTTGTCTTCTATACTTAGCAGTCTTAGTGTTTTCTTTTGCTCTTCATTTGTTTAATTGTGCTGTATAACTTGATTTTGGTTTTTTGTAAACGTTTTTTTCAGATTTTTATCGAACTCCTCACATGATTCTTTTTTTCTATCTTGATTTTGTGTTTCACTATTTTATATCTTCTATAGTCTTGCTCTTTCCCTGTTTTTCGTTAACTTTTTCAATTCTCTTTATTTATTTTTTACTTTCCCTATATAGTATATACCGTGTGTCCCGTTTGAAGACGCATCATAGGGAATTCCCATGTAAAATTTTCAATTGCAGTTTGTATGTCTATTATTGAACGAAAATTATCAAAATAAAATTAGAATGAATCCTTTATCTATTAAGATTATTTTGGACGTTTTATTTTTGTTTTATCCTTAGTTTTAAGCGAAATATTGCTTAAGAAGTGTGAAGAAATTTTCGATAAAAAAATCCTCAAAATAGTAGTTGCTATGAAATGTCAGTGTTTGTCATCTAAATTGATTAAGCCACAAACACATAATTCAATCCAAAATAAATGCTTACATCACAAAAGCAAAAGTTCAAATCATCAAATTGAGTTTTGGCGGACATTTGCGACTTATTTAGTATAAATTTTGAAACCTGTCCAGTGCCGTGTCAATCAACAATTATTAAAATTGATCAGAAATTTGAGGATAATGGTTGTATAAACGATGAATATATGTATTGCAAGGATAACAGTACATCTAATAAAAAGTGTAAGCTTATATTTACCGACCCCATAAAAGCCAAATCATAAAGAACTGAGCAGTGGATTCTGATTCAAGATCTAACTTTTGTTAAATTATTGTGGAAAAGTGTAACGAAAATAAGAGATTTCCAAATAGTGTGTGTTTTACAGATGAATGTACTTTCTATTTGGTGTCTAATAATAACGAACAAAATAATCGTCAATGGTCTCAAAACATTCTTTATATTGTAACATCAAGAAGTGAATATCTACAAAAACCTAATTTATGGGCAAGAATTTTAAAAATAGCGTTGTTAGTTTTATTTTTATTGAAAGCAAATTAAAGTATTTATCGGTTTCACTTTATGTTTATTCTTTACAAAAGCATTCTTTCTAAATTTGGAATAGTATAATAATTATAATTTAACTGGATGCGGTTTTAAAATTTTGTAGAAAATAAATGAGAAATACTAAAAAGAGTTTTATTCTGATTTGGGCAATTGTATCTTTGAGTTAACTCGTTTCAACAAGAATAATGAATTTGTGCCTTTGAACTCGCCATCTGTAATTTTAGATGTTATACACTGACTTTTCAAAGCACTGAACTTTTCCTTCTGTGTTGTAAGCACTCATTTTGAATTTAATTATTTATTTGTGGGTTATACAATTTAGATGACAAGCACTGACTTTTCACAGCAACTACTATTTTGAGGATCTTATTATCAAATATTTTCTTACACATTTTAAGGTATATTTTGACTAAAAATGAAGATGAAACCAAAATAAAACCTTCAAAATATCTTTAGTAGGTAAAGGAATCATTCTAATTTCATTCTGATCATTTTCATTCAATAATAGAGATACAAACTGCAATTGAAAATTTTACATGGGAATTCCCTATGATGCGTCTTCAAACGGGACACACGGTATAGGGGGAGTATTGTTTTCGTGATTTTTTTTTGAATTTTTTTTTTTGCGGAAATATCCGTTTTGGGGTCCCCTGAGTCTAAAAAACTAATTTCTGAAAAAAAAAAATATATGTCTGTGTGTGCTGTCTGTCTGTCTGTCGGTGGGTGCTGTATCTCAAAAACGAATGATCCGATTGAGATGAAACTTTAAACTTAAGGTTTTATCGTTAAAAAACTGGAACTGAAAAGCTTTTGGTAAACATTCATAAACCGGAGATGGTTGATTACTCGAGGCGTTTTTTTGGTTTTTCGTGATATTTTTCTAAATATAAAAAATTTTAAAAAATGGTTTCAACAAAAGTTAAAAGAATAAAAAACTGAACTGAAGTTTTATTCGAACATGTTTTTCATAAAATTCTTAACTTTCGAGAAAAAAAAAATTGAAAAAATTAAGTATTTTAATCCATATTCAGGGCTATTAATATCTTTTTCTTTACTTTTCTTTTTTCTTTATCTTTTTGTACTTATTTGTTTCTATATTTCCCACTTCCTTTTAGTTGTATTTATGTTAACACTACTTATTTACTTTTGAGAGTCTTCTGCATGTGTGTGGTCCGCTGTTATAGGTTCTTCTGAATAGATATTTTCGTTATAGTTAGATTGTTATTTAAGTTTATGTACATTTTTATTAATTTTCCTTTAAGATTATTTCGGATTTTGTATCGCGCCTGCCGACCACAATGTTGACTTCCTATCAGCTATTTAGGCTCCTTACTTTTCTGATTGGCTTCGTAATTTATACATATTTACATTTAAATAATGAATAATGGATGATGTGTTAGTGAGTTAGTTAGTCAAAAAGCTATCGATCAGAGGTCTTTCTGCCTTGTTTTGTCCAGTCATATGGCGTCAGTCGTTAATGCGTAGATGGATGAAGCGATGAGATGAAATCAAATATGGTTGAATTAGGATTTTTAAATTTGGGGTTTACACTAGGATTTCTAGGAATACAATATAAGGATAATATGTGAAAGTTGAAATGATTTTTGGAGAATTTTTCTGATAGGAATAGAAGACGTTCTAGGATGGGGATAACTAAAGTGGTATCATAGAGGAGCTGGTTAGAAGGATTGTGTAAGGGATTAAGAGGATGGCGGAGTTTTGTTAGAGTACGGAGGGATGCTCGCTCGCTAACTTCGATATTGTGGGAGGTTGGATTGTTGGGATTGGGATAGAGGGCACAACCATAGTCCAATAATGGGCGACAAATCATCTTATATATTTTGACTGCTGTTTTGATTGTAATACCATCATTTCTGTATGTTAAGCATCGAAAATATTTTGCCCTAGATGTTATTTTGCTTTTAATTATGGCTGTGTGCCTTTTAAAATTGATTTTGGGGTCTATGGTTATGCCTAGGTGTTTAACGGAAGTTGGAGGAGGGATAATAGTTTGGGAAATTGAAACATTGTAAGGGGAATTATTGGTGCGATGGTATGGAATTAGGAGCTGTGATTTGTGGGGATTAATTTTAATACGCCATTTTGCAAACCAGTGTTGGAGGGAGTCAATAAGCTCTTGAAGGAATTGGAGGGCTTTTGGTAACGTAGGAACATGGGAAATTAGGGCAGTATCATCTGCAAATTGCAGGAGATATATGGAAGGATTGAAGTAGGGAGGATCAGGATTATAGATGTCGGAGCTAAAAATGTTGTATAATAGAGGTGAAAGGAGAGAGCCTTGAGGGAGTCCTTGCTCGGGAGTAAAAGAAGAAGAGAATAAGTTATAGATTTTTACTTTTAGGGATCTATTAGAGAGCAATTGTTTAATGATAAAAATGATATGACGAGAGATATTTAGGAGGTGATATTTATACAATAAGCCTTGGTGCCAGACAGAATCGAATGCTTTCTGGACATCCAGAAATAATGCTGCAGAAGCTCTACCTTCAAGGTGGGCAGTCTGAATATTAGAGGCTAGGGTGGTTAGAGGAAGAGAAGTTGAACGACGGGGAAGGAATCTAAATTGATAACTGGGGATGTGGTTAGAAATTTGAGAAAGGATTTTGGTTTTAAGGAGGGATTCATATTCAGTTTTCCAATAACAGGTAGGAGAGTGATAGGACGATAGCTGGTTAGTAAATTGGAGGGTTGGTCGCGTTTGGGAATACAAATAATAATTCCTATTTTCCACACTTCTGGGAAGTATTGTTTTTTGTAGAGAAGGTTAATATTATTGAGGATGTGGTCATGTATATGAAATGGAAAGAATTTGAGTATGTGTCTATGTATATTGTCATATCCAGTCGCTGTATTTTTTCCCTTTTTTAAAATCTCAAAGTATTCGTCATGTGTAAAAATGTCCGTCGGTTCTGAACAGTCATTTTTTTCAAAATATTTAACATACCAGTCATTTATTTTTTGAAAATTTGCGTTGTCAAAGCTTGGATCATGTGTCATTGTATAAGACTTGTTAAAAGTGTCGGCAAATTTTTGAGCAATTACGTCAGTGTCTGTGATGGTCTCGTTAGTTAACGGGTCAAAGATGTTCTGTAGATTATCTGTCTTTTTGTATTTGCTTAATTTGTTTATCTCCGTCCAAAATATTTTTCCCTTTGTGTCGTTGATCTTTCTGCAAGTATTTATCCAAACGTCCGTCTTGAATTCAGTTAAGTCTTTTAATGTCTTTGTTTAGTTTGTTAAATTTTTTTCTAAGTTCAATTGTGTCCGTCAGTTGTATGTCTCTGTATAGTTGTCTTTTAAATTTAATAAGTCGGAAGATGTAATTTGGGAGGGGATATTTATAAATTTGTTTGGATATTTGAGGTGTGTTTTGTATAATGGAAGAAGAGAGGATTTCGTTGAAATGGTCTTAATTTATATTACCTTGATTTCTCCCTTCTTTTCATCTCTTTGCATTCTTCTTTACTTCTTTCCTTCTTCTCATGTGTTTATAATATTGTGCCTCTGTACATTTGCTATTTCACTTATATTTATTACTGTGTGTGGTCCTGCCGGTTTGCTCGCAGCACAAATTAGTCAATTGTTATTAACATAAGAAATAATATATTTTGAAAGCTTGAAGACTAATTCCTTCTTAAGTATAAACTTCTGAATAAATGGTAGATATGTTGTGTCCCGTAATTCCCCATATTAACGAGACACTCTGTATTTACACAAACCTGGGGTAGACTTTTAAAAAAGAACATATAGTAAGATTAAACTTTCATTTCTGTTCTATTAATCTGGAAAGAAGGATTAGCAATTGAAAGCGAGTGTAAGTGTGTATTTAAAACGTGTGCTGTGTTATTATCTGCTTTAAATCGAACAAAACTTAACGTACATTATTCAACTTTGGAGGAAATATTACTGCTAATACATTACATCGAAGATAAAAATTTCAGACAAAACGGACCTATGAGTGCATTTATTAAGGCGAAATTGTAAGTATACACTGCTTAATTTGCAATCGTGCATGTATTTGTAGTACAGTTTTTGCTTTGCTTTCTTTACATGATATAAATAATATTACAACACTGGGAAATAAAGAAAACAGCTCCATACTAATTGAATTCATTAGTTACAAAAGCAAATCTCAACTATTTAGTGAAGTAACAAAATTGAAAGGAAGCCATATTTATTTAAATGACGATCTTACAACTGAAGAACGTCGCCTGAGAAATCTTTTACTTCCCTATTATCGAGATGCAAAGAACGATGGAAAACGTGCAAAACTATTTAGGACATGTGCTTATAGACGGCAAAAAATATAATCTCTCAGAACTTCAACTTCTTAGTGCCACTGGAGAAGCAGAACGTAACCTTGTACATATGGATCAAAATAAAGGCAACCCTATTAAGCTACAAGCACAAATAGATGGAGTTAAGACTAGAAAGCAAATGAAGAAAAATTAGTAATAATTAATATTATATCTAAATTACCAAATATATAAGTTTATTTTTTTATCGCTTTTAATTATTGTTTACACTTTTGGTTAATTTTCGTTTTGTTCCGACATTATTAAAATTGTTTTACTATTAACACAATATGTATAATAATTATCTAAAATTATGCCATATAGACATAAGATCAATCGCAAATAAATTCGATAATTTTTAGTCTAATCTGCAAATTATAGATGCTGATATAATTGGCATGTCAGAAACTTGGCTTTCTGATTTACATCCGAATCGATCATTAGCATTAGATGGATTTAATCTTATAAGAAATGACCGACTGGGCCGAGGAGGTTGTATAGCAGTCTACATCAGAAATAATGTTCCGAACTAATAATTGTATAGTTCGGAATCGTCACAATTAGTTGAGCAAATTTGGATAAAAGTAACTATTGATCATAAAACAGTCGCGGTCGGAATTATATATAGGCCTCCTAAGGGAAATTATAAGGACTTTGCTGAATGTTTTGAAAAGTTTGTCTTAGAATACAGTCTAACTAATGATTACGTAGTATGCTTAGGAGATTTTAACATAAATATGTTAAACATGACTGCAGCAAGCAGTTCTTTCTGTTCGCTCTTAGAGTCGTTGTCTCTTAAACAAGTAATTTCGGAACCCACTCGTATCACTGCAACATCAGAATCTTTAATAGATCTGATTATAACAAATGAATGCAATGTTTTATATAACTTTGGTGCTTCAGACACTCATGGCTTATCTGACCATTCCTTAATTTATTGCGAGCTACCAATAATAATGACACGAGTAGAACATAAAATAATTAAAGTTAGGGATATTAAAAATATAGATCCCCCAGATTTTTTGAATGATATCTATAGAATAAAATGGTATGAGATTTATGATATTAATGTTATTAATAATAAAGTGAATTATTTTAATAACAACTTATTAAATGTGCTTAATAAACATGCCCCTCTTAAAGAAATTAAAATTAGTAAGAGGCCTACACCATGGATAACGTATAATATAAAAGAGATGATTAAAATACGAGAGAGAGGATGTCAGCGGTATAAGAAAACTAAGAGTCCTATTCATTTTGAATTTTATAAATCAATTCGAAATCTGACAACTAAAGCTATCCGTGCAGAAAAGAAAGCTTACCTGCAGTTTCGATTAGCAAATTGTAATGAAAACAAAAAACAACTATGGTCTGAACTTAGGAAATACAATATTTATGGCAAAAATAATGTAACTATTCCAAAACACTTCAAAAATCCTAATTTATTTAATAGGTATCTAGTAAATGAAGTGGAACAGCTGGCTGCTGATGAAAATATTATTAACTTTTATAATAACAACAAAAAAACACAATTCGATGGGGACTTAATATTTTCTACAGTCTCAAATAGTGATGTAATTAAAATTATTAGCAATATAAAAACAAATGCAACTGGCATAGATGGTATTAATATACGTATACTGAAATTGTGTTATCATGCACTTATAGATTATATAACGCATATAGTTAACGCCTGTATAACTAGCTGTACATTCCCTGTACACTGGAAATTGTCGTTGGTAACACCTATTCCCAAAATTCCGAACCCTATGACTTTTAAAGATTTAAGACCCATAAATATCCTTCCTATTCTCTCCAAAATCATAGAAAAAGTTCTAGATAGCCAAATACGACAGCATTTAACAAAACATAATATTTTGCCTAGATATCAATCTGGTTTCAGACCTGGCTACAGTTGTAGCAGTGCACTAGCTCATGTAACCGATGATATAATTCATGCAACAGATTCAGGTAAAGTTACAGCATTGGTTCTAATTGATTATAGCAAAGCATTTGATAGATTAAACCATCAACTATTAAATGCTATATTTAAATTTGTCGGATTTGGTAACGAAGCTAGTGCATTAATGACAAGCTTTTTCAGTAATAGAAAACAAATGGTCATGATTGACAATGTTATATATACGCCTCTGACTACTAATTGTGGTGTAGGACAAGGTACTATATTAGGCCCTTTAGTGTACGCTATTTATACTACATCACTACCTATGGTTTTAAATCATGCGTCCTATCACATGTATGCTGACGATACGCAATTATACATATCTTTTGATATTGATGACATCTATATTGCTCAACATAATTTAAATAAAGATTTAGATAACTTACTTAAATACTCAACATTCGTTACAAATTAATGAAGATAAAACTAAACTCATTCTGTTTGGCCCAACTAAATTAAGAAAAATTGCAACAGCAGATTTTAATATATTAATAAATGGAACTGTGTTGCCTATTAATGAGTGTGTAAAGAACCTAGAGATGCATTTGGATACAAATATAAGATTTAAACAAAACACCAGCAGTATACTACGTAAAGCGTACATTGCACTTAAATCGATATATGTAAATCGTCAAATGATTGACCAGAAAACTAAAATTATGTTATGTGATGCCTTAGTGTTATCTAATTACAATTATGGTGATACAATATATAATGCCTGTATAGACAAGGAGGATCTAAACCGAATACAACGTATGCAAAACTCATGTCTTAGATTTATATATGGCATAAGTAGACGTGAAAAAATATCATATAAATTACGAGAATGTAAGTGGCTCAATATGGAAAATAAACGAAAATTTCACTCGGCTTGTTTTTATTATAAGGTAATAATAATAATAATAATAATAAACTTTATTGCCCAACAGTCACCAATTACAGGACAATATAACTATATATGCTATAAAATATACTTAAAATCTAACAATCATTAATCTTAAGTATATATAATAAAAAATTAACAAAATATCTAAAATAGAAAATATAAAGAAAAAAATAATAATAATAACAAAAATAATTAACTAAATATATCAGAATAAACTTTGTCCGCATTTCTACACATATGGAAAATTGGAGATTTGTACAACGTATTAGACTTAGATAAAGGGACATGGAAGGTATTACATTGACGTGATGAAATTCTTGGTACATTAAAATTAACTTTTGATAGGAGATCGGGACAATCAACATTGCCATGTACAAGCTTTCTCAACATGTTTGCGCTATTTTGGTTCCTACGAGTGGATAAGGATTCAAGATCAAACCGGCTGAGGAGATATGCATAATCCACACCTTGTTCAGGATAAATACCATCAATTTTATATGATAAAAATTTTAAGAATCGTCTCTGTACCCGTTCAATAATTAATGATAGATACGTGTAGTGAGGATACCAAACTATAGACGCTCCTAACTAGTGCAAAATACAATGACTTGAGTAACATGACATTATCAAAATATTTACTTATACGCATGATAAATCCCAGTGTTTTTGAAGCAGATTTGCCTAGATTATATATATGTTGCGAAAAAGTGATTTGTCGATCGAATTTTACTCCAAGATCCTGAACATCAGTGAGCTTCTGCAGTGGAAATCCCTGTATATTATAATAATAGTTAAGACGTATCACACGGCCGTAACTAACTGAAGTGCATTTGTTAACATTTAATTTTAGTTTATTTTTGCAGCACCATGTAGAAATTAAATCAAGATTGTTTTGAAGTAGAATCGAATCTCCTAGTCCATTAATGTTAGAAAATATTTTTATGTCATCTGCATAAGCTAATACATGACACGAGATGGAAATAAGAAGATCATTAATAAACATCACAAACAAAAGAGGTCCAAGATTTGAACCTTGCGGTACACCGGATGTAGATATAAATTCAAATGATTTAAAGCCGTTATAAAATACATAATTTACCCGATTTTCAAGATAAGATTTCAAAAATCTAATAGTACGAGTACCAAATCCAAAGCTTGACACTTTATTAAGCAAAATGTGATGATCTATGCTGTCAAATGCTCGGGAAAAATCTGTATAGATCACATCCACTTGACTTCTGTTTTCAATTGCATCACTAATACATTGTGTTATTGTTGCCGTATTTGTTACAGTCGACCGACCCGGCATAAACCCATGCTGTTGTGGTGAGATTAATGTTTTAACACACGCAAATAGATCATTGTGTAGAGTGTGTTCAAAGACCTTTGCAAAGTTTGACAAGATTGTTATTGGTCTATAGTTATTAATCAAAGTATTGTCTCCTTTCTTATGTACTGGACTTATACGTGCACGTTTCCATACATCTGGAAATGTACATGTTTTAATTGACTGGTTGAATATTATTAGTAAGGGTTTAAGGAAAAATTGTTTACAGTCTCGTATTACAAAGCTTGGAATTTGGTCATCACCACTTGTACCATTATTTTTAAGTTTATTAATGCCCCTAATAATGTCAACCTCGGACACCAAAGAAATATCATGAGGGATATTATTTGTAGTCGCCTCTAGATTAGCATTAAATGAACTAGGAGAATAGACACTAGAAAAATAGTCTGCATATGCGTTTACGATGTCGGCAGGTTTATCATATTTCATATTATTGTCTCTTAGTAGACATGGAATTCTAGTGGAACCATTTTTAGATTGGATAAAATTCCAGAGCTGCCTTGGATTGCTTTCAATATTTTGTTCGATTCGTGAGAGATAGTTCCTATAGGCTGTAGAAATTTTATCTTTTGTTTGTCGACGTAACCGAATAAATTCGTTGTGGTAAAAAGATGAATTACTAGTCTTCCACTTTCGACGATAGTAATTTTTAAGTTTAAGATCGTGTATGATGTCTCTGGTAAACCAAGGGGGGATGCAGATTTTCGACGGGAATGTACGGGAACACAAGAATCAAGAATATCATATAAGTTGTTGTAAAATGCTTTTACAGCTTCGTTAACGTCTGTAATAGATTCTAAAAATGTCCAGTTTGTGGTTGCTAAAGCATTATATAGAGCAGGATAGTTTGCTTTTCGAAAATTATAAAATGTATTATTATTAGTTGGAAAAGGATGGACAGGTTGATTTACTTGTACTTGCAAGTCAATTGCTAAGGCGGGGTGGTAACTATCTTCCGGTACTAAAGGAAGTCCGTCGTGCTCAATCAATATATCGTTATTTAAGTTTGTAAATACTAAATCAAGAAGATTACCATTGTTGTTAGTGACAGTATTTAGTTGAATTAAACTCGTGGAATGTATAAACGTATTTAATGAATCTAATTTTGGGGGCATTGTGGGAGTACAATTAGCAGAATAAAATTGGGGTATGTTGAAGTCACCTAAGATTAACACTCTTTTATTTAATATTAGAATTTCTAACAGTTCAAGGAATAAGGATAGTGCATCGAGGGATACATCTGGTGGTATGTACAGAACTAATATGTAAATCACGTGTAGATTAATTTTACACTTACATGCAACTAAATCTATAAGTGGAATAACATTTGTAATATGCGTAACATCAAAATTTTCAACATAAATTTGTTCAGACACCGCTAAGAGAACGCCGCCGCCTTTTGAGCGACCAACAGAACTAAATTTTCTGTCACATCTAAAAGTTTTATAGTAAGAAGGAAATAGTTCTGAGTCACAGACGGAGTTATTGAGCCACGTTTCCGTTAAGGCAATGATGTCAAAGTATGTGTTAACAGTTGATGTGTACATAATATGAGTTTTCGAGCAGAGTCCGCGGGTGTTCTGGTAATATATCCGAGTAGCGGTGCTGGAGATGCTGGGCATAATTAGTTTTCCGACTTTTGTACAATCGTAGGAATGCCTCGAACATATTTAATTATGAGATTATTTTCTCCAGCAGATGTTCGTTGAGCCAAGTCGTTTTTCACTGCGCGGTAGTATTCAATCTGGGTAGGTGTTTTATCGGAAGAAATACTAATTTGTTTATATTTATTCGTAGCTTTCAGATTATGTTGGCTTCTTAGTGCTAAACCTACTTGAGATGGGTCATCAAGTCGTAATTTGATAGGGCGATTACGACGTTCGTTCGATGGGTCATATTTTCCAAGCCGAATAGGTTTAGGATTACTTATGGCAATGTGGAGAGATTTTAATATATCTGACACTGTGGATTTGTCAGATTCTATTAGTTCAGCTTTAGATTTAAGGATTGGCTCTTTCAGTCCATAAATAATAATATTTTGTTTACGTTTATCCCTTTCGGCAATTTCCTGTATAATCTGTTCCGTAATTAACGAAGTGGAAGGTATAGCTGGGGTAGGCATTGATTTAAGCTGCCTAATATCTTCTTTTAGGGCAACTATAGCAGCCTTAAGTCCATTTATGTCATCACCTAGCTCCTTACATTGTAAGCAGGTCCAAGTAAGTCCACTTTTTAGATTAATTTTTCTTGCTTCAGCTTTAGTTATTCCAATACAATCAGCATTATACTTCTTTTTACATATGCAGCAGTGGACAAGCATATGACTTTCCGTAGTAGAATTACAGCAAGAACAGGTACTCATTTTTAAATTATTAAAATAGCAGACATAAGACACTTTTCACCACAAGGGGCCGATCATGTGGACTTATATTTGACAAACACAGGTAGGCCATGGATGGGGGTACACAGTGATTAACAAAGGATAATAGATTAGAATAAAACAGAAGGATATTTATAATTATTTACATTTACATGAATATAAATATAAATATAATTATAAATATATATATATATATAGTGGAGAAAGTACAAAATACCGAATTATATATAAAAAGGAAGAATGAGAAATATAGAACGATTTAATAATTCGGGATTTGAACCCGGGCTAATCCCGACTCGAAATATGAACGATCGTCGACTGAACACCTACTCCAAGGTACGCTTGCTTCAAAAATGTACAACACTTGTGCTGTTGTACAATTTAAATTATTTCACAAGTATGAATAGGTTAATATGCGGTTAATGGAATATAGGTTATGTTTTTGTTTGTTTAATTAAAATAACTGAATTTGAGCGAAACAGGTCTTGTAATACGTTGAAAATACTTACAAGAGTGTACAACGACTGAGATATTTCACCGGCAGGTAAGATAACTATTTATTTAAGCACTATTATTAGAAAATTTCAATATACGCTGAAGTCAATAACCACACTTGTTAGATGTATACTTATAAGATAATGAATTCAAAATGCCCACCTTACCTTTATGAAAAGATTCGGTACAGAAGCGATGTTCATAACATTAACGTAAGAAGTAAAGGTTTACTGTCTATACCAAAGGATAGATTTCAGGTTTTCAAACGTTGCTTTTCTTATACAATTGTCCAATGCATGAACAAGGTACCCTTTCAGTATACGGGTTTTAGTGATTTTAAATCGAAGTATAAACTTATGTTGCTTGAACATCAATAAATATAACGTTTACTCGCAAATATATATATATATATATATATATATATATATATATATATATTTACGTCCAAGATTATGTATGAATATTAGTATTACTCATTAATTTAAGTTACTAAATAAGTAAATTACATTTAATTTTAGTTAAGTTAGATTAAACAGGGCTTGGAGGAAGATCAGTCTCAGTATTTGGCTACAATTTCAAATACTGCGAATGATTCAAGTCCTTTTGACCATTGTAATGCTTATGTAGATTAATTATTATTTAATCGATGTATATTTCAGTTCTTGTTATTTTGTAATTTCAATGTGTCAATAAATGATTTATTATTATTATTATTATTATTAAGTTTAATTAGTAAAGACCCTTCTTATATGTTATAGTCTGTGTGCACTCTTTTTAGTTTCCTTATATAGATAAAGAATTGTTTTCGTGAAAAATTTTTGATTTTTTTTTAGTTAATAATTTTTAGCTTGAGGTCCCCTGAGACGATTTCCCTAATTTTAGAATATGATGCAACATCTTGATATGAAATTTCAAGTAGTAACAGTAACACCAATCCAGTAATAAATACTATAGTTTTTGTATTATTAATTTGTATAAAAACTATACCCGATTTTGATAAGGAAACCAACGTCAATAGATCTTTCTATTATAATCAACCCAGTTTTATATTTGCTCCATCCAGTTGTATTTATAATAATCCAATAATAAAATAACAACTCTAAGCAACATAGCTCATATATAAACTTATCAAATTATGTAAGCCTTTTATGAACAATATGAAAGCTTATTTAATTTTAAAAGCCTGTATTTATTTCTTGAATCACTTTCTCATTTATTACTTGGTGAAACATTTTGAACTATTACTAATGTAGGTTTAAATTAAATTACACCTGGTTTGTTTCACAATTTTTCTATATTTACTTGACTAGTTTCGTATTTTAAGGCATTATCAAGAATATTTGTACTTTATTAAACTACAGATATAATAATTATTTGTTTGATATTTAATTACTAGTAAATTTGTGCATCAATACGGTTGATTGCATAAAATAAATTATAACTAGTATATCATTTACTTGTTTTGCTATTTGTTAAATTTTATGTATTTTCCACTTGACGGCGGGAATAAATAATTAATATTTGTAATAAACGCATAAAATGTAATTATTTTCAGTAGTTAATTAACGCACGGTACAATGCATTATTATCTTGTGTTTATCTATTGTTTATAAATTAATAAATTTTTAAATGTTTTGCTATGGACGTTAATTATATGATAACTAGTTTCACCATAATTATTTCTTGAATTGTTAATATACATAATTGCGACAGCTATTTTATTTCGTATTATAACACCATTTAGGGTTGTATTATAATAATGTAAGCTGAAAGTATTTTAATTTACTGATACCTCGGAAAGATATTATTCTGTTTGAGGAATTTTGATGAGAAAATTATGTTTTACAGCCTAAAGGTGGCCGCATTATTACTATACTATTATTTGTTTAATATTTGCCTTATTGTATCAAATTATAGTTGCGATAGTCCAGGATAGATCTATTAATATTCTCTCTAGAAATTAAATTCCATGACATTGCTGTAATTCTGTTTCACGGTAATTGTTATTGTCTCTTAATCGATTAAAAATAATATATAACTGGTATTTTAGTTATAATGTTGAGTCAGAAGTTTTTGCTTTTTCTTAATATATCTGACATATGATCGGACTATTTGTTTACAATCTTCTTCATCTAGTCAATTCGTTACGTTTCCGATTTGATTTACTGTTAACAGGATTTTTGACCATCCTTTTTCCAGTGTCAAAACCATTCTTTATTTTATGATTAAGTCTTTTAATTTATTAGTCTTAGCTAAATTTGTCTTTGATTGAAGTTGTTAATATTTATTTAATTTTTAGAAATTCTATTTTTTTAAATAATAGGTAGTACCCACTATTCCAATTAGTAGTTTTGCTTAAGGCTATTCTTTGTTTCTATTGTTATAATAGATGACAGGTTCAAAGATAATAGTACATTCTTGATTTCACTTGTTTCTGAAATCGATATTTGTGATAATTAACTCTATCAATACTTCATTTTTGAAATACAGCTTCTTCATTGCTAGCTTTTATGATTCCGTTCTTGACATATAATTGAAACCGTTTGGCACTCATGACGTCTATTCCGAATGGGAATTTATCTTTTATATCAACTACTATATGTGGGATTGGATTTGATGGGTTGATTTAATTGGCTAGTAACAGTAGCAGGTTCTCCTTTTGCAGACGGAAATTACCATGTTATGGGTCTAAAATAGAAAATTTCATTTATATAATTTATTTAAGGTTGAGAACTACAACATATTAAACTAAACTAAAATTAGTTGAAAATTTACCCAAAGTTATATAAATTTGTAAGAAAATTATTTAAATGAACAGTTGAAAAATAATTTACTTTCTCTTAACTTCAAATGAAAAGGTGAATTTTGGATGCATTAGAAGAAAATTTATTAATTAATTAAAACTAAAATTAATATTTTTAATTTGTTGTTTCGTCATTTTGCAGTAAATTAATTTTTAAAATAATTGTTCATTATAAAATCAGTACATATTTACTACTCTTATTCAAGTAAATCTATAGTACACTAAAGAATTTTTGAAATTACTCACAATATCAGTGTTTAGTTTAAAAGTAATATAATTAAGTTTTAATAACTAACAGCTTTATCGATACAATATATAATAAATATTATTCGGATGAGGCTTAAATTCTAGAATTTAATAGGTTATACCAGACAAAATTGACTGCAATGATATTCAAGCCGATCTTAATAGACTTATTGATTGGTGCACCACTAATCGGCTACTGTTGAATGTTAATAAGTGTTACTCAATGTCAACGTTTAGGTGCTGTAATCCAATTACATATACCTACTCAATTAGTTCAATAAACTTGGAAAAGGTTAGCATATTTAAGGATCTGGGCATTACTTTTGATTCGAAGCTAACTTTTAATAATCATATCATTAATATATCAAAAAAGGCCTTACAAATGTGGGGGTATGTATGGTCAATTGGGAGGGACATGGATATTTCCTGCTTAAAGACCTTATATTGTTCCCTAGTTCGTTCCATTATTGAATATAATTCACCAATTTGGACGCCCTTTACTGCAATCAACATTGATCGACTTGAACAAACTCAAAAGAAATTCCTAAGGTGCATTGAGTATAAATCTGGACATCAACATACCCAAGGTGATTACTCGTCGATACTACTTGACCTTAACATGAAGTCACTTGCTGAACGAAGAACTGTTGCTGACCTATGTCTACTTCAACGGATAGTTAATGGTCACATTGATGCTCCACACATTCTACAGTCCATTTCATTTCATATTGCCTCTAGAAGGACGCGATCATCTACTCTCTTCTACCCGGTTACACATAGTACAGTGTCTGGTCACAATAATTCATTAACACGGATAATGGAGCTAGGAAATGAATTTAATAATCTTGAATGGTTCGACCTATTTAGGAATTCCCGGGACTGTTTTAAACGCTATCTGAAATATAAAACTTAATGAATTATTAATTTGTTGCAATGTTATTATTATTTATATTATATTATTTTTATTATCTTAATGTTTTAGTTCATTACTAGTTTAGTATCATTGAGATGTCATACTCATAATATTTTTAGGTTTTTTTTTTCTCCTGTTCCGCATATCTATTTGTATTTTAATGATTTTAATGTAACAATATCACATTATTATTAATTTTAATGTATTTGATTTAACTTACTTCTAACAATATATTATGTTAATTTGTATTCTTATTATGTTCATGTTACACATACAGTATTATATATTTATATTCTACTTATATTAACATTGTTTTATATACACTATGTTCTTCCTGTGTTATAGGCGTTTGCCGTAAATAAATATTATTATTATTATTATTATTAAAATTAAAATAGTATAGAAAACAGTGTTCTGGAAAAGGAATTGATCGAAACTTCTAAAATACTTAAAGAAAACACTGAAAATTTAGAAGCAAAATTGGTGGTAACTTCCAATAAAATAAAGCAAGAATTATAAAAGATCCAGTGGTTAAAGAAATATGCGAAATTTAAAAAATATTGAAGTAATTAAATCAGACGCCAATAGCATAAAAATCCAACACCTGATTTTGATGATCAATGATTTCGAACCAATTTTCTCTGGTAATTTAAGGCTGCCAAATTAGCAAATGGCTGAAGTACAGATGTTTTAAAGAAAATATCCCAAAGCGAAATGGGTTATGATTAACTAGGTAAACATCGGGATGCTCTTATTTTTTTTAAATTTTAATTAAATCACATTAAAAATCTTTATTGCAATATTTTCTTACAATAGTTAAACAAATAGCTACATATCGTTTCTGTAACTATATTATTAGTACGTCACTATCTGGGCAATAGACCGTAGGTGTAGGCTGTTTTTTTTTTTTAACAATGTGCAGTTTTAAAACTTTCATCATTTACACTGGAGCTCATAAGTAATTCAACACCCAGAAAGAAAAAAGTGTTAAATGTTTTTGTGTTAAATTTATGTTCAGTTTTCGTGTCAGAATAAACGATTACAATTTGGTGCAGGTTGAACAAAAAATACTGTCAAAAATTCAATAATGTGCTGGCCGCCGCGGTTGTTGAAGCACTCTCTAACTCAGCGAGGCATAGACGGAATAAAGTGGTTGATGTCTTCTTGTAGCAAGGGTACCCAGGCCTGTTGAATACGCAATTGGTCCTTGGTGGCTGTGCCAATCACTGAAGTGTTGTTCCGATGCTATCCCATACATGTTCTATGATCTAAAAGCTCTAAGCCAAAATTTTGTATAAAGTCCATGGTTGTTTGCGGTGTTTGGGATAGTCTCAATGTATAGTATTGCAATAGGTTGTAGAACTTCAGCGATGTACCGTTGGGCTGTTAGACTGCTCCTAATAAACATCAGGAGCCAGGGGTATTGGCTGTGAGGCCTTTTTAGGTAAATTCTACACTTTTCTATATCCCCGTTGGATCTGGCTTGACGATTACGTATCGCAAGCAGTCTTAGGTACCGATCTTAACCACCCTGTATAATCCTAGAAATTCTCTGTAGCTGATAGTCATTTTCTTTAGATTATCTTCTCGATTACAGTTTAGGGTGTAATTTTGAGTCCTCGAGATAATTCCCTCAAACTGAAGCCCGTTCCTTTCATACCAACAATAGGGCCTTTCTGAAAATCATGTAATTGATGAAATGGACTGGGTGCAAAACTTCTAGGCATTTTAAAAAGGTTTTTCAATATACTGAAGAGCTCAGAAAGGATTAGAGTAGAGCAGGTGACTGGTTAGTTTTTCAGAAATAAAGAAAAGGTCGGTACGACTTGGGACCAATGATCGAATTCTCCGGTAAACTGATCGAACGAAGATTGCTTGGTTAGTTGAACCACTACAGATGTTTCCAATGGCTCTTGTTGAAAATGGATCCAGGACAGCGACTAGCCGAAAGACTCGATCTTCACGTCCTGTACTGTTTCTAGGGCGCACAGGTCGTAATCTCCGCCGTTGTTCCTGTCCCTTCGTCGTACGCCAGCATCGAGATATTGTACTGACACTTCGGCTAATTCGTTAGACAATATCAAGAATTGAAAAACCTGCTTTTCTGAGCCCAATTACTCCACCGCATTCGAAATCGCTTAATTATTGAAATACGCCACAGTGGTGAATCTTTTGATTTAAGTGATGAACCAATTAGCTGATTTGCACTATAAAATTGTAATGCCACTGCTTATATCAACAATTTTTTTAAAAATTTTTATTGATCAAAAAGTTATCATGATTTTTTGTTGAAATTTTAATCATTTCCTAGTGTAGATGTTTACGTATTATCTGAAATTTTCATAAAAAAAGTGCAGCAAATTCTTGGTGTTCTTTTACTTATGGCGGCCAGTATATAACGAAAAATTTATTAAACGATCAACAGGATTTATCCAACTGGCCTCTTATAAACACAGTTGAAAACTAAAATAAAGAGAATTATGTAAGCTTCTATAGAATACAACCACTAGAAATTTTAATTGTTTTGTCGGATTTTTATATAATGTATATTACTGTACATATCTAGTCATTAGAAAAGTTGATATCTCGTTATGGCATCTCATTCCAAGGAACTTGAACTTCGTGGATTAACTAAGATGAAGTATACGGAGAATAGTGCAAAGTAAACAATCTTATTCCTATAATACTTCCTACATGTCCTGTGGGATTGAAATCGTACAAACGATGTCGCCAGGGCAAAACATTCACGCCAACTTAATGGAGAAAGTCCATTGTTCCACGAGCAATTAGAAAGGTTCATTGTCTTGCTAGAAAATGAAGTTTGGGTTTTATTAATAAACGACAGGTACATGGAGAATATACACGTTGTCCCCTAAAATTTTGAATACGGGCATTTAAATGCATTACTTGTTACTTAAAGAAACATTACTCAAAATGAAACATATTTACACGATATTTTAATATTACTATCTTTACAAATACAATTCTGATGTATCGAATAACAAATAACTACAATGTTCATCTTATTAAATGTTCGGAAACATATCCTTGTCGAGCCAAACAATATCCCAGACGATCATAAAATTCCTGTTCAATGTGTCAAATTTGACATATTGCAGCAACAACCATGGCAACTAATAATAATAATCGAGATACAATACAAACACATTACATTACTCATATTCAAAATTTCAGGGGACAACGTGTATAAGAAATAAATATAAAGAAAAATAAAAGGAGGAATACACAGAACAGAACGTTGGGTTTTCAGTAAAATGACGAGGGATGTCAACACTATTACTATAATAATGTAATACAATATTTCTGTTATTATAAATATATTTTATACATTTATTAACTACTTTTAGCATTAAAAGTTTAAGCAAAAATATATACATACGTAGTAATGGTAACATATATTTATATTTATAAAAAAATATTTTAAATACAGCGTTTTTATATAAATGATCATCCTCCATCGTTAAAACACGTAGATAAGCAATTTAATACTAAATAACTATAAACTAATTTCAGAATATAGGTTTTGTGTATACACCCTTCTCACCTAACTAAAAGTATTCGCGGCAAGGAAGGGATGGAGAAATTCAATCAGTAAAATATTCCATCGTTCTGCGTAAATTGCATTGAAACCCGAAACCAACCCCAAAGAATAAACAGGAAGCAACGGTATATACATTACTTTACGGAACAATAGACGATGTCGATTATAAAATATCGTGTTACATGTTGAAATGCAAGAGGTGAAGGGAGGGTGAGGGTGGGGCATCATAAAACGGCTCCGGGACGCCCTTCGCATAAATCGCAACCCCTGATCGAAGATTATTTTCTTTAGCTAGAAAATAAAACACAAGGAAAAAACCGGAATAAAATCCTTTAGGATATTCGTGAATCAAGAGAGATAACGCGGACCGAGATTTCCCACCGGTCGACAGGATTAAAACGTTAAGAGGGTCTTACAGTAAGCTTAAGAGATATCACGATAAATTAATTACATACATGTGTTTATATTTGTATTAAATGTAGAGTTAATTTTAACTAAAATTGCACATGAATTCAAAAATTATTTTTAACACTCTAGTGGTCATTAGTATATCCGATCATTATCCATAATTCTGCACGGTATAAAACGATTATTTCACCTGCTTCACTTATGATAAGTTATTATTACCAAGCAACACGTTCTTAATAACTTCATTATAGAAAGCCATGAAGCAATTCATCAAGTCCTGATTGCCTATAAAAGTCTACGCCAAGAAAAATAAAAAAAGTAGTATGGCCAAGTAAACTTTTATTAGATACACCAGAGGCACCCTTGCGTGTTATTATTGTGCCTACTATACTTCTTCCTATATATGCCCTTGCTGATATGACAGTGTGGTTAATTACTAATATTTTAGAATTCAAACAGTTAACGGAAGCGATAATTAAAAACATTTTAACAACTTTTAATAATAATCCACACTTATACTATGAATGTATATATCCAATGGCATTTAACTCGTTCTGATAAACATTGATACTACTATTACTTACCAAATTTATCGACTATATTATTTAATTTTAGATCTGCACAATGAAAAATAAAAAAAAAACAAATATTATTCCAAACCAACTTAATTTTTTTTGAATAAATAATCAATAATAATAGTCAGTTTATATGTACAGCGTCTAAAAGTCTATCTCTCTAAAAATAATATTATTTTCACGTTAAAAGTAAAAATAAATAAAAAGTCATAGAATAACCCGTTAGTTTCTTGAACAAACAAAAGCGTAAATTAAAACATTACTCTATCAATTTAACTGATTTCTTATAAAAAACAAACAAGTACTTTGTTAGATAGTGATTATTTGATCGAATCTGCAGTTCCTATTATTTTTTATTTATATTTAACAAAGAAATAATTAATATTATGGCTCAGATAACATGAACAAGTAAATTATTTAAATTAATGAACTATAGTTCTTTTAAATCTATAATAACATTTTTGTTATTTTTGTTATTATGGTCATGTAGAATATGATATGTGAATATATCAGCCAGTTTGAATTGCGAAGATATATAATAACGTTTATAACTTAATATTCTCACGAATGTGTAAAATTTTAGTTTACGTGCTTGGTTCTCCTGTGAAAAGTCTGAGCTTTTCGCAAGGCAATGTTAACGATCGTTAAGGTGGTTAGATCTTAAACTGATTCTCCGACGTTCTTGCGAAATTAATGAATTAAGTTTACTAGTTCAGTATACTTATTCACACTTGGCTACGTATTTAATTTTGTTGTAAACCTCTCGGCAAGAGAAAAACGTATTTTCAATTGCAACGACAAATGTTGAGCTAGTTTCTAACGTACGAAATCGGAATATCCTATAATATGAGACACTTTATATGCGTATTCAAACTCCAAATTATGATTAACCTAAAATGCCCTTAATATCCTTGTGATATAATCCGTTCCTCGTTTACTATTATAAATAGTGTTTAGTAAATATACACATAATATTATTGTTATGAAATATAATAGTAAACAGGTATTGACGCAGCAATAAACATTCCTTGAGGAAATGCTGAGTTTGTCAATACCTGGTTTCAATGAACTGGCGATAACGACCTATAGGTATTATTATAGATTAAGATAGAGACTAAGAGAGACTAAGATATACCACGGTAGACTAAGAAAGACCATGTACCCGTCCACATAATTGTGTATATTATACTATGTATAATAAATTACTACTGATTTGTAATATCCGAATATATTTGATGTCAACCTGTCCCTGAATTGTACCACTGGAAGAGTCTGCAGTTAACCAACCGATTCCGGCATATCACATGGCGATCCTGCTAGTGCCATAATCATGTGGCAAAACAACAATCCTACAATTCATCGACGATGGTAAGGAATACAACATGGATAGCAGACAATCCAAAGAAAAGGCAATAATGGCAGAAGTAAGAAGCAGCACACCCAATGGAACCACCAAACAAGACATCACGCGGAACTGATGGAGCTGCGCAATACGGTATAAATTAAGGTTAGTTTAATAGGATATAGAATTAGAGAATTTAAATTTTATTATTAAAAATTCGATGCCAATTTTATAGCAAAAATAAGAGAATTATTAGTTCAATTAAGATATAATCTATCCTTTATATTTAGATAGATTAGCTTTGAGTAAATTAGAAAATCCAAGTTTTTTTTGTCACAATGGGTGAAAAATTCGTTTTAAAAACGGCGATAAGCTTATTACCGGTCATGAATGGTTCAGAATGTATTACAAAACAACTCATTGGAGCTATCGAATTATACGATTCCTTACTAGCTGCGGGAGATAAACAATTATTAACTAATTATATTTTGAAAACGCGCCTATCAGAAAGTGCAGTAATTCGTTTAAAACCTAATTATATGTCAAACACAGAGTTGATTAAGCATTTGAAAACACATTTTTTGACTAAAAAATCAGCCCCAGTTTTGTCCAATCAACTTAATTCAGCAAAACAAAATGGTCGCAATATTGAGCAATTCGGCAGACAAATTGAGGAGCTAATGGTGAACCTTACCATTGAGCAAGCTGAAGGTGACGATGTCGCTGCTAGTATACTTCGGGCAACTAACGAAAAAATTGCAATAAATTTGTTTGCAAATGGTTTACGGAATCCAGAACTAAGAACAATTATCAAGGCTCGAAATTATTCAGAACTTAACCAAGCTATTCGAAGAGCCTTAGATGAGGAATTAATTAAACACAACCAACAGGTATTTCGTATAGGGACAATTTTTATTAATATAGATAATTTAAGTAATAAGGAAAACCTTAGTAATAGAGGACATTTTAAAAATTTTAATAATAGAGACAATTTTAATAATAGAGGAAGTTATAGTAACAGAGGAGTTTTTAAGAGAAGTTATTCTGTTCAGGCTAAAGGTAAAAATTACTGTAATGGGAAAACTAGAAACAAATATCACAATAGATATAATTCTAATAAGAGAATATGTATGCGCAGGAATAATGGCAAACGTGGTTATTTTATGAACCAAGAGAATTCATCGTCTCAGAATACTAATGATAAAACCTTAGCATTTTTCGAGGCTAAAGGAAATAGTGTAATGTTTAATTTAAATGGATTTAATGTTGTAAAATTGGGATATAGAGAGAATGATTTATTATTTTTATTAGATATAGGTGCGTCTGTTAGTGTAATTTTCGATAATGTAATCGCGAATAATGAAATTATTAATGCTAAATATAAAATAAGGATTGAAGGAGTTTCGGGGTGCACAATATCTCAAGGTTCAACGAATATTGCATTAGCAATAAAAGGAGAGCTGGTAAAACATGATTTTTTATTGTTAATATTGTCAAAATGTTTTGAAAACCGTATAAGTGGTATAGTAGGATCGGATTTTCTTGAAAAATATAATGAGATCATTGTCTACGAAAAATTTAATTTTTCATTTTTGATAATAAACAAATATTTATTCCAATGGAATCAAAACACAGTCAATATATTACCATACCATCAAGATGTGATGTAAACGTAAGCGAAGATGTCGTTTTGCCAAGCGAAATATCTGAAGGTATTTTCGTGGCGGGAGTAATCGTTTGCACACGTAATAACAAAGTACCAGTTAAGTTACTGAATGTACGAGGGGAGGAAGTAAACCAAAATCTGTTGAAAGAGTCGATAAATTAATTGGATTTATTAACACTGACCATCTCAATAATGACGAGACATTTTCATTACAGCGAGTATGTGCAAAATATGCAGACGTGTTTCAATTAGACGGCGATCCGCTGACCGTGACCAACATTTATAAACAAAACATCAACCTTGCAAAATCAGCAACACCAGTCTACGTAAAACCATATCACTTACCACAAGCACAGAAACACGAAATTCACACGCAGTTGGAAGATATGTTAAAGAATGATATAATAGAAGAAACAAAATAAACACTTGGGTGCATATTTAAGAATTCAAATAGCAAAATATTCAGGTACTTGGAGTTCTAGGATACCATATTGGTGTTTTGCATACAATAATACGGTACATACGGAAAGGTATTACATGCCACATAAACTAGTGTTCGGAAAATTATGCAAATTACCATCAAATATTAGAAATACCATAAATCCAATATATAATTTTGATGATTACCCATCTGAGCTAAAATTTCGACTACAAACAGCATACAAGAAAGCGAGAGATAATTTGAATAAATATGATGCAAAGAGTAAGAGTGTAAAATATAGCAAAGGGGATAGTGTAATGTTAAGAAACGAAGTAACTAATAAAATAGAACCTGTATATAAGGGTCCTTATACCATGGTAGAGATTAAGTCACCTAATATTGTAATTAGAATAAAAAATAGTTAGTATATAAGACCTTTTTACTTTCCCTATATAGTATATATAGGGGGAGTATTGTTTTCGTGATTTTTTTTTCAAAAATTTTTTTTGCGGAAATATCCGTTTTGGGGTCCCCTGAACCCAAAACACTAATTTCTGAAAAAAAAAAAATTGTGTCTGTGTGTGTCTGTCTGTCTGTCTGTCTGTCTGTCTGTCTGTCTGTCTGTCGGTGGGTGCTGTATCTCAAAAACGAATGATCCGAATGGCATGAAACTTTAAACTTAAGGTTTTATTGTTAAAAACTCGATCTGAAAAGCTTTTGGTAAACATTCATAAACCGGAAGTGGTTGTTTACTCGAGGCGTTTTTTTGTTTTTCGTGATATTTTTCTAAATATGAAATTTTTTAAAAAACGGTTCAAACAAAAGTTAAAGGGAATGAAAAACTGAACAAGTTTTATTCGAACATGTTTTTCATAAAAATTTTAACTTTCGAGAAAAAAAATAAAAATTGGAAATTTTGACATTTTTTGCCAATTGCTAATAAACTATTGGAGATAGATAAAATTCATATAACAAATAATTGTAGCGAATTCAAAAGTGCACAAATTATTAAGAACAACATTTTTGCGTAAACTTCATAGTTTTCGAGAAAAATATAGGGAAATTACTATGATGGCCACATCACCATTTTATGTATTAGAGAAAGTAAGAGAGACTAATATAGACTATGGTAGACTAAGAAAGACCATGTACCCGTCCACATAATTGCGTATATTATACTATGTATAATAAATTACTACTGATTTGTAATATCCGAATATATTTGATGTCAACCTGACCCTGAGCTGTACCATTGGAAGAGTCTGCAGTTAACCAACCCATCCCGGCATATCACATCCTTATATCTTTACTTACTAACCTAGATTTTAACAAATATCCAGTCTACTTATTACGCCTGAAAGTGTAAGTAAACAATTGTATTCATATTAAGCAATTCTTCTAGACCACGGGCCTCTAAGCTTTCCAGCCTTAAGGCCATACTGTGTACTATAGCAAGTTCCAAAGCCAAACCAGTTTTAATTTTTCTTCCATTAGCTATAATATAAGCGAGCATATACTTGCTAAATTCGTTGGTTCATTTACTACAATTACTATTGTGACAATCGATAACAGATGGCGCAGTAACAATTAAATGTTCGTGAATAATCTAATTGGTTCGAGAAAGTTCTGGTGTATTCCACTCACTTCGAGATCGCAGTAATTGGAGTAAAAAAATGTATCAGCGCGATCGCGACTCAGTCTACCCAGGGCCGTTTCACTCGTACGGAGTTGTTTATAACAGGAAGTTAGTTGGCGAACGAGCCCGAAGATGGCGTTAACGACCAAAAATGCAGATTTCCCAAGCGTTCCCTATATAGGGTAGAAGCATGTAATCATTCAGAATTAATAACCATGACACCCGATGAAATTTGAGCTAAAAGAAAAGTTTATCATATTCATTTTTCTAATAATACCGTATTAACTTCAGCTGTGCTCATATTGTTTTTACCCATAAATATAGAAAATAAAGAGAATCTACAGTTTGCTTCAATTGAAATACCAGATCCACATCACGATAATGTATCATTAAATAATTAACAACTTGATATAAATCTTACTATTAACAAACGTGATTTACAATCAACACCACTTTTATTAAAGGGAATGGGGGCAGCTATTAATCTAACACCAGGAAAATTTATCAAAGAGGTGCACATTTAAAAAGAAAGCTTGTAATACTAAAAAGAAAACAGCGTACTCTCAGAAAACGTCTTGACTCTTATGAAAATATGTCAAAAATGTTGGGTAATTGTTATAATTGTATAACATGTAAAAAATCAATATTATGTCAAAATTCAGCAGAACATACTGAATGGCATAATTTTTGTGTAGAAAAAGAATTCAGTGATAGCCTTCCTGGTAAATTAAAATACTGTACACCCACTTTTATAGGACTGGCATATTGTTACAACATTTTTAAAGAATTATTTCCCACAATTTGCCATGTTACAAATAGTTTTAATATACACTACAAACCATTAAGAAACATAAACCTTTCATTTTTGAAAATTGCGATAATACAGATCTTATTATTAATAAAATTATTTATAATTTCTGCAAACTTTGTACTTTTAATTGGCACAATGGGTTGAAAAATAATGATCACTAAATGGTTAAAAGAAAAACAGATCTCAGTTTTAATCAGGCATTGCAGTATGAGAAAAGATGAAAAACTAAATAAAAAGTAAACTTACAGTATCCACTATAATTTGAAGGAAATAAATGTTTCATTTTTATGTTAAATGTGGATTAGACGTACTGGGGAAACCACATTAAAAAAATGAACCAAAAACTCTACCTTCTGGGTGGTTTGGAAAAGAGTTAAAAAACAATTGCAATTTTTCAATTTCTAATATGTTTTCATTTTTTATAGGTATGTAATGAAGAAATAATCACCACCCAAGTTTCATACATTATAAACTGTTGATTGATTAATGAATAATATAGAACATATTAACTAATTTTGTATTTTTATTTTTGATCTTACCAGTCTTCAATTTTTTATTTTACAGTATTAAGGTTAGTATGCTACTTTTGTTTCATTATCAATTTTTATTCCAATAATTTTTTTAATGTGTATGTTTTCAAATATTTATTTTCAAATTTTTTATTTGAAAATAAATATTTGACTATACATTGTCACATTAAAAAAAATTAATTAGAAAATAAACATTTATTTCAATAATCGTAATTCCCGCCTGGCCCATTTAAATAGCATTTAGTTGGCGAATTGTCCCAGGGATGGCGCTGACAGCAGTCACAGACCATACACGGTAGAGACGCGTAACGTCATTAAAAAGACCGATCCGACCAACGCCACACGTAACTCTATTTGGTTTTTATTTTTTTGTGTGTGATTTACTATTATGGAAAAGAGGCGAAAAATCAACAGTGAATGCAAAATATTTAAAGATCAATGGAACTTTCAGTATTTCGTGATTGAGTCTAGTAATAAATTTGAAGCTTTGAAGTGTGGATTGAAATTGCAGTAATCTTTGTTTACGAAAGTGAATAATGAACAAGAGGCTGCTAGCTTTCGTATGGCTCTTGAAATAGCGAAACGTGGAAAACTATTCACCGATGGAGAAATAATCAAAGAATGCGTACTTGTAGTAGCCGAAGAAATATGTTCCGAGACAGTAAATATATTTAAAACTGTTTGTCAGCAACCACTGTGGCTCGGACGGTACAAGACTTCGCAGAAAATAAATCATATCAACTGTCTAACAAAAATAAACATCTTGAGTGGTTTACTCTGGCCTTGGATGAGTCAACAGATGTGTCAGATACGGCTCCGGTTATGATTTTTTTTATTGGAGGAGTAAATAAGTATGAAGTGTATGAAGAACTTCTTGATATTAACACTATTCACGACACGACTACTGGGTAAGATATATTTAAGGAAGTTGACAATGCTATTAATAAAAAGAATCAACTATGGATAAACTTGAAATTTATTAGAACTGATCTAGGCAAAAATGTGTGGTAAAAATAAAGAAGTGATTGCACTTGGGTCAAAGGAAGTAAAAAATGATAGTAATTTAAAGATATTAGTCTTATATTGTATCATTTATCAACAGTCCTTGTGCAGAAAATGTTTGGATATATCTTAAGATCTAAAACCCGTCATATCAGTTTGCTAATTTCATCAGATCCAATGGGCTGAATCACCGATAATACCCCGAGTTTATTGAAGATATATGAGTAAATGATTTACCATATCCTACTGGCGTACGCTGGTTTAGTTGCGGAAAACTCCTGCAGCGCTTTTTTCAACAAACTTTTCTCCGTCGATTTGACAAAATATATTCACGAACTAAATTTGAGATTGCAAATAATATGGTTTCAATCACAATAACGTGAAAAATGATTGACATATTTTAAAACAGGTGAAATATTCAGCTGCACTGTTGTGATTGATTTTCCCGTCGATTTTGCTATCAAAGTTTGAGTGTTTTACAGATAAATTTTGATACTCGTTCCTCAGATTTTGATGTCATTGCAAATGAAATTAAGATTTTTCAAAACCTTTTGGTACTGACATTGAAACCCTAGTCCCGGAACTTCAAATGGAAATTATTAATTAACAGTACAGGGATATAATTAAGAATAAATATCAAAACTCATATTTGTTGCAGTTTTATAAGAATCTTCCACTGATATAATTTGATAATTTACATGAATTTACTAGTGGGCTGTTTTCTGTTTTTGGTACTACTTAATTATGCGAAAAACATTTTCTAAAGTGAAGTAAATAAAGAATGTTTACAGACCTAAGTTAACCGATGAGCATCTTAGATTTATTTATTTATTTACGGTAATCACCATTTATAAATATTAATACAAAAATATTAACCAAACATGTAACAATAAATATACATGCCGAATATAATTTATTCAAAATAATAACAATTAATGTACCAAGATAAAAACTAAAATAATATACAAGTTAATACACCAATAATAGAACGTAATAAAACAAATTCAATATCTTTTAATATTCGGTACAAATAAAATTGATCCACAAGTACAAACTATTGTCAGTGAAAAATGACAATTAAATAAATCTGATTAAAATCTAGAGCATGGTTATATATGTTTTTCACTTAAATAAAAACTTTTTTTAGCGTTGTATGTTTAAATCTCTGGAATGCATTGTAAATCTGGGCCCTTTTCTGAGCAAAGTAATAAAATAAAATTAATATATGCATCTATTGTCGTAATTGCGTATTCCTCATTTTTGCTTGTAGGTGTCCTGTTAAGAATGCACACTGCCTCAGGGAGGCCTAACAAGCAATGCCGAAGGCATAGTTAAATGGATTGGCACCAAGCAGACTAAGGCAGATCAGTCCCTCCACCGGAAAGGTGGGAACGAGCTCCACGACAGAGCCAATGCCCCAAGACAGACCAGTAAAGCCTTAAACAAGGACGAGATTCACGAGGATAATGATGGAGGTGAAACATTTCTCACACAGCTTGATACTGTGCAAATTAAAACCGGACTTGGCGTCAATGACAATTCAGATGTTGCTCAAGAGAAGAGAAGAAAAGCCTGGCCGAAAACCTAGTACTATAGCATAAACATGTAGCCAAAGATGAGGAGGTCCAAAAAATTAAAAATAGGAGATAAAGGAAGGGCAATAATTACAAGGGACAGCAGAGAGGTCGCAGAAGTAATGATGGCCGTTGAGGCTAACGATGTGACGGAAATCGTAGAACCCTGAAGGTAGCTCTAGAAATCAGCGGGTCGATCCAGGTCAAGTGAATCCGCTTGTATGGCAAGGGGACTATGAATAGCCCTCGTTGAGGGATGTGATCCTCAGGCTAATCTTTAACGGAAACGTAAGGGTAGGATGGACCAAGTGCAGAGTCTAGGCATGGCCGAACAAACCAGAGCCATGCTAGAGATGTCAAACATTTGACCACCTGGCAACACAGTACAAGGGGCAGTACTCCTCGAAGAAATACAGAAGGTGTAGCAAAGAAGGGCACAAGGAGAAATAATAAGAGACAAACCCTAAGTGCTACCTATGCCAGGATGCAGGTGAAAACGCCGAGCCCTACATAGGAAGCGTAGCTTGCTCCTGCTTCCGCAAGGAAGTCGAGAAGAGGAAGTCTACATGATGGTAGGTTATAGGTTAAGTAGGGTGTTAGCCTATCCTGAACTGCGACCTAACAGATCTATTGTTCTACCCTTAACCAATCACTTCCCAAGCAGTCCCACGTCCACCATGAACCTGGTAACTATCTTGAGGGTGATAATGCTCACTTCTTCGGGGGATAATCGGTCCTTGCCGAAGTGTGAAAGACGCTTGTGAGCAATCGCGACACAAGTGCATAGTATGTGCTCGGTAGTTTCATCTGCCGAATTACACAATCTGCAGTTTCCACTTTCCTCTTTTCCCATTTTCCACAAATGGTATCGGAGGGCACAATGCCGGTGAAAGTTCTTAGCTCGTTCCTTGTGAGTTCAAGCGCCTTGTGGCTGTGATCGAGTTTCATGAGTCGTTTTGATTGACGTAGACCTGGTACATTGTTCCAATGCTTACGTCTTCTGTCCTCTTCCCATTTTTGCACTACCTCTCTTCTATGCGTCATGGCGCGTCCACAAAACGGTTTTGATCCTATAGGAGTGGCATTTGCACCTCTTTTTGCGAGTTCATCGGCCACTTCGTTGCCTTTAATATCCCTGTGCCCTGGGACCCACATGAGGGTCAACAAGTTGTTCTTCGCCAGTTGCGAGAGGGATCTTCGACATTCCCAAACAGCCCGTAAGCCGTGACTATAGGCTCGAATGGCCTTTAATGCGGCTGGGCTGTCTGAGCAGATGTATATATGCGCGCCATTTAGGTGCCTATCGAAGCATTCTATGGTGCACATATCAATTGCAATCGTTTCCACCCAAAATCGTGGGCGTCGTGCCCAGAGTCATGAAGCTCCTGTGGTTTTGGTTAGGGCCATAAATACCTATTCCAGTACCTCTGATATTCTTGGCACCATCCGTGTACCCTCGTCCAAACTCCTTGACTCTCTCATCAAAGCCGTTTTGGCGCTTGATCGACACCTTAAACGGTAATTCGAATTCGAGCTTCCTGGACATAATGTCCGTCAGTTTGGACAGAAGGGCCGGGTCGATTTGCTGCATTATTTCTAAGTGTCCTGTCCAGTCGCTCGGCAGTGTTTTCTTCCTCTGGTGTAGTCGGAGGGCTGCCACAAGTCCCTCTTTTTGTACCACTAGATGGAGCGGTGTGAGAAAAATAATTGCCTCCATTCCCGCGGTTGGGGCCGTTTGCATGGCACCTGTGATGCTTAGACATGCTAAACGTTGAAGCCTACTCAGTTTCTTTTGCGTGTCTAGTTTTTGGGTCTTCGGCCACCACACAAGGGCAGCATAGGTGACAATGGGTATCACCGCCGTTCGATACAGCCAATACGTGATCTTGGGCTTCAATCCCCAGGTTTTTTCCATAAGCCGCCGACAGGCCCAAAGCGACATCGTTATCTTTGCCATGATTTTGTCGACAGGCTGATTCCAAATCAGTTTAATATCCAGAATTATACCTAGGTTCTTTACTTCGTTGGAGAGATTTATCTCTATTCCATTTAGCGAGGGAGCCCGTATGTGCAGCTTCCTCTAACGCGTGAATTGAATTATGATAGTTTTATTCGGGTTGATACTTAGTCCTTCCCGAACACACCAGTTATTGATGCTATTCAGTGCTTTTTGCATTAGGATTGTAAGAATGCCTTCATGCTTCCCCTTGATTATTACGGCTATGTCAACAGCGTAGCCTTGGGTTATAAAGCTTTTTCAATGCTCATCAGCTCTTTGACGAGGTGATGTAGAGCATCGATGGTGGATTTCCAAGCTTAAAATGCAAATTGCTTGGCATGCAATGGTGTTTTTATAAGTGAGTCAACCTTTATGTGCTCGTCGATTATTTTCTCCATAGCCTTTAGGAGAAAAGAGGTTAGGCTGATGGGTCGATATGATTTAGGTTCATCTAGAGGCCTATTGCCCACTTTAGGTATAAATACCACTTTTGCCTCCCTTCACAACCGGGGTATATACCCTAGTACATATTTTGCTTTAGGGGAAGATACCGTCCATTCCTGGGGATTTATACGACTTGAGGCTGTTTTTGGCCTAAGTCATTTTGCTGAGCGTGAATATTTTCCCCGCTAAGCAGCAGGACATAGTAGATGCATCGTAGATAAGTGTGAGAGCCCAGGTTCGCTAGTAGGACACCCGCCAACAGAGGGCGATGAACAGCAGAAGTCGCGCGCGAGTACGATGCTAACAGAGGAGGTCCCAATCACCAATCCGACGGAACGGTCACTAGCAGTAGTCAAAAAGGCATGCGTGCAGCTCAACCGGCAGACTCGGAATTACCTTAGCTGATGACAGATAGAGCAGGTCAAATCCACACGGTCTCGGCGAGCTCCCCATAGGCCTTCCTGTCGACTGGGGAGGACCAGCGCCGACAGAAGAAGGCGATTAAGAACGCCCGGCGACGTGCCGGCCGCTACGCCACGATATCGCCAGCGTTATAACCACTGCCCTCGACGCCCGAGAAGGAGGACAGCCACCGATCCACGACGCCACGAAGGGCACCAGAGCTTCCGGCACTCACACACAAAATTTGTATATATGTAAATAGCAAATAAACCGACTTAAAACCTCTTTCAGTTTGATCCACAACCGCACACGGCACACAATAAGGGACGAGGAAGACGGCGACGTGGCCACAAAAATCGGTCAGAAAGTGAAACATCTTGTCACCGGATTCTGCACCCAAGGGGTCTAATCTGGAGATACGTAATCATTACTTAATAATTTCTTGGCTTATTTATAAACCATAACAGCACAAAATAAGTTGTAAAGTGATAAAGATGCAGGATCGCCATGTAAAGTGATGCTGTTCGTTAACGCCTTGAACTTATGGAGGAGGGTTGGTCATGGAGACAATGTTTCTTCTAACTACGTTTATTCACTAATCTCGTACATCGACTTAAGACTACTTACAACTAACTTAACATAAAACACAATAGTTCGGGCATTTATACTCCGGTAATATTGTTATCACAGCAATTCCGGACTGACACACATTCTATTTCCCAATCAGAAAACTCATGCATTCCATTACATACTATTTCTTAATATACATTACACATTATTAATTATTAATTACAACGTCGAAAATTGTGTAATTTATTCCATCACAGAGTAACTTAGTACTTAATGCGATTTAAGTCATGTGGCGGTACCCATTAGATTTGTAATCCAATATTTAGTGGTTTAGTACGAGGAATAGTGATTTAACTATTAGTCCTAAGATAACGGCGCAGTAATAAAGAAGAAGAAATTAATTTCCCTAATTATCAATTTTAATTCCAACAATAGTAATAATTTTAGTTCATTAAAGCCATTTATCATGTGTCTGATGAAGCTAAACAATTGTAGCAGTGCATCGACATTAAATTGTGTAAATTCTCAAAATCCAAGTGTTTTATTTATCACCTATATAATGGAACCTCACGAAGTAAAAGCCTCATCAATCAAATAAAATATCTAGATCCTATCATCAATGTAAAATAAAGAATTTTCTTTAAATTAAACAATTTAATAAATAATTGCATGAACTGTGTCCAATTTGATGACATAATAATAATGCTGCACCTAAGAAAACTAAATGAAAACAATAAAAACACTAATGAAAATCTATAATATATTCACTATTTGTTTTGAGTTATGTGAAGTAATAATCACTAATAAATCACGATTTGATTTCCTTTCTTCACTAATTTACTTTTAAACGTTAAATGTACATTTCGAGCATGTGCACGTTTATTAGTAAAATCTATGTTTAAAATTATTTATAGAAAATGTAATTGTTAAAATAATTATATATTTTATTAATACTGAATATTTCTTTTTAATAATGTTAATTATAATTCATATTGTACTAAAGAGAATGAAATCGTGTCACACGATTATAATTATTATAAGTCCTTTAAATTTATATCACTTATATAAAAAATTCACTAAAAGAATTAATTATAATTATATTTTATATTAAAATAAAACTGCCCTTTAATAAAAACGAATTATCTTTTTAATTATATTCTACAACTAATTATGCATTTTTATTAACTTCATTGCTGTGTGTAAAACAAAAATGATTTCACAAAACTAATTAACTTCCATCTCTTCCAGAAGTAGATGTCAGGCCAAGTGACAAAGCGCAAAGCAAAAAAAAGGCAAAAAAAGAAACGAGAATAAAGTCCCGTTTCAATAAAAGACGTTAGACAAAAAATAGCCAGAGGTGCAATTTAAACTGAATCGTGCAATCCATCCTCCCCCGAGAGAGTAAAATTGCTCTCGTATTAAGAGAGAAACAATGTGAAATTGAAAATTAATACATTAATTATACCAATAATTTTGTATATACTTATATAATGATTTGTTTGATTGATTTTCACATTTCTTGCCTGTTATTTGGTTCAATTAGATCAAATCAATTAATAAAGAACATTAAAAATAAATAATAAGCCGGATAAATTAATTTGTCTTATTAATATATTTAATTAACAACAATATTGCATCAATAAATTGGTATTAATTTATGTTTTAATGCAAATTTAGAATAAAACGGCAAAAGTTTGATTTTATTACTGTCTATTCTATCCTATCTTGGGAGGTGTCAGTAGTTCCTAACATAGTGCTCTTAAGTAACAAATTCGGTGATGCCTTTTAAAACAGTTCAAATAAAAAACTCCACATTTTGATGATTCTAATTTTGTTACACGACGGCAAATATATTTATATAATTTCATACCTGGCAATGCATTTGTATAAGGAGTAGTTGTGTAAACTAAGAGATGATAGTTTTTACATAAATGTAGGATTATTTTCTAATTAATACTTCTATTTCTTGAATGTTGTCGGCGTTTACTTGGTGGTACATTTTGATTAGAATTAAATAAAATACTTTTAACTTTGTTTTACCACAACAGTACTAAAGTAATAAAGTACTTTATGTTTGATAATGATCAGTTTATGAAGAATAAAAATGGCGAACAGTGAACGTTCGTTTTCAGATAGTGATTTAAATAAGACTATTCTAAAGATAATTGAAGATAAGGAATGTCTTGCCTTTTGGCTACCGATATCTTCAAAGTGTTAATTATCGACCTGTGTTATTTGTGCTTCTGATTTCCATAACGGTTGCATGAAAAATGAAGATTAATTTGGCGTACCGGCTTGTCAACGATGTGAAAAGCAGGGAATCCAAAGAATTTGCCTCCAGATTAGTTTAGGAATGAAGACCGAACTAAAAGATCTTAAAAATCAAGTTAGTATACTGAATGACCAAGTTATTAATTTGAATAATATTATAAATGAAAAGGATAATGCAATTAGAAAACTAACCTCTGTAAATACAAATGACTCGAAAAAAAAGGTAAACAAATTAAATGTGCTGAAGATTCAAACCAAATATATACACACGGAGAAGGAATCTGTAATTAAACCACAGAATAAATTTAATAAAATTGATTCGGATAACACTCCAAATGTTAATACGGTGGCCTATAATGAAATAGCATCCGTAAAGGTGGATAAACCAAAAATATCTGCAGCAATGAATGTCCAGCCCAGGGACACACATTCATACAATGATATAATAACAAACAAATCAGTTGTATTAAAATAATACAATCCGGATGACAAAGGAAATGAATCACACCAAGAAAATTGGGAAAAGATTACTAACAAAAGAAAAAGACGTCCAACGCATGAAGTAATAATGGGATTTGGAAAATCGGAAGGTTTATTCAAAGCCACGTCAAGGATGACATGGTATTTCTTAGGACGAGTCGACCCGGAAACAACCAAAGAGGAAATTGTATCTTATATCTGGAAACATATATGCGAAAATGGTCACCTAGAAGTTACATAATTCAAAATTAAGAGGGAAAATGAAAAGGCATTTAAAATTGGATTTGAATCAAAATTCGAAGGAATATTCAAAGAAGCTGATAATTGGCCTACAAATATTAAAATTTAGAAATATTCTTTTTTCTTGGAGCGCATGAAAATCCAATTCACACAATAATATATCCAACAAAAGAACGCAACGAAGTGGGAGACATCTCATTAATACATCTAAACATACGATCAATTAACAAAAATATAAATAAACTTGAAGCTCTCATGCAAGACCACAATGATTGTCTATTTTTAACAATTACAGAACACTGGCAAACAATAGAAAAACTTAAAATATTTAATAAAGAGAATGGTTGCGACCGTTACTACGTGGTAATCCATACTTACACTGAATTGGAAAATTCACTATGTTTTAACCACAAATATTATTTGTGGTTAAAACATAGTGAATTTTTCAATTCAGTGTTAAAATATTTACATTAAATAATTATTTTCTGGCGTCATCGTTAAGCAGGAAGAAACATCAACGGAGAGAAACGGCGTACTTATAGAAAATGCTACTTACATTATATCGAGCGATTTTACCATAAATATAAGTAATGATACTACTGAAACGTTTGAATTTTTAACTCTACATTACGATCATTCAATGCAAATATTATAATTGATAGCGATTCTCGAATTAGTTCAACCAGTAAGTCGGTAATTACTAACATTTATGATAACTATAACACTGGTCTGAATAGTCATATGTCGGATCATCTTACAAAAACTAACGTGGAAAGTATCGATCTCTTCACAAAAAGAACATTTTAGTAGTGAAAATATTTCAAATTAAAGATGTTTATTAACTAACAATTCTGATATATCTAACCTATATAAATGTAATGATGTAAATGAATCATGGAAGTGTTATATAAAAGCTATACGTAGTGCAATCAACAAATCTTGCCCTAATATAAATAGGAAGGTAACGAAAGATTATCAAAAATGTATAATTCTCCTGAAATTATTAGAAACACGAATCTGTTAGATACATTGCATGTCATTACACATTATAATATTGAAGCAAATTCCCAGGAAATTAAATATTGAATATATTAAACTGTTTTTACAAGCGAAAAGGAATGATTATGCTAGAATTGTTAATGAGAATGCTAATAAAATAAATAGAACATGGATGATTGTAAATAAATTATTAGGTAAAAGTAATTGCGATAACCTTGAACATTTATTAGAAGACACTAATGAAATGAATATTTACTTCAGCACTGTTGCAAGTCAACTTATTACACAGTTACTTAATACATCATTTTCGTGTAATATTGAACGATTTCATAAATCAATATTTTTAAATGCTTCATTAACCACAGATATTTATAACGCAATAAATGAGCTAAAAAATATTTTTTTTTTTATTTTACCGGTTTTGACGAAGTTTCTTCTATAACATTAACATGTTTAACATCGGAATTAGTGCTTCCAATCAAATATTTAGTCAATCAAATTATGGAAAAAGGAGTATTTCCTTCTTGTCTAAAGTTAGGAATAATAAAACCTATATTCAAATAAGGCGACCCCAATGATTTAAATAATTATAGACCCTTAACATTATTAAGTGCTTTTTCGAAAGTGGTTGAACATGTGATAGCGAAAAGATTAATCGATTTTTTTAATCAAAAACAATTTATTTAATAAATCACAGTATGGATTTATGAAATCTAAATTACCCATTACTAATAGTGCTATTTAGTTATGTAACCGGGATAGTTAAAGCGTTGGAAAATGGAGAAAAATCGATGGGAATATTTCTTGATCTTTCTAAGGCTTCCGACACGATGGATCACCAAATACTTTTTACTAAGATAGAGTTGTATGGAATGCCCGGTGTCTCATTAGATCTGATAAAATCATATCTATGGAAGAAAACAAATAGTAAAAATAAGAGACAATGTATCCAATGAAGTTTCTACAAATATTGGGGTCCCATAAGGATGGATGTTAGTGCCCTTATTATTCCTAATTTATATTAATGATCTTCCTAACATAACAAGAGAAAATTTAATCATAAATTATGCAGATGATAACAGCATTCTAGTGAATGACAAGTCATCAAATAATTTAATAATTAAATCTCAGTCATTATTTAATGTAGTAGAATCGTGGATGAACCAATATAAATTAACTTTAAATAAAAATTAAACAAATTTAATTACATTCAGTGCTAAAACCAGAATTTAGATACTAATGAAATTATTTTGAACTTAAACATAATTGTAAAATATTCGGATTGACGATTGACAAATACCTAGATTAAAAGAACACTGTATTAATATTTCTTATAAGCTAAATTCGACTTGTTATTCACTAAGAATTTTGGCTAAGATTTTTGACACTAAATTATTAATTTCAATAATTTTTCCTAACTTTGAATCCATATTAAGATATGTAATAATATTTTACGGTAGAAGCTCATTTAGTGCTCGAATTTTTATTACACAAAAAAAGGCTGTGAGGATTCTTCTAGGTTTAAAATATATGGAGTTCTGCAGAGGACATTTTAAATCGGCTGGAATCCTAACATTTTATAGCCTATATATTTATGAAGTACTTGTTTATCACTTTAAAAACCGCAATGAATTCGATGATTGCACGAAAAAACATACTCACCATACCAGAAATATACATTTATATGATTTTCCTATACATATATTAGCAGTTTATGAAAAATCTCCATACTACAGTTCATTGAAATTATTTAATCAACTTCCAAGAGCACTTCAAGTAGACGTTAATATAAATAAATTTAAGAAAATGCTCTAAGAGTATTTAATTGAAAGAGAACTTTACTCACTCGCGAAATTTTAGTTTTACCGAACATGCCTTTAAGTTGCCCTTATTTGACGTTTTCAGTTTAGTGTTATATGAACATATTTATTATGTTTGTATTGACACTATTTTATGAAATAAATGGATTATTATTATTATTATTATTATCGAAACTATAGTCACAGTGAATACATAACTATTGTGGTAAAACAAAGTTAAAAGTGTTTTATTTCATTTTATTATTTCCAATAATACTTCAACATCAATTTATATTTCAATGCTTGTTCGAGATATATCTTTCCAATAGCAACCAAAGATGTTTCCCATCAGCTTGGAACATAGCCAACATCCTCAAAACAGACAAATCGTTTGTCTTCCCATCCAGCTATCAGCCAATTCAGCTTACTAGGTAAAGTGATTGAAAATATTTTTTAATGTGTGTAAGTGTCCCCTAGATCACTAAACAATGTCTAAATTAGGAACGTTATAAATTATAGAGACGGTACCACAGTTTATCTAATGTATGTTCTATAAGTCGCTTTTATTACAAGTGGCAAATACCTACTTGAGGGTAATGCTGATAAGTTTTTATGAATGGCATGAAACAGTATCTTAAGACAAAAAAATGATTGATTGCCTTGAATACTTTTATCAGCATCTTAGCAGGATAGAAACGGTCGCTTATTAAATTAAATAGGGTAATTTTCAATATAATATTTGGCCAGAAATAGAGTATAGCTATTAATACTGATAATTAGGTAGCAGCGGTCTTACGAGTAAACTAATTGAGATTATTGTAGAGCCATAATTGGCAAAACACAACATACTTAAAATATGACTCTCAGATGTATACTAAATTAAATTTCGAGAATATTTATTTAATTTAATAATAATTAAAACCCAACAGGCCCAAGGTGCAATTACAGGGGCGATCAACAGATAATTATTCATAGAAAACCATAAATAAATAAAATAACATTAATATATACAAACGTAACTTTAGTGAGCAAACGGAATTACAAAAAACCTAGGAAAAATTATTTAAGTGATTTAAGATTTTTTCCGAAAACATCTGAAAGTTAGAAACAAATAAATCAACATTCGGGCTTAGCTCAGTATATATACGCGACAGGCGGTGTATTGGGGAATTTAATATATAACTATTATTTGGTAAGTGTCTTGATATAGCGAGCTGACATACGTGGAACTCTAAATTAAATTCTCGTAAAAATAATTGATTATCAATGGAGTAGTGAAATAATTTATAAAGATAAAATAACGCTACATAACGATGTCAATTTTGAATAGATATAAATTAAAATTCAAATAACAAAAATTTGTTATTGTACAAAAAAGGTATGGTTTTTAACCTTTTCTTGTACATTTTGCAACATATTTATATATTTATGATACACAGGTTATCATGACATAATTGAGTAATATATTAGTTTACTCAAAATAAAAGCATGTTTTTTTTTTTTAACATCAATATTAATATAAAAGTCAGCTTGTTGTCAAAAATAACACCTAGATAGTATTATAAATGGTATAATTCTCTAATATTAAATTTTATTTATGCGAGAACGTTATAACTGAACGTATATTAGCGTTAATAAGGCCTATTGAACCAGTGATTTATAGTATTTGTGTTACGTTGAAAAACAGCACTGTCGGAAACATGTCAATGATATTGATAATTTATATGTAATCCGCATAAATTAACACATTATAGTTAAAATTTGCACAAACACCATCAAGAAATAGAAAAAAAGTAAGGGGCCTAGCTGAATATGGTTCAGAGCAAATACCATTAACCCATTTAGACCCGTAATTCGATAAATATTATACTCCCATGTGCCCGAAACTTTTTTAAAATTATTTTGTATTTGTCATTATTTTTTATGATAAAACTAGTCAATCTAAGACGAAAATAAAAGAAAATTATTAAATGCCAATTTTTATTTTTGGACTTATGGCTTAGGTCGAAAACGACCATTTGGGATAATGTGCTACAAATTAAAAATTATGTACTTTATTATAATATTGTCTATAATGTTAGAATATTGTTTGTAATAAGCAAATAGTTAAATAAGTGTATAACAATTATAGATTTTATTTACGAAAACTATTAATTTTGACAATATTAACTACTTATTATATTCTATAAAAGACTTATCATGCATATTAAGGGATATTACAATTTTCACGTGCAGTTAATTTTATTTTTACAATTTGCGCTTTTTTAACCAGTTAGCACTAAATGCCTTGCTATATCTTTTTGCATTTGGCTTACTTTGATTTCTCGCTAGGATCTGGTCTCGTCATTTTGTAACCATACGTTTGGTATACTGCTTCAACAACATGTCTAATTTATCTAATTTTGAGTCGAAACTCTTGAGATATTTACAGTTATATCGAAAGTTAAATTTAAAATGTGGTTGCCCATTTGATCTACTCCTCCCATGTATTACTGTACATATTGATACTATTAGTGTACCTCAAATTTTTATTTACTATATATCTCTTCACTGGTTCTATGCCATTTTGATTAGACAAAATGGTAACAACAGTCTATACAACTAATAACTTCAATACAATTATCTTTGTCAATACGGCTATAGATCGTACCGCGATCACTTCTTTTCATTACTTTACTATTGAGCAAGCTACATTTTTCGGTCCTATTTTCTCGTACTGTACTGGTAGCTTCCTTCCTTCCTTGATATATAATTCAGTTATAAGTTTTGTACTACTTACATGAACTGTTTAGCGAAATATTTGATCATTGATTCGTTCACAGATATATTGCTTTATATTGGAGCATACCTCAAATACTGTTATAGATTTTTTACTTATTATCCCAAACGGTCGAAAACGAACACTTCCATTTGCATCGCCATTTATCAACATACAAACTTGTTTTTCGATTTGATTGCTAGTTGGTATTTTAATAAGTGGAGTTTTATTATATATGAGCAGAAAATATTTATATTTAAGTTAAAATTAAATTAGTTATTAACGATTACTTTCCGCCATGTTCTTGAACAATTTTACGTACGAAGTCATTCCCACAAAAAACAAATAACTACTAAGTTTATTATGGGATGATAAGTCAATATGGTAGCCTAAACATCACTTATACAGAGGGTATACCCCTTAGCACCATAAAATATACACAAGTGACTTTTAATTAAAGGTATTTAGTACGGTCGTTTCGTACCGTTTGGGATAGAGTGTTGTCTGGTCGTTTTCGACCGTTTGGGTCTAAATGGGTTAACTTCAACAACTTGTTGGCGGTAACTTAAATAAGACGCACCTACATTAATAACATTTTGTTTAATACGAAATTAGTAAAATCCGTATAAATTACATCTTAATCATAGCTTCTGATACAAGTTCAGATAAATTACATAAATTAGTACAACTAGATCGTCTTTTAAAAAAGCCATACTGCTACATGGATAAGTTGGAGCTGACATTGTGGTAAATATGCTCAGAGAAAATAGACTCAAAGACCTATGGGTTGGTAATTTTCGATCTACAACTTATTCCTAGATTTGAAGATTGGACATATTCTTACTTGATTCCGAAAATTTGGAAATTTAGTAGTTTTAAGAATAACATAGAAAATTAAAGTTGCCGGTTCACAAAAATAATCTCCACAGTCCTTTACAATTAATTCTGGAATCATATCTAATCCTGGTGCAAGTTTTGGTTTTAGCTTGCGTAAGTGGTATTTGACTTCGAAAGAATTTATACGTAGATCACCGAGATGGAGTTGAGATTAGGTTGGTGTACTTTGAGCTAATGAGTCTGAAAAGCCATTGACAATGTCACTGGGTGTAGACAGATGAATATTACCGAATGTTAAATCGCCTGGAATACGTGTTTTGTGTTGATGTATGACCATGATTAGGATTATTCTTTACTTCACGTTTAGTCTTTATCACATAATCCTCATAGGATTATGTTATAAAATCATATTTGGATTTATACACCTCCAATGCGTATTTACAAGAGTATTCGAAATGTTTCTTTTTTCCATTTCCAATATTAATAAACTTAATAATATAGGGAATATGACTATTATGTGTGGGGCAAATTTTACTACCCTGTGGAAGGTATAAATCAAAGAGAGGTATAGAAAGTCAAAATCAGTACTTTCATATATATGCGGCCAGTCTGTAGATATTGTATTATTATATAAATCAAAGAAGTTATTTCTTTAGAATTATATTTTCAACTGATTGGTACTAAATTTTAACCGTACTGGTGCTGTTTGAAATTATAGATTAAATGTAATGCTAGGGTTATGACCATCTTCTATAACAAAGGGAAATGTATTTCTCCAAAATTGGATATAGTATTACTTCAGATAATGAGGTCTAAAAGTGTCCCATTTTTATTATACACATTATTAAACTAGTAGTAGTTGTGTTTATTTTTGCGTTAAGTGTTATGTTTTCCATCATATCAAGAGTTGGTTTTGCTAATTTAATTTCTTCCGTAGAGAATTTAGAATGTAAAGCAATTAGAGCACCACCACCCCATCCATGTGTCCTATCAGCTCCATACACGACATAAATATTAGGAAAGAGTTCGCTATCAAACATTCCATCGCGTAACCTGGTTTCTGTTAAAAGAAATATATCATATTCCTGGGACAACACGTTATTAAAAACGTCGATAAGTTTACTATTCAATCCACGAATATTTTGGTAACATAGATTTGGCGGTGTTGAAAATTGAAAAAGTTGCAAATAATTTATTATTTTTTGTTGGTGGGTCTCTTTACTATTTTAGGAACATTGTTAAAATATTTATTTTATAAGGTCAGACTCGCCAACTGTCATTTAAGTTCGATTAAAACATATTTAAATGTTTCTCTTTGTAGTATGGTTTTGAAACGTATTCAAGTTAATAAAAGATTTCACTACAAAATACACTGATGTTCTTCTTTATCAATTATCAATAGTGAATCCATTATTTATTGAATCAATTCCTCCACTGTCCAATATCAAGACAGATATTAAAATATATAAGTAGTTGTGTATTTCAAATGGGATAACTATCAAAGCAATATTCGTTTTAATGTGTTTATTTCTGTCAAATGTACTTGAAAAATTTAGTTCAAGTTGAACTGTTTTGTGTGAATTTGGTGTGAGAAATAAATTTATACTGATTTGATTATATTTTATTTATTTATTTCTATATTTACAAATTTATAAATTTACAATAGTAAATAAATATATTGCATTGCAGTCAGTTCCTCCCTCCTATCTTCGCCTCAAGAAGAGTGGTCCGTAAGCTGGTCCGTCTTGGGCTATCGGTATTGGAGGATACCTGTGTTTTATTTGTTTAGTGATTCTTATTACATCAATTCAAATTTTGTTGTTTAGAAGCCTATGTTACATTGTTGTATCGTCTCCGTGGTTAGTAAGTGTGCAAACTGTTTCTGTTCTAATGTTTGAATTTCTTCATGTTTTATAGTAGTGTATTTAACGAGCAAACATTGAATGGTGTAATAATTAACAATATAGTTGTGATATTTAAATTACTTTTGAATAATTCAATATGTATCATAGCCAGAAAAGTAGTTGTTTTAATATGTTATTTTTAATCTTAATAATAAGTCTCAATAATTTTAGATTTACGAAATGTATTTTAAAATTATTAATTAATTTTCTAGAAACGCCTAAAGGATTGTCTGTGATATATTCTAAATTTGTTCATATGTATAACAAATGTAAAGAAGATATTTAAAATTGTTCTATTTTAAATAAAATTATTAATTATTAAATCATTCTTTATTAAATAACAAAAACGTACAATATATGTAATAATATTTGAATTATTAAAATTAATAATTTGTTCAATTTTTTTTTATTAGAAATAATATATTTTTTCTAATTTCATATTATATTATATAGATTTATTTGTTTATTGAACCTATATTTACATGTTTTTCGGGAATAATTTCATACAAACAAATTTAATTTAACTTATTTTATTTTATATTCGTATGAGCGATTTTAATTTTATCTTTTATGTTAATGCATTTTATAAGGTATTTTCAATGAATAATAATAATAATTTAATAATTTAATATTTGTATCCATTAGTTTTATATTAAAATATATTAAAGACCATAGTTCTTTGTAGAAAACTAACTAATAACTTAAAAAAACACGAAATTGAAAAGATCAGAGTTAATATAACAAATGAATAATCAGAAAAAGAGAGACTAATGAAATACATAAGCTTTTTCTACTGCCTTACATACTTATTTTACTATTTTAAAAGATTTAAAGCCAACAATTAATAATTTGCCCAATTATTAATTCCATACAAAAATTTTTGTATGATTTTTTATCTTATAAACAGAGTAGAATAATAAATATAATAAAAAATAAGCAAACTTTTTAAATATAATTGACTTGATTAGACCATCTATTTTTAATATATAATACGTGATACACAAAATAATTTAATTGCATCTAGATTCATTAAAATGCCCCCATCATTAATTTAAATAAACGGTAAAATTTCCGATTTAAAAAATATGTACCCCAATTAACTTATTCATATAAAGATAAATTAATCGTATGTGTAGATGTTTTAGTCTGAAATACATCATAATTTAATGGGATTTCGCTGTAAATTAAGGGTCTATATAAAGGACCCTAAACAATTGAATATCCTATATACTAGCCTAAATTTTAATCGTCATGGAAGACCGTAAGCTTAACACCGGGACTAGTTTACATGCGAAGACGGCATGCTAAATGCCTTAATGGTCAGAGTGAGGAGTATTCATGGTGTGTAAGCTTGCCCAACAGAAAAGCCGGTGTGCTTTCGAATCGACCATAAACATGACGTATCGGAACCCATAATTTACCTCCGCACGTATACATCCATTTAATGTCCATTTCTCCACTCTATTGTATTTTGGAACATTTTACACGATTGAAAGCCCTACGGATTTTTACCCCTCTGAAGCTTTAAAACCAGTCACGCAGTAAAATATTTATCCTGCTAATAAATTTAAGAAAAACTCAAAGATATAATCTAGGGGTAAATAGCAACGACTATATAGTATTAAATTACAAAACAAGCCCTCAAATTAATGTAATGATTAGTAGATAAAACCAACCCTTGTAGTCCATGGTCAAAACTTAACACAAGGTTTAATCTCTCATCTGTTTACATGTTTATTAGCAGTCCTACATGTTTTATTTATGTAAATTATTACACTTATCGTTTTATTAAAATTTATTATGTCGGAAATACCAAATAAAATCTTAAAATATTGCTTACAATTTACATGTCTGCATTATTTTTATAGTTACACAAGTTTAAATGCGATTACTGCTTAAACGAAATTGTTCCTTTTTATTTATTTGTTCACAGTTTATACCAAGAAAATAAAAACAAAACATTTATTTTGAGGGGTAAGAAATACCAATAAAATAAATAATCTTTTTATTAACCTCCCTATTGAATTTCATGTCCCGGATATAAAATATAAAATATCACACATTTTAGTTGTATTCCAAGTATACCAATGTTATTAATCTACATTCATAATGTATATAAATACATTATATATTTTTTTAATTTTACTATAAAACCAAATTAAAGCAATTATCGACTTTTATAGTTAACTCAAACAAATTAATACTGTCCCTCATCATTCATTCATCGTGTCGAACCACCAATCCACTTTGCCTCATTACTCAAATTTCTGATTTATGTTATAATTAGAGCATTTATCGATAATACTCCTAATCCTATAAGGAAATGCAGAAAAGTATTTACAGGTAAAGTTCATGAGCAATCAAAGTCTTATATAAAGTCATCGATGCTAAACAAATAATTAATTTTCTGGATTAATTAGTTTGGCTGTTTTATTATTTATTAAAATAGTTTTTGCAAAAACCTACTGAATCTAACAAAAGTCTGCAGAATGTTAGAACAGATATAGCTTAAATAATACGATTTGTATATCCTGCTATAAAAGAGAATATCTTCAACTAAACAAGAGGGCGCACTACATTCGTATACTGATTTATCACAAGAAATGGTGATGTCGCCATCATAGTACTTTCCCTATATTTTACTCCAAAACTATGAAGTTTACACAAAAAGGCTATTCTTAATCATTTGTTCACCTTTGAATTCTCTGCAATTATTTGTAATCAAAGTTTCACGTAACTCTAATAGTTTATTAGCAATTGGAAAAAAATATCAAAATTTTCAATTTTTATTTTTTTATCAAAAGTTAAGAATTTTATGAAAAATATGTTCTAATAAAATTTGTTTAGTTTTCTATTCCCTTTAACTTTTGTTTGAACCATTTTTTAAACTTTTTCATATTTAGAAAAAATATCACGAAAAAACCAAAAACGGCCTCAAGTAAACATCCATTTCCGGTTTTTGAATATTCACCAAAAGCTTTTCAGTTCCAGTTTTTTAAAATAAAACCTTAAGTTTAAAGTTTCATCTCAATCGGATCGTTCGTTTTTGAGATACTGCGCCTACACGCACGAAAACAATACTTCGCTATATACAGGGTGTCCCGTTAAGGTGGAGAAATGGCTGGTCCATAGATTCCTGGGGTCAAAATATGATGATTTAACACAACTTATTTATATCCAAAAATTTTCAAAGTTTCAAATGTTTTTATTTCTTCTGTTTATAATAATTGAACGCTTTATTCAATTTGAATGAAATTTATTATTAATAACGCATTGTAATTGATATTACGAGATCATTTCACGAACCTCACTAAGAAAATACATTGTCGTAATAACATCGAACTTCAGTAAAAAGATGTAAATTAAAAAGCTATAAAAATCGCGGGATTATCAGATAAGCAATTAAAATGACGATTGGAATTGTAAATGGATCAAGGGAAATATTTTGAATTTAATTTCTTCCAAGTGCAGATATCGCTATTTATTATTAAACGACTTATTTTGGAAAATAATATCTCTGAGGTAGAGGCAATATGATGAATCTACGATTCTGAAATAAAAACGTTAAATCGTGCGATAGGTGAGATATAGGTGTACTACGTCTAACTAACTAGAAGACGCGTGTTGTGCAATCCGTTATTGCCGTTTGGGTGTTCTTAGGCGATTACCATAGTTAACCAACGACGCTCTGTTTCGTTTGCTAAGAAACTCTGTATTAATAATTTAGCTGATGCTGTGGTTATTCTTGAAGAAGTCGCAGCAGTGACCACATCCAAGATAAATCAATTTGTGCAAGTCAAGGATTTTATTTTTTTTTCTTCTTTAATTTTTTACTTGTATTAAAATATCAGTTTAAGTATTAACATCTTCTAATGATTTTATAACACCCAAACATTTCGTAAATCTGCAATAATGAGTCTTACTAAGACTACAAAATAAATCACTTATTGAATGAACTATTTCTATGGCTAATACCTCGTCAGATATTCAATTACAGAAATTAGTGTGTTACAAAGCTATCAAATTTTAAAACCATAAACTTGGTTTCAAGATTTTTCTGTTTGAAATATTTAGCCTAACTACAAAAATGTACCAATAAAAGCAATACTAAATTACGCGAAGAGAATAGATATTTTTTAAATTAATATATAATATTTTAGATACATAACCACATAAGGTGCAACAAAAACAAGAGTGCTACAAAACTAAATAGATTTTGTAACTAAAAATAACGTCTTTTCTGACTTATATCGGGTCTAAAATAATTCGATGATTCATTTTTGGATTATACACTACTAAAGCAAACAATTCAAATTGAGCGTGTTAATTACTTGCTTCGTTCGCTCTTGAACGACTCCATGTTCGCAGTTACTTCGTCTTGAATTCTGTTATCCTGTAATACATAATAAAATCTGCATTTGGACTTTCGACAGAAGTGGTTATCTGTCTTCTTCTCTTACAAAGTTCCACGTGGCTTTTAATTGCATACTAAAATCTCTGTGTTATTGAAAAGAATCTTAATAATGTTGATTAACTTCTAATCAAATTGGTCCCAAAGAAGTAATTTCTTTATTAACTTTCTATAGGTTTGCTTTTGGTGGAAGTATTTCTTCGTTACTAAATAGTAGATAATCCTATTTAGCTGAGCATGAATGCCTTATCGAACATACTTCCCAAAGAGGAACTCATGTACCATACATTTTTTGCTCCACTGTTTCATATCTATTTTATCATTTACCCAATAAACTTGAAAATTCGTCTCGTAGGCTGGTAAAGGTTGTTGAACTTCTCACATGTTCACTAGAAGATGCATTACAAATCTCTTTTAGCACTTTCGATATTCCACTTCTTGGAATGAAAATCTGCTTCTCTTCTTCACAGATTTCTGAATTTTTAACCTACGTTTGCAACCCGTCAACCAATACAAAAAAATATATCAGTATGATAGCTATAAAAATGTTTCACCGACTTTGCTATTGCAAGTTGTTCTTATATGTTTGATTTGTGAGAAGTCAGTTGAAATATTCATATTCGGTATGTTATGTATGTCGATTAAATAATAAAATTTAAGTACATATTGGAAAGGTGAAAGGTGTTCTTAAAAGCGCTCTCTTATGGTTTATATAATAAGTTTATTATTTCTGTTTATATAAGGGAATATTGGTTATTAAAATACAAACTTAACTCACATTATTATTCTTGTTGTTTTGTTTAGATTTATATAACTGTGCTTATATTTTATATAATATTATTACAATAACCACATAAATACATAATTATTATATTGAAGTGATTAGTATATTTAAAAATATTTATACTAGCTGCAATATTATGCTCCACTACTTTAAAAGTTAAAACAATTACGAATCTTAATTTAGTGAATGACATCATAACAATATTTTTAGATTAGTTATGTTTAATCCAAAATATAACATATCCCATGCTCTGTCCAGTATCGTCTGATAACTTTTTTCTCGTTATGAAGTAATTCGACGTTTCCATTGCCGTAAATTAATGACCGATATTACGGACTACTCGAACAAAGCCCCCCCTGTTTTCGCCCGAACCGTTTTCCTCGATTTAATCGGGCAGTTTGGTATATATCTTCATTATCCATCTACGGTGCAAAAAGGGAACTTATGACCCGGTCACGTTCCCTCACTTATATGAGAGAAACCGGAAAATTACACCGATCCCTCCAGGAGTTCTGCTGGAAGTTACATTTTATTTCCTCTGGTGGCCACGTGTAAACTTCTTCTCGTTCTAATGGATCCTAATTTCAATTACGCTCAAACTTCAGCCATAGGAAACACAAAAAGAATCATCGCGGACGCACAAATCCCGAGCAGATTGTTGCATAATCTTGTTTTGTTTGAGTGGAAAAGTCTCGTTACAATCCAGTAGGTAGGAGTTCGAGGAACAGAGGGTGAAATTGTACTATTTGGATTCGTGCTAAAACATACATAAGTAAGAAAGAGTATTAGCGTTTCCAGTATTTACGGATATTTGTTAAAAATTTTCCATTTTGTGTAAATTATTAACGATAAGTAACTAAATTTTTATTTTATGATTTACAAAACGATATTTTTTACAAATAAAACTTTTGTTTATTTGAGAGTTATTCGTTAATTTTAAAATATAGTTAAACAAATGGTGTATCTTGTATTTCGCCGAAATGTTAACATTTATTGCGACAATCGGCACAATCCCACATAGTCAATCAATATTTACACGTAAAACCATGCTACTGAAAATTAACAATAAATAAAAATGCGGAATATATTTGTTGAAATTTAATTTAAATTTATTAAATCCCACCGCCGGGGTCATAAATAATCCCAGTCCATCTAGAATAGTTTGAATGTGTCTGCCGTTTCAAATTATTGATGAAATCAATATTTCACTGAATTTGTATATCACTTTTAAATCAATTTATGACAGGAAACAAATGTTAAATTTAGTGTGCTTGCATATTGATTATTTAATATGGTAACACTTTTATATAACGAATCAAATTTCTAAAATAGCATACATGCAGATTTTTCAATACGATTTATGTGGTTACAGTCTTATATACATTGGTTTGACCTACTAGTTATTAGACTATATAAAAACATCTGAAAGCAACTTAGATACATTTTAGTATTAAGTCTTTTCATGTTTATTGCAGCTAAATGTAACAGAGATTTTATGTATGTCCAATACTTCAAGTGAACTTTAAATGGCTATTATTGTAATCTTTTTTATACTTATAAAAATTTAATTAATTAATAAGAAAAATGCAAAACGGTATATTGATAAAAACTATCAATAAAATAAAAGTGAACAAAATGAGCATCTTGTAAACTTTTATCAGAATAGCCCAACTATTTTTCATCTACAGCATCAAATCAATCAAATATAATATTAACTATAAGGAAAGGAATGGTTCAATGAGTGATATAACTACCAATCCATAGAGTCGAGCCGCTGAGAACTGACTGTGGCTCATCGCTCTATATTGGAGGAATCAGAAACACATTTCGTCTTTCATTCCATTCTGTCCCGGTTATTCTAGGATGATGATAGAACAAGATAGATATTAATTGCTATACGATTCTTAGCTTGAAAATGTATGAGTTACAGTCAGATTTCGATGGCTCGACTATATCTATTTTGACGTAATGAAATTTCAAGGTAATATTATAATATTTTAAGATAATATTTTACATAAATTAGAGTTAATATCTGAGGGCCAATATGATTTATAGTTAATAAACAATGGGTAACGAATACATTTTTTTCCCCGCGAGGTGGTGTCGCTTAGCGTCCCTGCACTGCGGTCTCCGTGGTCCTTTTGTGCGCCTCTGGCTGGTTTACTCGTTTTGAACTCGTGTATCTTCTAAGAAGTCCAGAAGTTTCTGCCAGGGGTTATTCCTTAGCTGTTCTACAGGAAGCATGGGCTTCCCGAGTTTCGCCTTGCGTTCTTGTTTGTATGCTTCGCAAGTAGGTGTTGGGGAGTTTCCTCTTCTTCCAGACACCCACGACATAGGGGTTTTTTCTTGAGAAAGGGCAATGATGCTCATCCTATGTTTGTGCTTGTTCAGGTCATAGTGCCCAGTGACTAGTCCTGTGATTTTTCTTAGTTTCAGTCTGCTCAGTCTAGACAGCTTCAGCATGCTGTCAGGTACCGGACCATCTAGGAAGAGTCTTGTATGCCTCATTCCATTTTGGTTTTGCCATGCCTTTTTGTGCTCCTCTGCTAACTTGCGTCGGATTATTTCCTTTCCGGTTTCATGGGGTATACAGAAAGCGGATTCAGGTCCTATGAATTTACATGCTGCTCCTTGTTTAGCCAGTAGGTCGACCCCAAGTATCCAATAATTGTTGGTCCTTTTTTGATCCATACTAGCTGTGCTTTTCTTGTTGTCGCCAGTGCGTCCAGTCTGTTTATGCAAGTCATGACCAGCCTGGACTGAACTATCGGCGAGGCTAGCACTTTTATGGCTGCCTGGCTATCTGTCATAATGCTAATTGGTCTTTTGTTAAGTCCCGACTCCATTACATGATGAGCACACCAGTCAATGGCGGCTATTTCGGCCTGAAAGATAGAGGCATGCTTCCCTAGAGCAATCGCGAATTGTTTGCTCCGGCTGCAGCCTCCATAGTTATCAGCCCTGGTTCCTTTAGTATTTTTGGCCCCTTCTGTGTACCAGATGGTTCCTTTACTCGTTCCCGGGTATGTTCCATTTGTCCATTCACTCCGCTGTGGTATGATCGTTTTAAATCTGCGGGATGGGAAACGGACCTCATTTTGAGTCTCTTCTTCTTGTAGTACTTTAAATGTTACCGGTCTTGATGGCCCCATATTTAAAGTGTGTCCATTTATGTGCATCCTTTCTAGCTTCCATAATTACAAATAGATGTAGGGGTGGTAGCAATAATATGTGTTCCATGGCTGCCGTGGGCGTTGTCCTCATTGCTTCAGTGATCAGCAGACACGCCTGTCTTTGCACTCTTTAAAGTTGTACTGCTGCACTTTTGGTTTGGGTCTTTTCTTCCCAAAACGAGCGCCGCGTATGTCACTATAGGTCTTATGACCACAGTGTATAGCCATTTGGTTATACTGTGTCTCAGTCCCCATATGCGTCCTACCATTTTTCTGGTCGCAAAAAGTCCTCTCATGGTATTTTTGCTGATGCTCTCTAGGTGGAAGTTGAAGTTCAATCTGGTATCAAGTATGACCCCTAAATACTTTAGTTCATTTTTGATTCGTTTTTCGTCTTCTAGTAAAGGGGACGATCGCCATTTTGACCGGGTGTACAGTTAACCCTTCGTTCCTGCACCATCTTTCTACGTATTTAGTGCCCTCTGCATCAGAATACCTCCCTGCGGGCACCCTCCACGGACTAACACTTCTGCTGTTTTTCCATATAAGGTAGTTGTTACAGTCCGACTTCTGAGCATCTTGTTTACCCATTGTCGGACTTGCGGGTTAATTACTCCTTTCTACATTGCTGTTGCTATGGAGTTGAAGGTTGTGTTGTCAAACGCTTCTTTAATATCCAGAAAGGCCCCTAACGCAACGACTTTGCATTGTAGGGTCCTTTCGCATCTGCTCACTAGCTGGTGGATTGCTAGCTCGCATGACTTTTCCGCTTGGTAGGCGTATTGTTGGCGGTGTAGTGGTGAGTCCTTTAAAACTCCTTCCCGTATGTGCCTGTTTACTAGTTTTTTTAGTAGTTTGAAAATAACTGATGACAAGCTGATCGGTCTGTAGGACTTAACCTGGGCATATGAATCACGCCCTGGCTTAGGTATAAATACCACCTTTACAGTCCGCCAGCTGTTTGGAATGTATGAAAGGGCAAGGCTTGCTCTGAGGATATCACATAGCGGTTTCCTCAGCGTTGCTATCCCCTTTTGTGGCATGACAGGATATATCGTGTTAATTACCCACTTAACGTCACCTGGCGTGATTATCATTTTCGCTGTTTCGCAGTCCCGTTTTGGATCCCCTGCGTTGAACTCGCTTAGGTCCTCGGAAACAGGATTGTCAAGTATTGCAGAACCCGGGAAGTGCGCCTGCAGTAATACCTGCAGGGTCTCTTCTACGAGTCTGTGTACTTTCCATTTTTTGGTCTGCAGTGAGCCGATGTTCCCAGCATGATCTTTGCTGAGCGTCTTGAGTATACGGGAGCTTGTGGGTTTACTTTCCATGTCCCCACAGAATTTTTGCAAGATTCTCTCGTGGCTTTTTTAATGGTAATGTTATATGCCGTGAGGGCCGTTTTGTACTGTGCTCATTCACCTTTTCTCTTGGCTGTGTTAAACAGTCTTCTGGTGCGTGCCTTAGCCCTATCAAGATCCTTGTTCCACCAGGTAACCCTGGTTGAGCTAGGTTTGGTAGTTCTTGGGCAGCTTGCTTCAAACGCAGTATTGATAGAGTCTGTGATGCTTTGCATCATGAGCTCTAACTCATGCGCTGTTCTCGCTACTGTTGGACAATCCCCGTCCCAGTCATTTCTCGTTGGGTTTTTGTTTTGAATTTTCGATGCTTCTTCTGCATTTATGCTCGTCTCTGGGAATCTCGGTATTATAGCGAGCGCTATTCCCGTCAGTGTGTCACTGAAGGTTCTCTTTGCCGTAGGCCCTTCGCTCCTCTCGGGGTTTTTGCTGCTCTCTTTTGGAGTCCCGGAGGTGTGCTGTCGCTCGACAGGTTTCGCTTCTGCGTCCCTGGCAAGCCGGGTGCTGACGCTGGTGCAGGGTGTCGCGGGTGCGACCCCTCCCCTAACGCTTACTTTCCCTGAGGTAGGTTACGCTTAGGCGTCCCTGTCCTCTTGTTGAGTTTCTCTATCCTTTGGCGTCGTCTGGCTGCACCAGGGGAGGTAGGGTTCTCCGAAGAGCCCCCAATGATTGTTTTAATTGTTGGTTTTTGGTGGTCCATTGTTGTTCCCACGAGTACGGAGGAAATAACTGGTCAATGTGCGCAGTGCCACGATACCCACTGAAAGCTCACTACGTTGGGAGGTCGCCCGGTATCCTAACGTAATCGTTCGGGACACTTAACCCTGTGCCATGCAGGCCTAGGCACGATGTCACAGACATCGTGTCTAGGCGCCGTAGCTTGGGGGAGTTGGTTCGTCGCAGCTGGTTTAGGCCGGTCATGCAGGGGTGACCCACCTGCCCGACCCTATGGAAGCTACTGTCCGATTTCTCGGTCACGCTCCTAACCACCACCCGGAGACGCGCTCGGTAGCCTCTGTCTGCAGCTGTCAGATGACTCCATTGCTGGTGCCGACCGATTTTCCTAGTACCGAATACATACAGTTTATTGAACAATACCCAAAGTCAAATATCTAATAATTCAAAAATACAAAACGATATCTTAAATGAGTCTTATTAGGACTGCAAAATAACTACTTCTCTGGTTAATACTTTAACAGATATTGAACTATACAAATGCGATTTGCGTATTACAAATTAGCAAAGCTACAAAAGAAACACTAGCTTGGATGTATTTACTTCTGATAAATAAACTTTAAAAAAATAAATACACGTTAAAACTTTTTTAAGTGAAAATGGCGTGACAAAATATGAAAAAACAAATATATAATTAAATAATTAAGTTTATATACATCTGCAGACCCGTGTTTCGATCTCTCGATCTCAGCTTTAATAATTTCTTGATTTTAAATTGAAATAAAAACAATTACTAAAAATTAATATAATGAAAAGTTTGAAAACATTTGGTAAATCTACAACTAAAATATTCTATATCAAGAGAAGTATTTTTTTCAATAAGTGATTTATTTTGTAGTATTAATAAAACTCTTTTTTTGTAGATTTTTTAATTGTCAGTTATTTGCTACAACGACCTAAGGACTCTAAAAAGTTTTAAATGTAAAAGTTAAGTTGTGATGTAATTCCACGTGAAATTGAGAGAAGGTCTGATTGATTAGCAATTAGATAGATAGATAGATAGTATTTATTTATCCATTGTACTATAATAAAATTCAAATGTACATATATAAAAATACTGCCTTACAAACATTTTGATTGCACATGGAAAGGCTCGAGTTCATAAAAATATCTTCCACTCTTGCCTTGATGACACTGCTGTCACATGAGGTTTCTTTGGTGGAGGTTATTCCACCATTTTTTTGCCTTATATTCCCCTAAAGAGAGGTTTTCAATAACATTAGTTATGCCATATTAGGTAATTACATACAAATTTAACGAGTTTTGTGGGGATACATACAAAGAGAACATTTGAAACAGCTTAAAAACAACAACAACCAGATGATTACTAGAGCTCTTGGATGTCAAGTATGCAAGACACCGAAACAACTATTTACAAATCTAAATCAGGAGCGACCAATTAAGTAAGCTTACATGAAACTGAGTTCAGCTGCTTGAAAATGTGTAATATTTCCAGGAACAGTCTCGAACGATAATGAGACTTACGCTCCAGCACCTCGGTACCATCAATATCCATACTATCTAGTGTAGAACTCGCGTGCGTTATTAGGGTAAACGAATTCTTCTTTATTTTAATATCAGTGCGATGCTGTGTCAACCGAGATTTCAGCCATTAACTTGTCTGTCCGACAAAGTTTTTGCCACAATCCCTACCAGATATTCTTCAAATCACGCCACTGATTTGCGAGGGGGCAATTTTACTTTTCATAACTTAAAAAAAATGTTAACGGTTTTTAGATTGTATTTGGCAATATGAATGATTTATGTACAAGTACACCAATGAGCTCGTGTTTGAGCCCTGGAATTAGTGGTAGTTTTCTGTATTTAATTTGAGAATTGTTATTCTTTATTCTTTACAACTTTGTTTTTGCCTATAATATATTCACAAAATAATAAATAAATTAATGAACCACGTACACAAATTTAGACACCAATTATCACTGGCGGAAATAACTGGTTTCTTCCAATTTCAATGTTTCTGAATTCTTCATTTGTAATATATTTGAGCAAATATGCTATATTTGTCCCGTTTTCGGGAGATATAGTTGTCATTATGGCATTTAAATTAGTTAATAGGTTCCGGTGGAGTTGTGTCATGTCTAACCTGGGGAATTGTATACTATTTGTTTTACAACGTTGGAAGATAGCCGTTATTTATGAACACTGATTGTAGCTTTTTTAGGTTAGCAGGCATCAGGGAGGGGTGGCAGATTTTTGAGGCCCTATTTTTAGGACTGATTAAGATGTTAATTTTCTGATGTTGGGTGGATTGATTGACAGTTAATATAATGACAAATGAAACAGTTGTCTTTTGGTACCAATTAAAGATAATAAAATTGTAATTTCTTGCATCCAAAAGAGGTACACTATTGTTAGTTTCGGTTTCGACTGTAAATTAAATACCGTGTGACCTGTTTCAAGACACATTATAGGGAAGTCCCATGTAAAATGGCAAGTATGTTGCCGAAACTATAGTCAACGAAAATATAATCCAGTTATACAAACAAAGTTACCAAGTGATTTCATATTATACTCCAAAATGTATAACGAAGTAGAAGCCTCAAGAATCAACGTTATACCACTGCAATTACCAATTACCATTTATTAAAAAATACGCCGAGAATCTGATCCTAGAATAATGCCCAATATGTTGATTTTAATTTGATATTTGTCAGAAAACAATAACAATAAATCTTATATATATATACAACATCTTTATTAACAAACACAAATACAAGTAATATAATATATGAATGATACAGTTGATGTTAGTTTGTTAGTTTGCTAAATGGCTATCGACCAGCGGTCTTTCAGCCTTGATTTGTCCTTGTCGATGTTTTTCGTCAATCTGTCTCTGATGATGGTGATGGATGATGTGATGCGATGAATTCAAATGTAGTGAATGAAGGGGTTTTGTATTTTGGGATTTGGTTGGGATTTCTGCGCAAGCAGTAAAGGGAAAGGATGTGATGATTAAAGGAATTTTTGGAAAATTTTTCACTGAGGTATAGAAGACGTTCATTGATGGGTATAACAGAGGTAGAGTCGTATAGGAGTTGGTTAGAGGGATTGTGTAGAGGATTATTAGGATGGCGGATTTTGGTTAGGATTCTTAAGGAGGATCGCTCGCTAACTTGGATATTGTGGAGGGTAGGTGTAGTATATTTGTAAATAGCGCCAATTGCGCACCCCACCATGTCAGCCGCTAAGCGACAGTTATACGCAGTCGTACATGTATATAGTTAGTAGACTTAGTGTAATAAGTTAGTTTTGGAGTTTGCGAAGAATAAAGGAGTTCAGTTAATGCCGTTGTTATTAATTAGTGCCTCATCTGTAGGATACAACAAATTGGCGACGAGGATCAACGTGTGGTTCAAATTAATCAAATCAGTGCAATTGATTTCATATTAACTTTAAAAGTGCACGTGTTCGCGAAAAATGGCGAAACAAGGATACTTGGGCAGTGTCTCGGAATTCAATCATAATACATCCGATTGGACGATATTTAATAAACGGTTAGAACAATTTTTCCGTGCAAACAATATCACAGACAATGTAATTAAGCGTGCAGTTTTGTTAAGTGCAGCGAGTGAAGATTCGTACAAATTATTTCGAAATTTATGTATCCCCAACGAGCCCGAAAATGTGGAATACGACACATTAACTAAAACAATAACAAGACATTTTAGTCCAGTTCAATCATATTACGCCGCAAGGTATAAATTTCATACCGCGAAGAAAGGTTCACAGAAAAATGTAGCCGAATGGAGCGCTAGAGTAAAATCTTTGGCGTCAAAATGTGGGTTCGGCACGGAATTAAACATAATGCTAAAGGACAAGTTTGTCATCGGCATGGGTCCAGGTCGGATCATGGAAAGGCTCCTAGAAGAAGACGCAAGCGATGAAAAAATTACCCTGGAGAAGCTCATCGGTCTGGCCCAGAACCGGGAGGCAGCAGATCATGAAAAACATATGGCGGATGGCATCGTCCCACGACTTCAGATTAAGACGGAGGACGGGGAAGCGGTCCACAAAATTTCGACAGAGAGGGAACGACCAAACGAGAGAGCACGTGGCAGCGGGAAGAGTTCGCACGCAAAGGAAACGCGCACGCTTAAGACGGGAAAATTTGCAACAGGGCAACAGGCTTGTAAGATATGTGGAAGGAAAAACCACAAAACAGCTGATTGCAGGTATAGTGATTTTACATGTCATAAATGCGGTACCAAGGGGCATTTAGCTACAGTATGTAGAAAGAAAAATAAATGTAATAACTTTAAGGGGCATTATATTAATGACGTTAATGAAACGCAGGACGGAGTATTTTTTAATGCGCACGAAAGTGACAAAGATGAATTATATACAATTAATATTAATTTAGAAAATGTCGATGTAACTTTTCAAATTGACACCGGATTTGCATATACGGCTATTTCAGTAAATTTTTACAATGAATATTTTTCTCATTTACAACTAACAAAAAATGATATCTTTTTGAAGGATTACATCGGACATCCGTTTGCGCCTATAGGAAAATTTAATGTTAGAGGTGTGTATAGAAATGAAACATACTTGTTTGAAATATATGTTATAGAAGGGGGTGGCCCACCACTTCTAGGTAGGAAAGCATTTAAAATGTTAAATTTATCGGTAGCGCAGAATTTTTTAAGAGAAGATACTGATGTTAAAATTTTATGCGAAAAATATAGGAAAATTTTCAGCAACAGTCCAGGCACATTCACAAAAGAACAAATTACATTAAATGTAAAAAATGGAACAATTCCAAAATTTTTAAAACCACGTCCACTACCATTTTCTTTAAAATCAAAAGTTGAAGAAGAAATAGATAAATTAGTAAATTTAGGGATATTAGTACCAGTGGATTACTCACAGTGGGGTACACCTATTGTACCTGTTATCAAATCAGATGGATCAATTAGGTTGTGTGGTGATTTTAAAATTACAATAAACCCAAATTTAATCGAAGTGTCTCACCCTTTACCTCGCATAGAATATTTATATGCTGAATTGAATGGGGGGAAAAGTTCTCGAAAGTAGATTTAAGCCAAGCTTATCAACAAATTCCAGTAGACTTGGAAACTCAAAAGTTATTAACAATTTCTACACATATGGGAATGTTTTCATACACTCGATTACCATACGGAATAGCCCAGCGATTTTCCAAAAAATTATGGAAAAATTATTAATGAAAATACCAGGGGTTGTTTGTTATATAGATGACATTCTAATTACAGGAAAAAATAAAGCAGAACATATGGAACGGTTACAATTAGTTTTTAAAAGGTTAGAAGAAAGTGGGTTGACCGTTAAAAAAGAAAAATGCTCATTTTTTCAGGACAGAATTAAATATTTAGGTCATATAATTGATCGTAATGGGTTACACACTGATCCCAATAATGTTAAAGCGATTACTGATATGAAACCTCCAACAAATGTAAAAGAGTTACAATCATTTTTAGGTATGATAAACTTTTATGCTAAGTTTATACCAAACTGTTCTCAAATTTTATATCCCTTATACCAAAACTTAAGAAAAGAGGTTAAGTTCAATTTTAATGAAGAATGTCTAAAATCATTTAATAAAATCAAATCTATTCTAACGTCAGATACTGTTTTAGCTCATTTTGATAGTAATAAAATGATTACTTTGACAGTGGATGCAAGCGCTTACGGAGTAGGGGCAGTAATTAGTCATAACGAGGGTAACAATAGTAGACCCATTGCTTTTGCTTCCAGGGTTTTAAATAATTCTGAAAAATCATACTCCCAAATTGAGAAAGAAGCACTTGCAATCATTTTTGGTGTTCAAAAATTCAGTCAATATTTATATGGACGGAAGTTTATAATTGTCTCTGACCATAAACCCTTAATTACTATTTTTGGGGAAAAATCTGGAATCCCAACCATTGCGGCAAATAGGCTGCAACGATGGGCATATATTTTAAGTTCATACGAGTTCAAAATTCAATATGTAGCATCAAGTAAAAACATAGCTGATGGGTTATCACGCTTTCCATGCAACTATAGTGAGAGCATTAGGGAAAATAATGTGTCATATATGGATTTTGTTTCAGAACATTTTCCTATAAATTACAAGGATATCAAAAAAGCTAGTTTTAAGGATGAAATTATAAGCAAGGTAATTTATTATGTTTTACATGGTTGGCCGAATGGTAAGATTAATGAAAAATTTCAGGGATACGTAAAATGTAAAAATGAACTGTCTGTTGAACACGGTTGTTTAATGAGAGGGTACCAAGTTGTAATTCCACCAAAATACCGAAATATTATTCTGAAAGATTTACATATAGTTCATTTAGGAATATCTAAAACAAAATCATTCGCACGTTCTTATGTATGGTGGCCAAACATTAATAAGGACATCGAAAATTTAATAAAGTCCTGCATTGACTGTGTTAAGTTTTCAGATGCTCCTCCGAAATCAGAACTGATACCTTGGAATTTTGATAAAAGACCATGGATTCGTTTACATGTAGATTTTATGGGACCAATTTTCAATAAATACTATTTTATCATAATAGATGCGACAACTAAATGGATAGAATGTTTCGAAATGCAAAACATAACGACGGAGAGTACAATTGATAGGTTGCGGGAGTTGTTTGCGCGTTTCGGGTTACCGAAGTATGTTGTATCGGACAATGGCTCTCAATTTACTGCCAAAGAATTTCAAAATTTTCTCAAGCAAAATGGAATACACCATTTAGCTGGTGCACCATACAATCCACGCACGAACGGGGCTGCAGAAAACGCAGTTAAAATTGTTAAAAATGCAATTAAAAGCGGTAAAAACAAAGATTGTAATGTAAGTGTCAAAACAATAGTTAGTAGATTTTTATTTCAATATAGAAACACACCGCATTGTACGACGGGAAAGTCTCCGGCAGTAATGTTATTTGGACGCGCACTTCGTAGTCGGTTCAGTGGTCTATCACCGTTAACACAGGACATAGTGAAAGAAAAGCAGGAAGAACAGTGTAAAAACTACCGTGGAAGAAGGAATGTGTTTTTTAAAGAAGGGGAACATGTACAGGTGAAAGAATACAAAAATAATAGTTGTTCATGGTGTGCGGGAATAATAATAAAAGTGCTGGGGAAGCGAATGTATTTAGTGAAAGTGCGGGAAAACGTTATATGGAAGAGACATTTAGATCAAATAAAATCAGCAGCGGTAATCCATGACAATGATAATTATATTCCACGATCTGAAGTTTTTGATAATGAGTCAAATAAACCTGTAGATAAAATAGTTACTACTGACAGACAGCTACGATCTAGAGAATTATTGAAGGCTCCAGATCGTCTCACATATTAGTAATTTAAGAGGAAGGGTAATGTAGTATATTTGTAAATATACTACATTACCGACAGTTATACGCAGTCGTACATGTATATAGGTAGTAGACTTAGTGTAATAAGTTAGTTTTGGAGTTTGCGAAGAATAAAGGAGTTCAGTTAATGCCGTTGTTATTAATTAGTGCCTCGCCTGTAGGATACAACAGTAGGATTGCAAGAGTGGGGGAAAAGGACATTACCATAGTCGAGTAGAGGGCGGCAAATCATTTTATAGATTTTAACAGCTGATTTGGTGGAAATTCCTTTGTTTTTGTACGTTAAATTTCTAAATACTTTGGCCCTGGTGATGATTTTAGTTTTGTTTAGAGCTGTGTGGTTTTTAAAATTAACTTTTTGGTCTATGGTAATGCCTAGGTATTTTATGGATGTAGAGGGGGAAACGGTTGTATGGGAGATGTGAATATTGTGAGTAGGATTATTGTTGCGGTGGTAGGGAATTAGAAGCTGGGATTTGTGGGGATTTATTTTAATTCGCCATTTGGAAAACCAGTGTTGTAGGGTGTCAATAAGCTGCTGGAGGGATTGAAGAGCTTTAGGTACAGAGGGTGCATGGGCAATTAGGGCTGTGTCGTCTGCGAATTGAAGGAGGTATTTGGAGGGATTAAAGTACAGAGGATCCGGGTTGTAGATATCAAAGCAGAAGATGTTGTAAAGTAAAGGAGATAGAGGGGAACCTTGGGGTAGACCTTGTACAGGAGTAAAGGGAGGGGAGTAGGAGTTGTTGATTTTGACTTTAAGGGATCTGTTTGAAAGGAATTGGTTGATAATGAAGATAATATGTGTAGGAATTTTAAGGAGGTAGCATTTGTATAACAGACCTTGATGCCAGACAGAGTCGAAGGCTTTTTGTATATCCAGTAGTAAGACGGCTGATGAATTTCCTTCAAGGTGTGTTTTTTGGATATTTGAGGTAAGGATGGTAAGTGGAAGGGCAGTGGATCGTTTTGGGAGGAAGCCAAATTGGTAGTTTGGGATGCGGTCGCGGATGAGGGATAGTATTTTGTTTTTAAGGAGTGATTCGTAGAGTTTTCCAAGGACAGGAAGTAGCGTAATAGCGTAACTGGATATTAGGGATGGGGGAAGGTCACGTTTGGAATAAATCTTATTAATATGATATTTTCGTATAAATTTAGTGTGCCTTGAAAAAAAATCGGAACAAACAAACGTCATTTGCATTGGATTCAGAAAAATAATGTCTAGTATAAAAAAATAAAGAAAAGTATATGCAGCCATTTAAAAATTTAAAGTTGACTGCCACTTGTCAATAAAGTTATTACTTTCCCTATACACGAAGTATATAGGGGGAGTATTGTTTTCGTGATTTTTTTTTCAAAAATTTTTTTTGCGGAAATATCCGTTTTGGGGTCGCCTGAACCCAAAACACTAATTTCTGGAAAAAAAAATTGTGTGTCTGTGTGTGTGTGTGTGTGTGTGTGTGTGTGTGTGTCTGTCTGTCTGTCTGTCTGTCTGTCTGTCGGTGGGTGCTGTATCTCAAAAACGAATGATCCGAATGGCATGAAACTTTAAACTTAAGGTTTTATTGTTAAAAACTCGATCTGAAAAGCTTTTGGGAAACATTCATAAACCGGAAGTGGTTGTTTACTCGAGGCGTTTTTTGTTTTTTCGTGATATTTTTCTAAATATGAAAATTTTTAAAAAACGGTTCAAACAAAAGTTAAAGGGAATGAAAAACTGAACAAGTTTTATTTGAACATGTTTTTCATAAAATTTTTAACTTTCGAGAAAAAAAATAAAAATTGAAATTTTTGACATTTTTTGCCAATTGCTAATAAACTATTGGAGATAGATAAAATTCATATAACAAATAATTGTAACGAATTCAAAAGTGCACAAATTATTAAGAACAACATTTTTGCGTAAACCTCATAGTTTTCGAGAAAAATATAGGGAAAGTACTATGATGGCCACATCACCATTTAGAATAGTAATGTTTTCGTGATTGAATATGCCTTTGGGCGCTGTATCTCAAAACCGAATGATAAGTTTTAGATTAAACTTTAAACTTAAGGTTTTTTCGTTAAAAACTGGCACTGAAAAGCTTTTGGTAATGATTCATAAACCAGAAGTGAATGTTCACTTGAGGCGTTTTTAAGTTTTTACCGATATTTTTCTAAATATAAAAAATATTTCAAAACTTTTCAAACAAAAGTTAAAATAAATGAAAAACTGAACATCTTTTATTAGAACATGTTTTTCAAAAAATTCTTAACTTTCGAGAAAAAAAATTAAAATTGAAAGTTTTGACATTTATTGCCAATTACTCATAAATTATTAGAGTTACAGAAAATTTATATGACAAATAATTGCAGATAATTCAAAGCTAAACAAATTTTTAAGAATACCATTTTCGCGTAAGCTCAATGGTTTTCGAGTAAAATATAGGGAAAGTACTATGATGGCCACATCACCATTTGATAGCAATGTTTTCGTGGGTGAAGATGTCTATGGGCGCTGTATCTCAAAAACGAATCATCCCATTGAGATGAAATTTTAAACTCAAGGTTTTATCGTTCAAAACTGGAACTGAAAAGCTTTTGGTGAACATTAAAAAATTGGAAGTAGATGTTTACTAGAGGCCGTTTTTTGTTTTTTTCGAATATTTTTTTAACAATGAAAAATATTACAAAACTTTTCAAACTAAAATTAAAGAGAATAAGAAACTGAACAAGTTTTATTTAAACAAATTTTTCATAAAATTATTAACTTTCAAGAAAAATAATAAAAACTGAAAATTTTGATATTTTCTGCTAATTGCTAATAAACTATTGAAGTTACATGAAACTTCTATAACAAATAATTATAGAGAATTTAAAACTGAACAAATTAATAAGAATAACTTTTTTGCGTAAACCTCATAGTTTTGGAGAAAAATATAGGGAAAGTATTATGATGGCCACATCACCATTTGAATAGTAATGTTTTCGTGCATGAAAATTCATGAAAATGAGGTTTTTTGTCAATATTTTTCTAAATATGAAAAATTTTACAAAACTTTTCAAACAATAGTTAGGGAGAATGAGAAAATAAACGACTTTTAATAAAACCTTTTTTTCGTAAAATTCTTAACTTTCGAGAAAAACAAAATTGAAAATTTTGATATTTTTTGTCAATTGCTAATAAACTATTAGAGTTACATGAAACTTGTACTACAGATAATTGTAAAGAATTCAAAACTGCACAAATTATTAAGAATAGCCTTTTTGCGTAAACCTCATAGTTTTCGAGAAAAATATAGGGAAAGTACTATGATGGCCACATCAACATTTTTTTTTTTTTAGTTGATTCAAATCGGTTAATAAATAACAAAGTTATGGCGATGGTCGTTTTTTTTATCGAATACCCGGTATATTTCATTCACTAGGTGAACAATATCTCTAACAAACTAATGTTTACCTTCTGAACGAAATTTACATTTAACGCTTAATAAACAAGTGAGTTATTTTAATTTTTAAAACACTTCACTTCAACTCAAACCATCAAAATTGAAGTGTTTCAATATATAATGGTAGAGTGTTACAATGCATGCACGTCTAATTACTTGATTACATACCTGTTGGTAGTTTATGTTCATTGAATTCTTGTTTGAGTTTGAAAAAAATTGACGGTGTTATAATTTCTGTGGGTGATCAGCGATATGGTGAAAATGTTCGAAACAAAAGCAAAAAGATTCGAAGGTGTTCAATAAAGCAACAATTGACAGCAAAGGAAATTCAGCTTTATACAGGGTCCTGCAACAGTGGGTCAGGCTTTCCTAGCGCCTTTCTCGTAAGAGATAGAAAAAAATGTTTCGTATCAAAATTTATTGATTTAAAAATCTCTATGCCGTAGAATTATTTTCAAATATACAGGGTGTCCCAATTTTGCGGTATAACAAAAGCAAACATTCTTTTAAATGGAACACCCTGTATATTCTTTCATTTTCTAATTTGGATAATATTTTATAACTTGGTTATTTTTATGAAAACTATTAGATATCTCAATAACTATGAAGTTTAGACATATTATTATTTGCAAAGTTTGGCATTTCTTTCTAATCTAATCGAATAATAAGAAAAATAATTGTTTTCGCCCATCTGGGTAGCGCTGAGCATAAATTCTTTAGGCTTGCAAACAATTAATTCCACCTTCTCCAGTAGCATATACCACATCAATTAATTCTTCTCAAAAATTGCATTGTTATAATCGTAACGTACAAAGCAACCATACATACCAAACTTATTGTTTAATTGACAGATGCTTTTTTTTAGCTATCTATTCAAAAACAAATTCGTATTCAAGAACCGTTTGAAATATAAATCCTTTTATATCTTGAAAAATATCAATTTTAGGTATAGGGCATGTTTAATATTTTGTGTAGGAAATTAGATGCAGAATAATATAAAATTTAAAAAAATATATTATTCCATTTAAAAAACAAGAGTTACGACCATTTGAAATTTTAGAAAATGGCGTGTCTGATACAAAGGCAGGGTTCCTCAAAAGTGAACATTTTTAACACTGGTACCTAAACAGTACTTATGACCAACCATAGGAAAAAGAAAATTTCTTAAATTTTAAATAGAACATCAGAATAATTTTTTTTGTGAACCTTTGCTTTTTAAATTTTTTTCAGAAAAACGTCAATAACTCTGTTTAGGGCCGTTTGGGTACCGTGAATTAGATAAAACACCGTCGAACGAATTATACATATATTTACACGTAGAAAACAAAGAACACTTATTTACAGATAAGAATTAATGTAAAATATAAATTCGCGACCCAAATTGCAAGTGGACTGTATTAAAACTCGCGTGTTGTGTGTGGAGACAATATTAATGGTTGTTGTAGTTAATTGCTCGAATTGTTCTTGATAACTATTTTTCTTCCCCGCTGTCGTCGATTTTCTCCCAACACCTTACCCTGTGGAACCGCCTTTCTTGGATGGGGGTGGCTCCTTTGGGAACACCTGATTGGCTGCCATCATCCCCGACTTTGCTCTGTTGCCTTTTCTGGACATGCACCTCCGCGTCACTTTCTCATTCCTGGAAAAGTGCACAGGCTCCGCTTCCGTCCGAGATGCTTTCCAGATGTGTCTACCTCTCATGTTACAATGGGTCCCACAACGTTTAACAGCCCCCATAAATTCGTTACACTTGCAATTTGGGCTGACAACTTATTTCGGAATATCTGACCCCCATAAATAATCTTTATTAATGATGCAACGATTGACTGGCCGCATCAAACTCGGAAATGCCATATCGAAATTAAAAACCAGAAAAAGGTTCAAGTTATAAAATATTATCCAAATTAGAAAATGAAATAATATACAGGGTGTTCCATTTAAAAAAATGTATATTTGAAAATAATTTTACGGCATAGAGATTTTTAAATCAATAAATTTTTATACAAAACATTTTTTTCTATCTCTTACGAGAAAGGCGCTAGGAAAGCCTGACGCACTGTTGCAGGACCCTGTATATTTTCGGTGAGGTAAGAATTATACACCATCAATGTTTTTGACGATCTTTCGACTATGGCGCTCTTGTCTTTCAAGGTTTTTTCAAATTTATTATTTGTTGTCTGAAAACATACCGTGGGGTCATTGCTTAGTTTTTTATAGACTTCCGTGTCACTGATTATTTGGTCTAATTTTTTATTGTAGTCGGATCTATTCATCACAACCGTGCGGCACCTTTTTCGGATTTAGGGCAACAAAGTCTATTATTATTAATGAAATGTTAGCAATCATTCCAAGCATCCCCATCACATAGCTGCCCCGGCCCGTGTTCTAAAAATTTTGTTATAAGGTAGGTGGCATATATTGATAATTAGTTCCTGGCTAACTATTTGCTCATGTAGGTCTTGTTTAACAATTGAAATTTCAAACTGAGAGCCTACTGACACAAAATCAGAAATCTCCACCGGAATCTCAGTAGAACACAGATTACGCAACGCTTCGTTATAATTGAAAAATTTGTTTACAGGTAAGGGACTGTTAAATTTAAGAACGTAATTTTTCCTTAACATGATCTAGAGTGATTTGAAATAAGGTTAATTATCCGTTGTGAAGTTCATTAACTAAGTGTAGTGGTAAAAGTGAATGTTGGTAGTGGTATCTCAATTGTTCACCGGTTGGAATTGCTTGCTCGGTATGAGGCTGATCGTGACAATTATTTGTCAAACGTTGTTACAGGTGATGAAACATGGATTCATCATATCGAACCCGAAACAAAACGGCAATCAATTGAGTAGTGGGTACTCCCCTAAAAGGAAAAAGTTTAAAGTCATACCCTCAATTTCTAAAGTCATAACTATGGTCTTCTGGGATTCTGAAGGGGTTATTTTGTCAATGTCCCTGCCCATGGTCAAACGAACAAATCTGAAGTATACGACTTCAGCGTGTTCGTAGGCACAAAAAGCAAAACGAACTTCTCGTTCTCCATGACAACACTAGACCTCACCCAGAGGGGTGGAATGTTCTTCCTCATCCACCTTACATCCCCGATCTCGCAACGTCATATTTGCATCTGTTTGGCTCAATGAAGAACGCAATCTGCGGGAAGCACTACGCGGATGATGAAGACGTTATTGCAGCACGACGTTGGCTCTGACATAAACCCATGGACTGGTACCGTGCAGCTACACCGGTCCTCACGTCAAGTTGGCGTAAAGCCGTAGCATTGAATAAATATTACGTTGAAAAATAGTGTTTTGTAGCAAAGGGATTGGGGAATAACATGGTGTATTTGATTGAATAAAACAAAATCGGTTTCTGAAAAAAAAAAAAAAATACATAATATATTGGTACTCCCTCGTATATCATAATTGTACGAATTACTAAGAAAATCTATATTAATAATTGATTAAAATTGGAGGTATTTACTTCGTAACACATTTTAATAATATAAAAGTATATACCTTAAAATACAAATTCTACATTTCATCAATTAGGGGATTTAGGTGTAAGTGCTCGAAGCTCTCGAATTTCATAAAAGGATTATCAAGGTAGTGCACTGATTAACGCACAAAAAATCTTGTGTTTTCGAAGTAAGTCGTAAATTTTTTGTGTTACTTACAGTTGGATAATTTTTGTTATTTAAACAAAATTGCAGTTTATTAGTAAACTGTACCGTGTAATATTAACTAAATAAAATAATTTTTATTTAACTCTTATTCTTTTATTAAACAATGATTAAATTGTATAAGTCATCAGTGAAATCAATAAGATATTGCACATGATCTCTCTTAATTGAAGTTATACTTGATGTCCGACGGAAACATTTGTATGAGTTAGAAAAATCAAAATATTTTTAATGTAAGTAATTGCACATGTAATTATTTTCTATTTGAAATTGATGGAATTTTTAATATAATAGTAATTCTAATTATTCAAACTCCACAAAACAACATGAAAATATTCATTGATCCACTAAGTACTAATTTAGAAATGTTTTCCTGGTTTTATAATTACTATTTATTTAAATTTATTAATTATAACGAGACTGTTTAATAAGGTTTTTTTTAAAGAGTTTTTTTCTGGGTTAATACCAGCAACATAATTAAGTAGCACTTACATAAGACCGGAACATATAATTTAAGGAACTATTTAAACTAGACAGTTTACAGAAAGTTCAAAATTGTGAAACGCTTAGAACAAAACTGAAGGTATAGTATTTAGAAATTGCATATTGAATATATTTTAGATTAATAAAAATTTTCTATAAATTATTTAAATAATATAAGTACCTATTAAAACAAAAGTATTCAGTAACTTGAATAGTCTGATAAAAATGACAGGTTATGAACTTAATACGATTATTTATTACGTTATATTACAAATACAAAAGGAAAATGTACTTCTCTCGCATATTTCGTTATTTATTGCCGTCTCGTATTTTTATAACCCCTCAGGTAATCTTCTTTTCTCCTGGATATTCAATGTATAGAAGTGAAAACAAATACATAAAGGAGCGAGAAAAATTCATATGCCTCCACATATCGGAATATCGGAACAAAAAAATCTTTATCATATGATTGGAATATTGGAAACATAAATATTGAATTAAAATTAAATTACTTCAATGCAAACTCTTTATTAATTTAAATACACAGGATATTTTGTAATTCTACAACATGTGTCTTACTATAAATATCTATTTTTATTGGTATTATACGTATAACACATTCTTTATGTGACTTAAAACATTCCAAGATAGTATTATTTTTTCAAATATAAAATCCAGAATATGCTAAAATTAGAAGAATTCCCAAAATTTCGAATCAGACTTAATTGGTACTGCAAATGTATTGCATAAACAGGTAAAACATTTTTAAATATGATAACTAAATCTTCATAATTTGTCAATAAAATATTATTGTGTTAAAATTGAAAGTCATCGCGTCTGTATAAAATCCGTATTGCAGATTCGCAATAATAGTATCCAGGAGAGGTAAATATATATTAATTCGATAATAATCCTCTATAATAGGTTGATCCCCATTTGGTCTATTTCTCTGATATTTGGTAATTCCAGGATTCGTCATTTCAATTTATAATTCGTTTAAAATATTTATTTCATCATTATAAATTGTTTTAAACGAAGTGGTAGCATTTTTTCTCTTATTTAATAAAACATAAATAGTGTTATTTATAAAGTTATTAATTAAGATTTGTCCATTGATTTTATTTGTATTAACCGCCTCAAAGTTGCTAAAAATATCTTACAAAGGGCATAGCGTAGCTGTAAAAAAGGGGACACAAATAGAATTCTTTAGCAATTTAGCTTTATTAGAAGATTTTCTATTTTCCCATTGCGGGATTAAATCTAATTCCATCATGATTAAAAAGCATGATTTAAGTTTTATTAAAGAATCATGTCGTTCGGGCTCTCTGGTATCACATAGATTATAATTTTTAACTTTTATTTCAATACTAAATCCTCTCCCGTGTGAGTTTTTTCAGACTATGGAGGATGGCGGAAGCGACGCAATGGAAACGGAGAATGCCGGTTTACCAAGAGGGTGCCCCCCCAAACATATAACAAAACGCTACAAGTGATGCTCTCAAATACTATCACATTTCTTAACTCAAATTACTAACATCATCAAACAATCCCAGTCACAACAGAATGCACAAACCAGCATAACATCAACCACTTCACAATGTACACCTATAAATACAGCATAGACACAAGAATAATCATTCACACAATCAAAAATACAGAACATACAACAACGTCATTATAAAAACAAATTTTCACTCTCGACATTGGTCAAAATGTCGAGACTACATTTCACAGCAGCTTCATCAACACAATACGGGGATTTATTCTAACAAGTAATCTGAAAAAAATCAGTCATACATTTCTTAAAAAACTTGCAGAAAGAGCGAATTGTGCCCGACTTTACCGAATGGCGCTCTTTATTAAAGGCGTAGAACAAGAAATCGAAGACACAATGGTCAGAGCATGCCTGTAGGAGCTGGGAATAACGCATCGTTACTGCCACAGAAACAAAACTCACATGGTAATAGTAAAACTCACATGATAAGAGTAATTACGGGTTGACTATATTCCTTTACAAACCTGCTGCGGGATCAATTCCCGTTTTTATCAAAATGACAAGGAAACCACTCAACAACAACTTGCGAGACAACCTTTTGGGGGCAATATAAGACATGTGGAAGCACAGACCATGGGGTTTGGTCCACTAAGTATCCTATGAGGTCTTAAAAACCAATACAGGGAAGTCCAAACATCAACATTATAAATCAAAACAAAAAATTGGCATAAATTGACAGAGACTTAACAAAAAACACAATAATTCATACACCCATCACACTTCACGATTTTATCATCGACATTTATACAACAAAAATTAACGATCTTAGACGGACAAGAACTGTTAAAAAATTAAGAACAAGATTCGTCGACTCATTTCAAATAGCCACACATGTGAATTTTTCTGGTAATAAAATGTTCGTGGAGATGTTTGACCTCTACACCCCTAATGATATGTCCCCGGTAATGCCAATCTATAATCTCCGGAATACACACTGGGCTCACTAATATTAATAGCAATGCCTTATATAACTTTTATGTATAGCAACATTTTTTCCATAACCAAAAAGTCCCATTTACTATCATTACACCAAGAATATGCCTTCTGATCACGCGTATAATGTAGAATTCAGTTTAAATAGTGCATTTAATATTGATACCATAACTGAAAATGATATTTTGTTGGCTGCAAAGAGACTTATAATTGTACTTCTGTCTCAGATAACATACCTTCATTGTTTGTCCAAGACTGTATTCAAGCATTAGTAAAACCACTAAGTCATATATTCAACCTGATTTTAAGATCGAAAAGCTTCCCTACTCGATGGAAAGTTGCACGTGTATTTAAGTCAGGAACTATGAATATCATTGAGAACTACCGCCCCATTTCCATTATCAATAATTTTGCGAAAATATTTGAAACCATTATTGCCGATAAGATCTATTCTCACGTAGAATCGAAAATAACTACGAAACAGAACGGCTTTATGAGAAAAAAGTCAACAGTAACAAATTTGCTTAATTTTGTCGAATTTGTATCATGTCAGCTGGATCAGCGAACACAAATGGATGTAATTCATAGAGACATCAGCAAAGCTTTTGATTCTATTAATCATAATGTGCTTTTATCAAAAGTATTGCATTGGGGTTTTAATGATAACATGATTGCCTTAATTAACTCATATCTTTCAAATAGATCACAATATGTTGAATATATGAACTACAGATCTGCACTATTTAACCCATTCAGTGGTGTCCCGCAGGGTTCAAACCTTGGGCCCTTCTTATTCTTGCTTTTGGTTAACGATATTGTGCTTGGTATACAGTCTCGTATCCTCATTTATGCTGATGAAAATTTTTAGGAATATCAAATCTGAAAATGATTGTTTGTTATTACAAAATGACTTGTCTTATTCAACGATGGTGTAAGATTAATGACCTTAAGCTGATATACGTAAATTCAAAGGTATGTCATTTTCCAGCAATGTGCAGCAAGTTAACTACAACTATGCTCTTGATGGTATCGCTTTAGAACGCGTATATGTTATTAAAGACCTAGGAGTAGTAAGAGTTTCGTTGATAAGGAATTATCATTTGTACCTCATTGCAATCAAGTTTAAAAAGACGCAATGAAAATGTTGCACTTCATCCGCCGCAAAATTAAACCGTTTCGGGACCTGGACACAATCAAAAAGTTGTATTACTAATAAAGGTTTAAATTAAATTACACTTGATTTGTTTCACAATTTTTCTATATTTACTCGACTAGTTTCGCTTTTTAAGCCATTATCAAGAGTGAATTACAAAAGAAACTGACAAGTTTATGTATAATCAGGTTATAAGGGATTTTAAGATCGGGTAATTCCAAATCTCTATTTATTTCTAGGCCCTCCCTGAGATTCAAATCGAGACCCTTATTACCTGAATATAAAATTTTAAAATTATTTGTACCTATAAAATGGTTATTATTTATACAATGTTTTGAAATTTCTGTACACTGTTTGTTGTTTAATATTGACTTTTTGTGTTCTTCAAGTCTCGTATGAAATGATGTTCCTGTTTGTCCAATATACAAAGCATCACACTCACTGCACTTAAGCTCGTAAACACCACACTTTTTCGATTTGTCTATGGGGGATTTGTTATTTATTAATAATTTGCCTAAATTAGTTTTAGGTTTGTACATATGATGCGAAATTCATTACCCTTTACAATATTTATTATTTTATTTGACAGATCCTTAGCATAATTAAGTTTAACATACTTTATGTTAATATCTTCCTGAATATAAAAATGTTTCATTAACTGTTTTATTATTTTTTCAAATTTGATCAAGTATTTCGATATTTTATCCGTTGTTCCGGGCTATTGTATTTAATTCAATGGCAAAATCTTGGCTACTCAGTGGAATGTATATTAATCTATTTTTATACGAGTTAAAAGTACTAAATTTAATTTGGTTTGTATGATCTAGGAAGAATTGTAATAGCAAATGTATCTTCTCTATATATTTTGAATTTTAATTGGTTCCTATCAGCTTTTTCTATTGTTAAATCTAAAAAGTTTAAACTATTGTTGATTTCTATTGCTGATGTAAATTGTATTTTCGGGTTTATTGAACATAAATATTGAACAAACGAATTTAATTGTCATAACTAACTAACTAATAGTCACTAACCATCCAGAAACAAAAAATGTCATCCACGTACCTACTCCAGAATAATATATTAATTTTATTTTTAATATCGGGGTTATTGAACATTGATTCTTCAAAATTTGCCATGCACATTTCTGCAAAAAGGGGGGATAAGGATGACACCATAGGTAGGCCGTCAGTTTGAGTGTGTTTGTTCTAGGCAAATTTTGATTAATTTCTTCATTTCAGATTTTTCGACGATGTTATTTTCTGATTTATTAATTAAATCTGTTATATTTGTTTTTAATTCTGAAGTTGGTAAAATGCTTACACCAAATTGCTCACCGGGGAATAGATGATGCTAATTTGTTAGCTTTACCCATGAATAGTATGTTTCGGTTATAAAGTATGGACCGTAGCAAGGAATCTTTTTAAAATCCGAATAAAACACAAACGGCTGGATGGAATTTCACAATCTTGCATTTATTTTGTAGCCAAGAGTATCCGGTTATACATTGAATATGACATCAGTCAAATGGCTGCCACGACTGGCCTTAAAATAGTCCATTCTCTCGACCCAATTTTTCAGAACATTTTCCAGTCCATTCTCTCGACCCAATTTTTCAGAACATTTTCCAACGTCTGCGGCTCTATCTCAGCAATGACATTTTGGATATTGACTTTAAGATCGTCAATCGTTGCTGGATCGTTGGCATAACAACGTTCTTTAACGGCACCCCAGTGATAAAAGTCCATGGACGACAAATCGCAGCTCCTTGCCAAATTATATCTCCACGACGGCTGATTACACTTTGAACGCAATAAGTCGATAGTTTCGTTGCTAATGTGGCATATTGCTCCATTTTTTGCAATCAGATGCTGCTCACATCCAAACCAGCAATTTGCTCAAAAAAAATGTTTGCTATCATGGTCCTATAGCGGTTTTCGTTGACCGTCTCGCCAGATTCAGAGAAAAATGGGCCGATGATGCCACCGGCCCATAATCCGCACCATACATATAGTTACTTGTTCGGGATGCATTGGCTGCTCAACGATCACGTGTGGGTTTTCCAATGCCCAAATCCTGCAGTTTGCTTGTTTACATAGCCCCTTAGGTAAAAATGCGCTTCATTGGAAAAGATAATTTTTCGCCAAAATTCACCATCGGCTTCCAGCTGCTCTAAAGCTCAATTAGCGATGTTGTATCGAAGTGGATGAACAACTCTCTTCAACTGCTGTATTATTTGGACCGAATAGGCGAATAAACCGATGTCTCTATGCAAAATACGCCTCATTGTAGTGCGACTAATGTTTAATTGCTAAGAGCGATAACGAGCACACTACGAGCTGCAGCAGCAATATTCTCGGGTGTACGAATCGAACGAGCATGTGAAGCTTTAGTGCGATCAACCAACAAACCAGTTTCACGAACTTTGTGCACAAATTTCTTCGGAACACTTGCATTTGGTGCACATTCGCGACCGAATTTTGTACGCCATTTTCGCACTGATTTTGCAATACACGAATTACATTCAAAGTAAATTTTTAACATTTCCCAACGTTCATCAAGTGTATAGCGTGCCATTTTGTTAACCAGGTTTTGTACACTGAAGAATTGTCATACACCAGATGTCAAATATCATGACAGTAAAAATAATGTGGTAGTTGAAAAAGATTCCAAGAGATGGCTCACCCTTTATAACAGCATTCAAAATTCTTTTGATATTTTTAATTGTAACTTGTGACAGTTTTCATCTCGCATATTAGAATTATTATAAAATTTGTTTTAATTTTACGATGCGATTTTTTTTAAATTTAATTAAATATTGTATTTTTGCTTATTTGTAAGTTAATTTCTTTTGTTTATTTTTAATTTGCAATATTATTTAATTTATACTATATATTTTTTCCTTATAATTGGAGTAATCTGTTGGGAAATAAATTATTATTATTATTATTATTATTTGTTTTTCAAGCAGTTCAGCTTGAGCTAAACATTTTCAAAAATCTTATAAAATAACACAAAACGACGACTATGACAAAAAATTTAAAGACCAAATTGACAAATGGTATGAAGATTTCAAAAACTCCCAAACTCCACTAATCCCAAATGACGAAATAAATGAGGACGACTATCACGAAATTTTAAAACGTGGCAAAAATTTAGCTCCATTTTATGATGGTATTCCCAGGCTCACCCTGAAATCCCTCATTCATTCCTACATAATTAGAATATTTAATCTAATATATGTGATTAAATATTTCATTTTTGATATTATACTCAAAAATACTACATGAATGGGAAAATTGAATAATTACCTGTATCCCCAAATCTAATGCCGATCCTTTCTTTCCTATCAATTACCGCCCAATAACCCTACTTTCTGTTCTTGAAAAAATGTTTGAAGCTCTCCTTAAACGCAAAACAATGCCGTCTATTTCTAGTTTCATCAGTATCAGTTTGGCTTCCTAGAACACAAATGCATAACCCTCCCACTAGCTATTCTCTCTTCTAATTGCCAAACAGCCCATCTATTATATCTCCTAAACAGTTTCACACAACCGCTCCCTTCAGATCAAACACCTCAGTTCCCTTTCTAACTCATTTTCTCCAGAGCAAGGTCTACCTCAAGGCTCTCCTCTTTCTCTGTATTCTTTACAATCTCCTGGTGCACTATATCTACCATCCCAATCCAAAATATTTCAATAAATCCGCCCATCCGCTTCTTTACATCGATAATACTGCCCTAATTACACACGCCCCCACTCTCCCCAAAGCCCTCAGCAAAATGGCGCATTTCCATAGGAATATGTGCTTCATCTATTTTCCCACATTAACTGGACATAAATATAACAAATTAAACAATTATATTTCTTATAAAAATAAACGTTTGTAAATTATAAACAAACTCAATTAATAGGCTAAAACTTAATTTAAAAATTTATTAACCATTGTATTTAGATTAATAACAGCTATATGAATCCAACTATAACTGTTTATGAAAAGATCGAAGTTCGAAGAAGTTAAGAGACAATCGGAAATATGCCTACTTAGAGGTTTATTACTACAATTTAATTTGTTATCTTTTTGAAGATGCTTCCACTTGAAGCCAAACATTTATCATTCCTATCAGATGTATGCAAATAATATAGCTATTAAAAGGTTTATACAGAAAGCACACATTAAATAAATTCCAGCTAAAAGTAATGTTACTAATTCTAACGCAATATTATAATATAATAAAATATTATATTAATCATAATAATGGTTGCGACCGTTACTATGTGGTAATTCATGATAAACACTAAAATAAAACACTTACTATGTTTTTACCACTAAAATTTATTGTAAAATATATAAAATAAGTTACAACAACACACGACTTAAGTTTCGACTTTTAAAGGTCATTATCAAGTGCACAAATTAAGAAGAAGGTTACATTTATACAAGTACAATATTGGGAGAGGGTAGAAAAATTAATATGATGGGAATAGCGAAAGATGGCGGGTGACGAAAGTGTTGATTCCGATCGCTCCGCAACTAACAAGAAAGTGCTTATAAGTAAGCGGTGCTCCTGTGGTTATACCGCTAAATCAGGGGTTCAATGTATCGGATGCAATAGTTTGTATCATCCAAGCTGTGTACATCATGTGAAAGAGTGCTGCAATATACCACTAGCTGTTCCTAACCTGCAACCTCGAAGCCCGGACGTAAATATTGCCCCTTTCGAAAATAAATGTGAGTTTTCAAAACATTTAGTCAATGCATATATTGATCTAATAGCTGAACTTAAACTCTCCAATAAGTTGCTATTAGATAAAATCGACTCTCGAGAGAAAGAAAACAGCGCCCTAAAAGCTAACAACAATATGTTTGCCGAAACTATAAACAAACCAGAAGATAGGTTGGAGAAATGTAATTTAAACATAGGCAACCCTATTAGTAACGAGGTACCAACGATAACAATTGCTGACAATGTACCCGGCCCGTGTAAAACTGCGGCGAAGAAGCTTCTCACTCCGTCCACATCAGAAGAGAAATGGACCGATGTTGTTGGAAGAAACAGACGTACACGCACACGCGTTCAATCCATCAGCCAAGAGAGTAAAGCAAAATTACCTGCACCGAAGAAAGGTAAACAGTTAATAAGAGGAACCGCATCGTGGGGTGATGATAACTTTAGCGTAGCTAGTCAAAAAGCCTGGCTACATATTGGACGCGCAAAACCAGAAGCTACCGCAAAACACATCGAAGAATTCCTAACTAAGAGATTCCCGGGACGCAAATTTATAATCGAGAAAATAGAAGCAAATAATACAGCAAATTCGTCATCGTTTAAAGTAGGAGCGGACTTTGACCTGCTTAATGAACTTAATGTTCCTGACTTATGGCCCTCAGGTATTACAGTAAGGCGTTTTAATTTTTTTCGACCCTCAATTAAAGCCGCGACACGAACCGAATCACGTGGAAAATAAATATTTTAGATTATTCCATACAAACATGCAATCACTTCGTAATAAATTAAATGAAATTGATCTATTTATTAAATCTCAACCAGAGATCATTGATATTATTTGTTTCACTGAACATTGGCTGTTATCTGAAGAAATAATGTACTGCAAACTTGAAAATTATACTGTGGCCTCAAGTTTCTGTAGGAATAGACCCTACGGAGGATCTATGATAATGGTACGCGATAACCTACCGTTTAAAGTGCTTGATAATGTAGTTAGAATGTCTATTGAAAATTTGTGTGAATTTAGTTCCTTAGAAATACCATCACTTCATTTGAGCGTGCTCTGTGTCTACAGAGTTCCAAACACTGACTTTTCTCATTTTTCTCAATGTTTATACAATACGATTCTGCTCCTAAAACAGAAATTCGTTATTATTGTCGGTGATTTTAATGTACGGTTCGGTACTAATGATACAAATTATCTTCAACTTAAAGATCTAATACAATCATTCGGATATGATATAACAATTCACGATCATACACGACTAAATAACTGCCTAGATAATGTGTTAGTGAACAACGCGATTACCCAAAATATAAAATATAATTCAACTGTCATTAGCACTGGTCTATCTGATCATATGGGACAGATAATATCCCTAGAAATGTTAAATAACAAACAAATTAGCTCTAAAATCGTTCAACCTATAACAGAAAGCGGCTTAATTAGGATTTTTCAAATACTTGACACGGCAAATTGGAGTTCGGTCTATAATAGTAATGATGTTGACTTATGTTTTGACAATTTTTTATCAATTATTCAATCTGCTGTCAACCTAGCGTTCCCAAAAAAATTTATAAAATCGGATTGTGGGCCGGGCAAGATTAAATGGTTTGATGATTATTTAAAGCGAATGCGTGAAGATTTAGTATTTTTAACAGACCTAAACAATCAATATCCGCATCTAAAACTATCTCAAACTGTAAAAGAAATAAAAAAACGTTACAGGGCAGAAATTGTAAAACGAAAGATCTCAGCCACAGACCATTATATTTCAAATTCCAACAATATGGCTAAGGCAATGTGGAACCTTTTAAGGGTGAAGCTAAAATCTAAAACACCTTGTGATATTGACTCCGGTGATTTCAATGAATATTTTGCTACTGCAGCGAATAAAATTGTAAACATGTTACAATCCGAAAATATACAAAGTGTCCGAAATAATAGTGGAGAAACTTTAAAATCCCCATCGGCAAACATTACTTTCAAGATCACTCAAGTCTCTCAAATTGAAATCAGAGACATAATAAACAAATTATCAAACTCAAATAGCCTTGATGTCTATGGTTTAAACAGCAAAATTATTAAACATATCAAAAATATTTTAATCCCACATCTCACAAAATTGATCAACTTAGCCATAACTAATAATATATTTCCACGAGCACTTAAAATATCACGTGTTGTCCCTATTTATAAAAAAGGTGACAAGTCAAATAAAAACAATTACAGACCAATTGCCATCATCCCTATACTTGGGAAAATATTTGAACAGGCCTTAAAACTGCGACTCGTGAAATATTTCGAGCAAAATAGCTTAATTACAAATGCTCAATTTGGCTTTCGGGAGAACATGACTACGGTAACTGCCCTTATAGAGTTTATAACCTATATATGTTCGTGCATCGAAAGTGGTCAATATGTTAGTGCTCTTCTGTGTGACTTAACGAAGGCTTTTGACTGTATATCCCATAATAAATTATTAAATAAACTAAAACATTACAATTTCAATGATAATGCATTAAATTTCTTTGAATCATATTTCACTGACAGATGTCAATATGTTGACATAAATAACAGCAAATCGCAATTGCTGCCTATAACACGGGGTGTATTGCAAGGATCCGTTCTGGGTCCTTTCCTTTTTATTATATACATAAATGACCTAGAAGAACATATAAATCCAACAAACTTAATAATTTTTGCTGACGATACATCTGCTTTAAATAGTGATAGTAATATTGACTCATTATTACTAAAAACAAATGACACAAAAAACGAGCTTAAAGCATGGTTCACTGAGAATGAATTATCTTTAAATGAATCCAAAACGCAGATAATTATTCTTGGAACGCGTGCAATGGAACCTCATTTTAAGGAAAGAAAAGGAAAGCTTCTAGGTATCAGCTTTGAACCAACCCTCACGTGGTTCAGTCAGTGTGATGAACTTGCAAAAAAATTGGTATCTCTAATCTATTTATTTAGAAATATAGACGCATCCGAGACAGTATTGATTAATGCTTATCACGCCCTATTTCATTCCAAAATGAGCTACGGCATAATAATATGGGGCCATTCCACTCATGCAGACAGAATTTTTGGTTTGCAGAGAAAAATTATCAGGATAATTACTGGGGTCCACTATAGAAAAGACACTAAAGACATTTTTCGAAGATTAAAGATTCTAACATTACCTGGTGTATATATCTTACAAACTCTGCTGTACGTAAAACCGAATCTGCATAAATACGAATCAGTAAGTGATTTTCATAACCATACGATAAGAACTGGACACAATCTACATATCCCTTTTACTAGACTGAACCGAACTCGTTGCGGTGTCAATTATTACGGATTAAAGTTTTACAACTGTCTTCCCTTAGAAATAAGAAATCTTCATAGCATTAAGTATAAAATGTATCTAAAAAAACTATTATTAGAGAGATGCCCATTTAGCATAGATGAATTCTTTAATTATAGATTTTAAACCCTGTCGTTAGTATAAGTTTGGACGAGTGTAAATATTTTGTAAATATCGAGCACAATAAAATACTATTACTATTACTATTACTATTACAACGGATTAGGCGTCATTAAGAGATTACAGGTTTCTGAAAAGAGGTGTGTATATTAGATCGGTCTGCTCATTTAAAAGGTTTACAAGGGGATTATTATTAAGTTTAAATATTTCTGCGGATTCTAGGAGATTAAGCTTAGCACCTTTCGGACAGGAGTGTAAAATTTTAATATTATGGATTTCTGGGAAAGGATGATTACAGTCGCTGTAATTAATCGCTGGATGATTAATGACGCCTAATCCGTTGTCGCTATTCCCATCATATTAATTTTTCTACCCTCTCCCAATATTGTACTTGTATAAATGTAACCTTCTTCTTAATTTGTGCACTTGATAATGACCTTTAAAAGTCGAAACTTAAGTCGTGTGTTGTTGTAACTTATTTTATATATTTTACAATAAATTTTAGTGGTAAAAACATAGTAAGTGTTTTATTTTAGTGTTTAATATTATATTATAATTAATGGCAATTGCTAATATTTTATTTTCAGAAATTCATTCTGAACCTTCTCCAATGCAATATTTAAACAAAGCTAATGAGAGCACAAACTCAGAGTACAAGAACTTTCAAGATACTAACAGAGAAATTAGATCAACCTTTATCATTGGCTTGTTTCTTTATTGGATCCTTGAGATCTAAATGTTACTGATTTCCCTCTTAATATATTAAGAGAATTTCAAATAATTTAGCAATTGGTAGCTCTTCTATAAAACATGGACAATCGAATATATAATTACACATAAACCTAAGATGAATACTATGAAGAAAATCGTTTACATAAAACATTGGTTGGTTTTTCTAAACAAATTTATCATTTAGGCGAAAATAATATCAAACATCATCAGGTATGTTGTCTGAAGAATATTACGTAAATGTATTTGCATAAGGTCGATTTAAAAGTACAGCTAGAAGGGAAAGAGTAAGGTCGCGATTAATTATAAATTTTCCTTTGAATGGAAATTCAAAAAAAGTGATTGAAACATTGCTGGAGACTTTGCGAGAAATATAATTAAAATTGCTAAAAATAACCGTCATTTTATAAACATCAAGCTCTCAATGTAAGTGATTAAAATGAACACTTGTTATGATGATATATCAAGTTTAACATATGACCCAAGTTCAGCAATTTAAGGAGTTGATCAAACACTATGTACCTATCTTATACTGGATTAAAAGGATAGACTAGAAATATTTAACAAGATTATTAATGATAATGCTTAACCAATTAGACATACAGCGGAGAGGCTTTCACTAGCGAAGTGGAAGGAAACAAAAATATAATACAAGAAATGGAGAACCCGTCAATGAGCTTCGATAATCTTTTTGGATGGAAAACAGGATATACGCATTTTTGTGTTAACTAAAGACAAAAAATAGTTATGAGATAGCTGCTTAAATAGATGACAGTACAACAGCATATTGGTTCGATTTGGTTTCTATTTTTTTGTGTTCCAGTTTTTAACATTTTATGACTTGCACTATTATATACCGTTTTAAGGTATTTATAATTGTTAGATGTGTATTTTCTATACTTGTTATTATATTTTTCCAAAATTTGTATATCTAAGGTGTAAACGTCTGATTTTATAATTTCGTCTATATCAGCAACGGTTTGTGTTACATCATCGAGCGCTTCTATTTCTTTTCTGCGCAGTTTCTTAATATGAGTGTATAATCTATCGCCATATTTTACAATCCAATCTACTCTGTGGCATGTGAACTGTGATAATCCGTACATGGCTGCGAAAGCAATCGCTACTAATGAAATTCTTCACTTTGTTTTTCTCTGTTTGTTTCCGGAAACATAGCATTATTTATATGTAACTTTCCTCTTAATATCTATTCTCCTCTAGTAATCTCTTTAAAATTATGCCAATCTCCTGAAATTGGATCCTCCTTAATTCCTGTCACTGGATAAAATGTTTCCTTAAGATCAGGTTCGTTACTAAGGTGCACTATAGTGATTTCAAATCTGTAATTCTCTCTTAATTTAGGCGGATTATTGCCCGGAATATGTCTAATTAGCAACTTCAATTTCGAAAACCATATCACACAAGCTTTCCCCGTTTTGGCTTCTAGGTTATCCCAGTACTCCTGTTGGTGCTTAGGGGCACGCTCTTCCTCACCATCTTGCCCACCAATTTCCCTACATTATCTTTGAAATAACTCGCTACAGCGTCTAAGGTGAGTAGTTGTGGACTTTCTCCAGGCGCCGCCGGCTCTTTATCAAGGGCAATTGTCCCAATTTCTTCGTCAAAATCAGTGTCATCCTCATAATTGTATTCCTCATCTTCAATCATTGGTAAGGAAGAGTGGAGTGTTTTGGGCTGATTTTTTCTTTTGTTTTAAATAACATGTTTGACAATTTACAACTAGCTTTTTCGGAAAATGTGAGCAATTTTTTCGTTAGTTTTAGCGTAATAAGTGAGTGTAGTAAGTGATTGTGTATTGGGTGTTGGGATTTTTGGATAGATATAGGTGATTGTGTTTTGATATATCTTTTTATTAATTAGATTTTGAATGAGGCTAACCGGGTATCCGTGATTTTTGGGGGATAGTGGAATTAAAAATGTTCCATGAATCTTTGAGTGATATGCGGCTAGTGAGGTTATGTGACAGCGGGTGTTTAGAATTATTAACTTAAATAGGAGGCCTTGCCCTGATCCGTTCTGGCGTTGTCTAAATTTCTTAGTTAGGACTAGTCTGGTGGTAGCAAGTGCTATCAGCATCGGTCGTTTCCGCTGCCTATCCACATTGTCTACAAGTGGTTCTGTCCACTGTACACATCTCGTGAAGATGGTAATTCACTCCAAGGAGACCCATGAACAGTCGTATCTTGATTTTAGTTAGACGCAAGAGCTGAGTAACTCTGCTTGGCGTGAGGCCAATAAATATTTTGGATTACCCTTGACCTGGTGCGTTTATCCAGTGCCGTGTTTTGTACTTTTTTACAACTGTTGGATCACTCCCTTGTTATGTGTTTTTGATAGCCCACATGTAAACTATGGTCCGATTATGGTAATCGCACACACATTAGAGTAAGCTTGTTGCCCTTAACCAATTGGCTCAAAACTTGTTTACATTTTTGAGGTTTTGGAATTGAAATTGTACGCTTTGAGGTTCTTAAGGGCTGCCTGACTGTCTATTGTCTCAAATTGTAAGGTTGGTATGCCTTATCAGAGAGGAACTAACTTTTTGTATTTATGCCCGCATATGCCTATGCCAAAACCCGTTTCCATTTTTGATGCATTTATATACCAGATTACAGAGTTGTTTTTTAGTTGTTTTTATTTGATTCAGGCTGTCAATAATCGCTTCAAAACACATTTGTAGGAACTGTGCTTTAATCAGATTCAGCCCAAATATATGTCCTCTATCACACCAGTCCAGTCTCATCGCACTTATTAGATCTTGTTTTCTGCTTTGTTCATGCAGGGAAAGTAGGTCTAGGAAACCTTAATTTGCTTCAGAAAGTATATTGTGCATAACCCCCATGATACCTGTGAAGGCTTTGAAGCTTCGTTTGTGGCATTGATTGTTTAGTTTTGACCTACTATACTAGCTACTATAGCTCATATGTAATAATGGGCCTTAATACCTTAGGCAAATCTATAGTATCTGTTTACGCCGATTTCACGTTTTTTTCATTGTTTTGTGTGTTTTCATGTATGTATAAAAAAAATGTAAATGTCATTGTCACAACCGTTTTGCTTAATTTTCTGGTATTAGTAATTTTCATTAAAGTCGCGAGATCCGCGCATTACATGGTCCTTCGAACCGGATAAGTTACAGTTAATTACGAACATAGTGCAAATTAACAAACCCAGTGAATTTCTCTCGTGAACCATTTTGCTACCGAGCAAAAGGTGGTCTAATATTCTAATTACGCGTGCAACAATTCCAACAACTTGCCGTTTTTGTGTCTCGTGAGTGCGCAAGTTGGTTGTCGGCCGTACACAAACGAACAATATTAACCGAGCTTTCTTACTTTGTGCAACACATCTCAGTAAGTCAACATGTCTGCAGCAATTGTAAAGAAACTGCAATGGCAGATGAAGAATATCATCAAAAAAAAGGAAAGGCTCCAGAAACGGCTTGCGGAACCCGAAAATGATGAGCAAATTATTTTGAAGCTCTAGAACGACCTTGTTCCAGCCCGAAAAGATCTAAATCAAATTGTGATGGAAGTTTTCGATAACGACATCGACTCCATGGCAGACCAAGAAACATTCGACGACGACTATTTCACAATCGAGTGTGAGGTAGACAAAATAATTGCTAAATTGCAAGCGGCGACTCAAGCCAATAGCGCGTCTTCGCCGTCAAGACATGAACCCCAAGTGCGACTACCGGTAATCGAGTTACCTACGTTCAGCGGAAACTACGACGAGTGGCAAGGATTCAATGACGCTTTCAAGAACCTCATCCACGACAACACTACGCTTGGAAACGCACAGAAATTCCACTACTTGCGTAGTTCGCTCAAGGGAGAAGCCGCGTTAATGATCAAATCCGTGCAAATGTCAAGCGACGCGTATCAACTTGCCTGGGACCAGTTAGTGAGCCGCTACCAAAACGAACGGTTTGTAATCAAAAAACATGTGCGATCGCTAATTCACCCGCCGACGGTCAAAAAGGAGAGCGACACGACCTTTCGGCATTTAATCGACGTCGTTGCGCTAAACCTCGCATCGCTTAAGGCTATCAATCGGCCGACGCATGCCTGGGACGATTTACTGGTGGAAATCATCGCCGAGAAGCTAAAACCGGAGCTGCAGAAGGATTGGGAAGGTGAAACCTGCTCTAAAACACCGACATATTCAGAAATGCAGGAATTTCTTGGAAAAAATGCAAACAACTGGAAGCGATAGATAGTGAGCGTACAACAATGGTGCAGTTTCCGAAAGTCAAGTCGCTGACGGTTAAATCGACCGAAGAAAAGTGCGTGTTTTGTGACGGTTCACATGTGCGATACAAGTGCCGCGTGTTTCAAGGAAAATCGGTAGAACAGCGGATTGAAACGGTGAAACAAAAACATCCGTCTTTCAACTGCCTGGGGAGCAACCACACTGCAAAATCATACAAATCCGGAAACTGCCGTGAATGCAACAAATCGCATCATATGTTACTGCACAAAGCCGCGACGCCGCCTACGTCGAGTAACAATGAACCCTGAAGTAGTGAGGCCGCGTCACTTTCAACACTCTCGAATCTTCCACCATCTGTGCTACTGTCAACCTGCGTGATTAACATAAGAAACCAGCGACGAAAAATAATACAGGTGCGTGCTTTGCTGGATTCCGGGTCGCAGGTGAACATAATTACGGAGAAATGTGCTGCGAAAATTGATTTGACAAGGCGCTCCTTGTCAACGCCCATCGTCGGAGTCGGAGGCTCAAGAACCGACATTAAACAAATGGGAACATTTGTTGTGCAATCACGTGTGTCCGATTACAATACACCAAAAATGGTGATGTGGCCATCATAGTACTTTCCCTATATTTTACTCGAAAACTATGAGGTTTACGTAAAAATTTTACTCTTAATAATTTGTGCACTTTTGAATTCTCTACAATTATTTGTTATATAAATTTTATGTAATTGCCACAGTTTATTAGTAATTGGCACAAAATGTCAAAATTTTCAATTTTTATTTTTTTTCTCGAAAGTTAAAAACTTTATGAAAAACATGTTCGAATAAAACTTGTTTAGTTTTTTATTGTCTTTAACTTTTGTTTAAAACGTTTTTTAAAATTTTTCATATTTAGAAAAATATCACCGAAAAACCAAAAAACGCCTCGAGTAAACATCCACTTCCGGTTTATGAATATTTACCAAAAGCTTTTCAGCTCCAGTTTTTAACGATAAAACCTTAAGTTTTAAGTTTCATCTCAATAGGATCTTTCGTTTTCGAGATACAGCGCCCACAGACATTTTCTCGCACGAAAACAATACTTCCCCTATATATACTATATAGGGAAAGTAATGAACGCGTTAATAATGCACAAAATAACGGATAAAATTCCGAATCATAAAATGGATATCCCGGGATTAACGCCCCCCGCGGCGATTCAACTTGCCGATCCGTCATTCCACAAACCGCAAGAAATTGACCTGCTCATCGGGGCGAGCCTTTATTATACATCGTAAACGGGCGTCACCTCCCCATGGGTCCATTGACGCTAATAAGTACTCACTTCGGCTGGATAGTTGCAGGTCTGTTACCGCAGGTGCAAACCACCCACTGTGCGACGGTAGGTTTCGTGGGCCTCAACGAACTAGTGCGCGATTCTGGGAAATCGAGAATTTCAAACAAACAACAAGTACATACGAGGATCGTGAATGTGAGAAACATTTTGAAAAGACAAGTACGAGAATGCCTTGTGGTCGGTTTGAGGTGGCCCTGCCCTTTAAAACCGATGCAAAAGGGTTAGCAGAATCCAGTGTATCGGCGAAATTTTTCGCGCTGGAAAGAAGGCTAGCTAAACAGCCGGAAGTCTACGAATCATACCGTGAATTTATGCGCGAATACAAGGAATTGGGCACATGTATCCAACAAGTGGGGATGTAACGAACGGCTACTACATGCCTCACCACTGCGTAATCAAGGAAGATAGCCTAACGACGAAGATCAGAGTAGTTTTTAATGCATATGCGCCGTCAAACAACGGGACATCATTGAACGACATGTTAATGGTTGGCCCCACCCTCCAAGATGACCTGTTCTCCATAATGCTGCGCATGAGGACGAAAACATATGTGATCACCGCGGATATCACCAAGATGTACCGTCAGGTTAGCGTTCGGCAACAGGACCGGAAGTACCAGCGGATTTGGTGGCGTGAACATCCAGAAAACAACCTAGTGTCATATGAGTTGGCCACGGTCACATATGGAACCGCTCCCGCAGCATATCTGGCGATTAAATCAGTGCGCGAACTCGCAAAAATTGAGAGCAGTAATTTTCCGGTCGGCAGCGAAGTTTGCTTAAGAGACTTTTACGTTGATGATCTAATAACAGGTGGGAATTCGATTGAAGAATTGACTGTTATTCGTGACGAAGTTTCCACTCTTCTCGGAAAAGGTGGATTCGAACTTAAAAAGTGAGCAAGCAATAACCCCGCCGTGTTTGAGTGCTTCCGCACGAACATTAATGACTCTGTAACAGTGCTGACTCGCGGGCTCAATGACTGTGTGACCACCCTCGGAACCGTATGGAACACTCATAATGACTGTCTAAGCTATAAGTGCAGTGAAATTTCCGCGCGCGTATTCACTAAACGGACAATTCTAAGTGAGATTTCCCGCATCTACGATCCGCTAGGATTAATCGGCCCGCTAATCATCACCGCAAAAATCTTAATCCAAGATTTATGGAAGATGAAGTGCGGATGGGACGATCCTCTACCTGCCCTGTACCTCGACAGGTGGACACGGTTTGCTAATGAGCTGCAACTGATGAGGGACCTCGCTAATCCCAGAAATGTAGTTCAGGTAGGCGCTGAATCATTCGAGCTTCATGGATTCGCCGACGCCAGCGAGAATGCATATGGAGCATGTGTGTACATAGTATCTGTTAGATATGGACGAAAAACCTCTTCCCGCTTGTTGTGTGCGAAATCTCGGGTTGCACCGGTAAAGTCAACTACCATTCCCCGTCTCGAACTTTGCGCCGCGGTATTACTAGCCGAGTTGTGTGATCGCGTGTGTTCCACCTTAAACACTAAATTTGTGAGATATTATTATTATTCAGATTCTACAATCGTGCTTTCATAGATTAAGTCCGAATCGCGAAAATTCAAAACGTTCGTGGCCAATCGCGTAGGTGAAATCCAGACATTGAGTGACGTTTCCGATTGGTACCACGTCGCAACACATGAAAATCCCGCCGATCTCATTAGCCGCGGATTATCTCCGTCGGATTTAAACCATTCAACGTTGTGGTGGAATGGACCCGCCTTCCTGTTGAGTGAACAAGCCCCTGTCACATTTGTGCCAACTGCTGAACAGCCGGAAGTCAAATGTGGAATTATTTCGATTAAAATTGAGGACGTAATTCCAATCTGCTCATCCTTCCATAAAACAGTACGAGCAATGGCGTACATTCTACGGTTTAAGGATGCCCTAAGACGCCCTGCTATGAAGAGAAGTGGCCCATTCACCACCGAGGAGTTAGAGGCGGCAACCAACACTATAATCCGCCACCTGCAGCGATGCTCCTTCACAAATGAACTGGACTCGTTAACCAAGGGTGGGACAGTGCGAAATTCAAGCCGCCTTACCTGCTTAAATCCATTTATCGACACCGATGGAATTTTACGAGTGGGCGGGCGGTTAGTGGAATCGAGCATGCCTTTATCTCGTCGGTGCCCGATCGTATTACCAGGCAACCACCAGCTAACGAAGCTAATTATAAGGGACATTCATAATGTGCAATTACATACAGGAACTCAGGGAACCCTCGCCGCCGTCAGAACTAAATACTGGCCACTGAACGGCAGAAGCGTGACACGTGAAGTGGTTCGGAAATGTATTCGGTGTGTCCGCGCTCGGCCCCGATTCGACGCTCCGATCATGGGAGCTCTACCTTTATACCGAACACAGCAATTTCGCCCCTTTCTAAAATGCGGCGTTGATTACTGCGGGCCTTTTATTATTAAGGATGGTTCTCGTCGGTCTAAAAGAACTACGAAGGCGTATATCTGCCTATTAGTGTGTTTCGCAACAAAAGCCGCGCATATTGAAGTGGTCGCGGATCTCACCACGGAAGCATTCCTCGCAGCCTTCCATAGACTTATATCGCGCCGAGGATGCGTCGCTGAGATTTTTTCCGATAACGCTACCAACTTAGTTGAGGGAATTAGAAATTTTTCTTGGGGATGCTGAAGACGAGATAAGGACCGCACTCACAACCCAAAATATTAAATGGACGTTTATACCGCCGCGCGCTCCTCACTTCGGAGGCCTGTGGGAGGCCGCGGTCAAAAGTGTAAAACATCATTTACATCGAGTTGTCAGGAATGCTCTTCTGACTTACACAGAGCTACATACTCTCGTAACGCAAATAGAGGCTGTATTGAACTCACGTCCTTTGTGCCAGCTGTCTGAGGATCCGAACGACTTAGCTGCATTAACCCCTGGACATTTTCTCATTGGTGATGCAATCACCGCACCGCTCAACCACGATATAAGCGACGTTCCGGCAAACAGGCTGTCTCGGTGGCAGTTCGTGGAAAAGCTACGCCAACATATCTGGAGTCGTTGGCAACGGGAGTACCTGTCCGAGCTCCACAAAAGGACCAAGTGGCAGAAAAACACCGCTAACATCGAACCTGGACGACTCGTTGTTATCAAGGAGGATAGCATACCACCGCTGTTATGCAAACTGGGACGTGTCGAGGCTGTTCATCCAGGACTGGACGGAGTAATTCGGAGCGCGACTGTTCGCACCAATTCCGGCTCGTATGTGCGCCCTTCTGTGAAACTGTGCGCCGTTGATACAAGTGATAGTGTGGTGAATAATGTTTAATTGAATGCTTGGCATTCAATGGGGGGCGGGGTGTTTACGCCGATTTCACGTTTTTTCATTGTTTTGTGTGTTTTCATGTATGTATAAAAAAATGTAAATGTCACTGTCACAACCGTTTTGATTAATTTTCTGGTATTAGTAATTTTCATTAAAGTCGCGAGATCCGCGCATTACAGTATCAATGTAATTCTGCAGATAATTTTTTCTAGGTGCACATTCGAATTGAGTCTCCTATCTAGTATTAAACCTATATATTTCACCTAATCGGATAGTGCAATTTCTTGTCTTTTTACTTTGGATGCTTTGATATTCATCTTCCTACGACTAGTAAAAGTACATACCACCACATTTTTGTCAGGATTGACCTAGATGACTTCCCTCAGATATCATTATACTATGGGCTAGGGACGATATGATTTCACGTTATAACAATTGATATTTCGTCGGCATAACCTTCGGTGCAATAAACCTTATTGACAAATTTCGTCAGGAGGTCACCACTCTGATACATTCTAGCAGGAGCGATAGAAACCCGCCCTGCGGGCACCCTTTTGTTGTGTTTACTGTTCTGATTCGCTCTCTATTTGCGGTTTTCAAGTACGCCCTTGATTCATTATATTGTGGATATGTTGATACCCTTCTTAATAGCCCCTCTTTTTACGGTTTTGATACCTAATACAATTTTCTTGTGCGGTAGTAATGCTTCTATGCCTGCTGTGGGGCTACGAAGTGCATCCACGGTGGATTTGAAAGGTTGATAGGTAAACTGCTGCTTATGGAGCGGAATATAGGCTAGCTTAAAGTTAGATTTGTATTGGGTTGTCCGGAAAGTTCGTGCCGATTTTTAAGGAAAATTGAAACGCAGCTCATTCAAATTTTGGTATACATTTATTAAATTATATAGGTACCATTTTGATCCACAACCTTTCTCCATCTTTTATGTAAGTTAAGAATTCCGTCCTTCCAGAACCTCTCAGGTTTTTCAGCAAAAAAATTGTCTAAATAAGTTTTTATCTCAACCAAAGAGTTGAAATTTTTCCCATTAAGAGAATTTTGTAATGATCGGTAAAGGTGGAAATCTGAGGGCGCGAGGTCTGGCGAATACGGTGGATGGGGTAAAACATTCCAACCAAACTCCAAAAGTTTTTGTTGAGTTGTCAAAGACACGTGAGGCCGGGCATTGTCCTGATGAAAGACGACGTTCTTCCGATTCGCTATTTCTAGACGTTTTTGATCGATTACTGTCTTTAATTTCTGTAATTGAGAGCAATAGTTTTCCGAATTTATTGTTTCATTATTTGGTAAAAGCTCATAATAAAGGATTCCTTTCCAATCCCACCAGACACAGAGCATTACCTTCTTGGAATGAAGACCGGCTTTTCGTGTGACTAAAGGTGGTTCATCACGCTTTCCCCAAGACCGTTTAGGCTGAACATTTTTATAAATTATCCATTTTTCATCCCCTGTCACAAGTTGCTTCAGAAATGGTGTCTCCTCGTTGCGTTTGTAAAGCATGTCGCAAATGGAGATGCGATCCAACAGATTTTACTCCGTTAAATCATGCGGAACCCATACATCAAGACGGTTTACGTAGCCAAGCTTCACAATATGGTCGTGGATGGTTGATTTTAATTTATTTAGCATTCCTGCTATTTGACGTAATGTTGAGTGTGGGTTTTTCTTGATTTCTGCTTTAATCATATCGTCGTTTGTAGTGGACAGCCTACCCGCGCGTTCTTGATCTTCAAGGTCAAAATTTTTAGCTTTGAACCGAGCAAACCACTTCCGCATAGTTCTTTCGGCTACAGCACCTTCACCATAAACAGCACATATCTTATTTGCCGTTTGTGCGACATTTTTGTTCTTTCGGAAAAAGAAAAGCATTAAATGCCTATAATGCACTTTATTTGCTGTCATATTGAAAGGCGTATAAAACTGATAAAAATTAACGAATCATAACCAAATTTTTTTTTAAATATGGCCAGAATTTATCTCTTTTAGAATATGTACACATATCATTTGTTTTCAATACGTTTGCTATATTCAAGTCTCTTCTCACGCTACCTACTGAAAATCGGCACGAACTTTCCGGACAACCTATTAAATTAGCTTCAGATCAACAGATAGTTAACCTGAGAATGCGTCTTTAGCAGAACACTCAGACTTTCTTTAAGCCCCTCTTCATAACTCACATTCTGTTTTATAATTAGACTTATGGTGTTGGAGTAATCTTTTAACAGGACTTTGTGGAGCCTGTCTGTTGGGTTCGTATCAGTAACTCCCTCATAGAACGTTCTCCATGTATTCCTTTTCGATTTTCTCGACTTCTTATTATATTCCGGGAATATCTGTCAATATGCATCCCAGTTGCCTGTTTTCTTTGAAATGGTGAAAGTTTTCCCGGCTTGCATCTTTAGGCGAATTTAAGAAGTTTTTCACCTCTATTATTGGTTTTCGTTCATAACATATTGTGGGCGTACTTACCTCGTCTGCTATGGGTTTGCTTTGTTTTCTCAGAAAGTAGGCTAACGCCATGAAAACTTGCCTTTTGCCTTTCTTCGTGTGACCTCATACTAGGGTACATTTTATGTCCCCTTTAATGAATTCTAAAATTAATGTGTACTTCATGTTTTTTCTGAGCATTAGAACTACCATTGAAGTAATGCAGACCGTTTTATATACCAAACTAAAACTGTGTTGAGGTAAGCCCCTTATCTTTCTCTTATCCATCCAAGGCTCCTGCAGGAATCGTATGTCCAATTAGGCTTATTTGAATCGTCAATAAAGGGCACTTGCCGGTTTAGAGTAAAGGAGATTGAACTGGATACAGCATACGACCGTCCTTAGGCCGTTGGATCTATACGAGACTCTTTTTGAATATTCATATCACTTTGTTCCCTTCTACCATTGGGTTTTAGTTCAGCCTGGCCAAGTCGGTAGATTTTTTCTTCTTTTACATCCTGTAGCGAGCTGTGATTTCACCGATAGAGTGACCTCCATCTTGGGTCCCTTAAGGTTTCTCCTTGGTACCTTCCAGTCGGAAGTCTTCAGATAATTAAGGGCCTCAATCAGTGAGATTATCTTATCATACGTGTGAATATCACTATTGGGAAAGTATCCTTACCTTGGCTCCCTCTCACAGCTTGAGATGGGCCGATGCGCCCTGTGACACGGACAGCCACACTGGTCTATTTTTTAGTTTGTTTACAAAGTTATTTACCTGTTTCGATGATATTGACCTATTTATAGATACTTTAAAATATATCGTCTCACATTTCATGTTCTTACAGTTTGATTTTTGTTAATTATTCTACAATATTTTTAGTTCTATATATTCTGTGCGATTTTGCTTTACTTCAATTATTTTTTGTTATAATATGTTTATTTTTTGTGTTGTGTCTGTCAGAAAAATAATAATTTTTGTTATTTTAGTGGCATTGATTTTTCCGGAGTATTAAATAATATTGAATCAACTTTTTTAGATCTTTATTGTTAAATTCAGTTATTTGAGTTTACTTACATTTTATCTTAAACATTTTGTTTCAAGTTTTAATTTACTAATTTTATTAAATTGCATGCTTTTAACTGACTTGTTCAAATTAAAATTCTGCAGTAGCAAAATTGACAACTAAAGCAGCAGTACAATCAGACATATTTACACTACATATATTTCTGTACTAATAAGACAAATCAACCATTTATGTTTATCAGTCTGTATATGTGAATCTATTTTTAAAATGCCCTATATTTTAAAAACTATATTCCACAACTCGTTATTATTTTAATTTGTAAATGTATTGAGTTGTTTTAATTACGTGTATAACTATTTGTTAATGATTAGAGAGCGGACAAAAAAGCTTAAAAAATGTGAAAAAAAGCACTTAAAAAGGCACAAAATTTAGAGAGAAAAAAGGCATTAAAAAAGCATAAAAACAAGAAAAAAGCACTAAAGAAAACTATATTTTCTTAATATGTTACACGTTTTTCAACATGTTTTACATAGAAATTCTGCTTAAAACTAAAATAAACATACTTTCTTTACGCAATATATGATATTATGTAAGTATTTAAAAATTAAATTGTAATTTTGTATACATTTAAAAATATCTAAAATCTATTCATGAAAACAGTAGATCATTAAATGCTGTTCTAGGGGTTTAATTGTAAAAATTATTACTTCTGACGCTCAATAAATTTTTGAAAGTGGAAAACCTTCTCTTTATTTTAAATTATAGCTAAATCCATTTGAAAATTGCCATTCAAAATCAAGTTTCATTTATTTAATATTAAAAATCATTCATTTTCACCGAATACTTTCGATGTTATTTTGATTTCTTGACCAATGCGTCCAGGTATTTTCTAAAATGAATCTGCTTTTATAAAGATTTGAGTGTGTTGCTCACAAAATTTAAACGCGGTTTTATGTAACTAAATTGTTTTGAAGGAAGCTCTTGTTTCTTAAGCACTGTTTGACAGTTATTAACTGATTTGCTTGTCGTTTCGGGAAAGTTGTATATAACCTTATTAAATTCTTCAAAATTGTTCGCATAGTACATTGTAGCATATAGCCAAGTTCCCCATTTTGTTAGCACTGGTTTATGGGGCAGTGAGATATCAGGTAATGACTCCTTGAATAATTGCACTCACAGAAGAATATAAGAACTATTTTTCCATATTTAATTAAATATACAAATGGAAATTTCATTCTTATAGTTTCAGAAATTCGTTTCTATCCATGTGCTAAACGTGTACAATGCACAAAATGCATTATTAGGAAAAATTTTGTAACTTGGTATTGTCTACGGCAAAAATAAGCTTGTGAGTCCATCATTTATGAATTTTGCTATAATGTTATTATCAGTTTTCTTCAATTCTTTTGTATATATCAAAATACTATTGGTCGGATGTCTTCATGTTAAACTCCTATTATTAAATTAAACAAGCGTCTGTGATTTCATCCACAACAAACCACATATAATTATTGTTAATAATATCTTTAATTTTTTGTATGGTTTCATAGTACGCAAGAGCTACATATTTTTTTCTCAGGAATGCGCATTTTACAATATTTTCCCAAGAAAGATTTAAATGCATTATTTGGTAATTTTCTTAAAGAGATATTCGAATGTAAAAGTATTTTGCACAAATGTGAATTTAATTTAAATTATCCATCGTTTGTTGAAGATGATGCTAAAGATTGTGAAATTGTGCTGTTTTTTCTGTTCAGCTTTGAACTTTTTCAAACGTTCTTGATTTAGTGTTGTTATAACATCTTTTACATACAAGTCTTTACTAGCTAGGATGCAGTTGTGAACTAAAATAAAACTTACTATTTTTTAATAAAATAATGTATTATTTTCACTTGTTAATTCTGGAGAGTCTCTAATTAATTCTTGTATTGTGGTTTTCACCTTTTGCATTATGGGTTAAATATACATGTGAATTATATAACATAATTTATCTGTGATTCTCTAGGTTAATACGATTCACGCATATATTAATTTTTGATACATAAGCAAAGTTTTTGGAATGTCAATTCAATAGTACGGTTTATGAATGCGAGTTTGAATATGAAAATTAACGAAATCGATAATGCGCCAGTCGTCCCATCCGTATTTTACCGAGAGTAGAAAATTTATACAGTTGTAAAACACCTGATTATTAGCTATCACTTAAATTTGTTTACATTACATACTTACTGGGGCCCCTGTTTGGGCCTAGTTTAGCGACGTTTACATCCGGAAAATCATAGGTGTGATTCCTATGAAGCGTTCGTCTGTATTATCTGAATAATGAGACAGTCTATTATATCTACTTATTTAAAAACGAATCCATTGTAAATTGGTAATTCGTACTAATATTTATTAATAATAAAATTCATTATAATTATTGTATTATATTATGAAGATTTTAAACAATTATGTTGTCAAAGACACGAAGAAAATATGTAATACAAATATAATCTATAAATGATGGGATACAGATTTTTAAGAAAATTCTCTATATTAGCACATTAATTTAATATCAGCGTGAAATTTGTATTAAATGTTTTTTAAATGTTTAGGAAAATGCTCTAAATAAGCATCAGAATCTTAAAAAAGCATGAAAATAAGCACAAAAATTCAAAATAAGCACAAAAAGTCAAAATAAGCAAAAAAGCAAAAAAAAATCTTAGCGCCAAGTAATCACATTCTTCAAGATTCATATAGATATTTTGAATTTTTTCGATGCTATTAATATTATAGATAAGCATAATGCTAGAAATCCGCTCTCTATTAATGATAGTCAATGAATGGTATATTTATGGAAGAATGAATTATACAAATGTATATTGTAACTGTAATTTGATAAGTAAGATCGTTTAAAGGTATATTTGTCTTAATTCTTATCTTCTGATAGCTAAATTTATCGTTATATGACAGCATTAAAAATAGAAGAAGAAATATATTGAAGTGGTATTAAAAGAAAAAAATGCTTCTTTTCGTCTACTTTTTGATAATATGAAATAGTTGAAACAAGATGATTTAATATAAATATAAAGTACAACTGTAGAAAATTATCTCTTACTCAAGAATGAGGTGCAGTAGAATACTTGGTGTATAAAAATGAAGTGCATGTATCAATAGAATCGTACATTTAAGAGTTGGAATAGTGCATGTGCTATTAATTCTATTATAAATATGTATACTACTCATCAAACATAGTAAATTAGTGAATTTCATTACATTATTATTATTATTTTACAGTAAATCAAATATACGTTTATCCAGCTTATAACTTGTAATACATATTCCAATTATGTATTACAAATTAACTGCAATTGATCTTAGAAATGCTAGGAAATTGTTATATTCCGACCGCAAACATAATAACTATAAACTCAAAACCGCATCCAATCCTACTAATGGAAGTATCAAGTTATAGCAAAAATACATGCTGATACCATATACAGGTGCAATGTAAACAAAATTTAACTGTTACTAGAAATGAATGCATGAGAGAGATTGCATTTATAAATAATAATAATATACAACTTATAATAAGAAAAAATATCTAAATACTTTAAGCTTAAATACAAAGAAATATGTATATAAGACAATTTTATATTGGATTAATTATACATTGTATTTAATAAAAATAAGTTATATTGTGGATATTTTAGACAACGTATTTTATATTTTAAATTATAAATGAAAATTTACTTTCCTTTTCGAGAATAAACCTTATTTTAGTTATATTTTAATTGAAAATTATAGAATTAATTTGTAATTCATATTTACTTATGTAATTATTATATATTATTATGATATATAATAGAGATTAGTAGATACAGCTAAGACTTTATTCATATAGGAAGCGGGAAATACATATATAGTATTCGTCTGTAATTATTGCTAGGGGTGATAAACTTCCACTTAAAGAAATATAAAAACTATTTGTAAGGAATTTAAAATACGAAATAAAATTAATTAGTAGTAGTAGCTAGTTTAAATTGCCATTAATATGTAATCATATTTATCCTTAAATTAATTTTGGAATATTAAAGCAAATATATAATATAAAGTCTAAGTGATAAAATGTATTCATAGTTTACGGGAATAAATATATATATTTAGTCCCAGCTGTAGATAACTAAAGTAATACAGTGTAAAAACAAAATATTCATATTTTTCCCTTTTATTTAGAAAGGTCATGTCTTACATCATTTGTAGGGCACGTAACACGTGAGTAAACAAAAGTGGTCTGCTCATCGGAACTTAGCCTCGCCCCGTCTATATTGAGTCGCTCTGTTTTTATACTTGGCTACATTTTCGCAATTAACCACTAGCGAACGTGACCTGTTTACTCTAGCTAGGGCATAAATCTATCGGCGGTGTTTAATCTTGTCTGCAGACTGTAATATAAAAGGAAACAGAGTGAAAAACGTTTATACGTGATCTCTTTACGGTCATGTCAATGCATGTGTCTTGTCTTTTACGCGCAGAAATTTAGAAGTCGCTATAAATTGAAATTCTTTGTGTCGAAGGTTTATAATATTTTTGGATAAATATGTAAGAGTGATCTTATCAATGAAACGTAGTTAAAGTAGATTGCACAATAAATTACCACTTATTTGTCACATTAAACGCTATACGAATATTTAGTAACAATAAATACTTGCTGAATATTATCTTTAATCTTTAGTATTAATATAAATATGTAGATGGTTTAATAAAGATTAATAAGTGGAACTTTAAAACAAACTTTATTGATTTATCAACAAGATTCCAAAATGTATCACAAAGTAATGGCTTCCACCATCAATACTTAAGTGGTATAAAATTGCAACTGCATCTGCTTTAATATTGGTGATAAAATATAGCCCTTAAAATTACAAATATAATTAAAATATGACGGTATTAAATTTACTATTGGTATTACTACATAAAACATCTAATAGAATCCCTAGCTGTAAACTTATTACTATTTTCAAATTTGTATCGATATTCTAATTGTAAATTCCAGTTGCATATGTCTGGTTCTCGCACAACTGATAGTTTGTGGTTGATGTTTTTGATTAAAAGAATTACTTGCACATAATCTTATATTTACACTGTACAAAATATACAAGTACAAAATGTTTAAAAATTATGTGTTTACGTTGGTTGACAAAATGTGTAAGGTATTTACTGGATGAAAGCAAAATTGCAAGTGTTTTACTAAAACTAACTATTTACAAAAGTCACTAATTCTTAAAGATAGTGGGGGTGCGTTGAATGACGATTAAGGGACAGCGCATCGGACGGAGGTCACCAAAATATGCTAATGAGATAATGAATCGGACGCGCCGTATCGGGTATCGCAGATGTTGGAAAATACTTGGATTACCAAATCTGCTTCTCAAGCTACTATTATTTTAAATTATGTAGATGGGTACATACGCCCCCAATATAATAGAAAAATGTACAAAAGATTAATAAACTAACTGTGATACTAAACTGGAAATTTTGAAATAGAGTTTGTTATTGCTACTAAATTAAAATAATCCTATTGGCAATAAACTAGACATAAAAATAAAATTTACAATTATGAATAATATATACAACTTAATAAAATAAAATTAAGAAACTGTGAGCTTCAACATGCCGCCGTCCTTGAAATTCGTACGTATGTCAAATATCTTTAGTTGTCAATGCCATCAATAGGTAAAATTGACATCTTATTCACTTCACGTTTATAAACCCCACTTGAAATTTTGACTGAGACTACGCGGATAACGTTGTCCTCTCCAGAGTGGATGTCGACTACTCGTCCGATGTTCCATTTGTTGGGTGAGCAAATGGAAAGATGACCATATCTCCAGTTAGTTTGAGATGGATTTTTCTTCCCTTGCCCTTTGGCTGCATCGTGACGAAGTATTCGGCTGACCAGCTCTTCCATGTTAAGTTAATTGTTGCAACAGTTGGAAACGATTCAATCTGCTTTGTTGAAGATGAGTACAATCGGGATCTGGGGTAGAGATTATTGATCGTCCAATTAGGAAATGTGCTGGTGTGAGGGGTTGTAGGTCATTTGGATCACTGGAGAGTGGAGAAAGTGGACAGGAATTTAACACACTCTCAATTTCTATCAAAACGGTATTCAGTTCATCATACGTGAGAAGAGCATTTGCAATAACCCGTTTTAAATGGAATTTGACTGATTTAACTCCAGCTTCCCAAAGTTCACCAAAATGTGGTGCTCTAGGTGGAATGAAATGCCATTGTATTGCCTGACTAGTGGTGAAATTTGTGATTTTTGTTTAAGCGTGTCACTCTTTAAAAGATCGTACAACTGTTTAAGTTCAGTGTTGGCACCAACAAGTATTGTGCCATTATCTGAATACAAATGTTTAGGTGCTCTACGTCGAGATGTAAAGCGTCTCAATTCTGCTATGAATGATTCACTGGATAAATCTGTTACTAGCTCTATATGAATTGTTTGGTTGTGAAGCATATGAATAACCAAATATAAGCCTTTACTATGTTGTGCTTTCGTGACTTCCTATCTTTAATAGGTAGAGGACCTGCATAATCCACACCACAATTGTAAAATGGTGGAGCAGAATTCACTCTTAACGCGGGTAAATCTCCCATAAACGGAATTATGAATTATAGCCGTTGGATTGGCTTTAAAACATATAATACATGTATGTACATAACGTCTACATGCATTGCTACCAGACATAATCCAATACTTCTTTCTTTGACTTGACAATAACATTTGTGGGCCACAATGAAGCAATTTCTTGTGTTCATTTGCAATAACTAATTGGGTGAAGTGATGATTAGTAAAAAGTAAGATTGGATGACATTCATTATACGAAATGTTCGAGTGATTTAATCGCCCTCCAACGCGCACAATACCATTCTTATCAATAGTAGGACTCAACGCTAATATCCTACTTTTGTTTTTAACGAAACCATTGGTTTTAAGATCCTGAATTTCATTTGAAAACATAGATTTTTGTGCAAACCTTGCTAATACATTAGTTGCCTGATCAAGTTCATTGATTGATAATTGTCGAATCAGACCAAAGAATATAGAATTAATTGTTAATTACAGAATTGTAACGAGTTTTGATATTAATTTGCCAAACAGTAATGCTCCATAAAGCTCTTAGCTGGGAAGTAAAATTTGTTTGAGTGGTGCAACTCTTGATTTTGAACAAATTAAATTTATAAATGATTTCCTGAATAATTACATATACGCACGCCCCATATGCAGCCTCTGAGGCATCACAGAACCCATGAAGTTCAATTTGTTTAATTGAAGGAGCTAATATGAAACGATTAATTTTGATTTCTGATATTTATTATATATCATTAATATATCTTACCCACATTTAGTGTATATCGAATGGTAGCGATTCATTCCAAGTAATGTTTGACTTCCAAAGCAAAATTGCAAGTGTTTTTCTAAAACTAACTATTTACAAAATCACTAATTCTTAAAGATAGTGGGTTAAGTGACGATTAAGGAACAGCGCATCGGACGAAGGTCACCAAAATATGCTAATGAGGTTGTGAATCGGACGCGCCGTACCGGGTATCGCAGATGTTGCAAAATACTTGGATTACCAAATCTGCGTCTCAAGCTATTGTTATTTTAAATTATGTCGATGGGTCCATAAGCCCCCAATATAATAGAAAATGTACAAAAGATTAATAAACTAACTGTCATACTAAAATGGAAATGTTGAAATAGAGTTTGTTATTGCTACTAATTAATTAAATTGGCAATAAACTAGACATAAAAATAAAATTTACAATTATGAATAATATATACAACGTAATAAAATAATATTATGAAGCTGTGAGGTTCAACACTAATATATGGAATAATTAAATGAAATGACAGGATTACAATGTGGGTCATTTTGTTTATTTGAAATTAATTCTTTTACTGCTATATTATTCATGAAACATGTATGTTACATCGCAGGGGTGGATTTGAAAATAAGAGACTGATTAAGTTATTATTGAACCAAATAGCACCCCTATAATTATTTGATTAATAAGACCCAATATTATTTTACTTTTATTATAGCAGAGTGTTCAAAATTAGGTATAATATTTTTATACAACTTCTTGATGTCATAGTTATCTATGGTGTTAAAATGAAAGAGATTAACATATACGAATGACTAGCGATGTTTAAATAAATATATTGCTTAATACAGGTTCGCTGATATGTATGGAAATGGTCGATTATCCCATAAGGTAGATAGCTAATGAAAAATGTTAAGATACTAAAGTTATAGGCAAAGATAAATTAAGTATATATATATCAGTCAAAAGTTTTTTTTTATGGAACCTTGTATATTATTCTATTTTTCAATTTATCTTGAAATTCTTGAAAATGATATAGTCATAAAGGTATACTCGACTTTCTGAGAGATATCGAACTTTAAAAATAATTTTATCTTAAATTATTCAAAAATGGTTGGCCATCAAGTTACCTTTCCATAACAACTCTATAAAAAAATCTAAAAGGGTATTGGGAGAAATTCTAGAAATTTCATGCCTTATCCTTTATTTATTTATTTATTGGCACTTTATCAGACATTCTTTACAAATATAATTTAAAATCGCTAAAACAGTAAACGAAATTATACAAATAATTTCGTCAACAAGTGGAAGAAATTGAAGAATGTTCTTCCACTCTAAGGTCCTCCCTTTCACTGTGTCATCATAGATGAACTCAGCTTCAGATACACATATTAAATGGATAAACGCTTATTTCTTCTGATAAAGGGATGAATTTAGACAATATTGCAAATCTTCGATATGTTTCGGCCTATTTTTGTATGACCCCACAGAAAATTGTCAAGCGGGGTCATATCAGGAGACCTAGCTGGCCATACAATTGTCCCCTGCATGCAATTTATTTATCAGGAGAGGTTTTATCTAGATATGCCCGTACCGCAAGTCCAAAATGTGGAGGAGCTCCACCTTGTTGAAACCAAATTTGTTCTGCCGGTCAATTGGGATTGTTTTTGTTCGGGAATAATATACTCTCGCAAAAGTAATAAATATCGCTCTTTTCCATTTATAAAATAAGGTCCTATGACGTGTCTATCAATAAAGCCTATTAACAAATCTATTTTATGAGTTATCCATTACTCCTATTAATAATTTGCATAAATTCCACATTATTGAAATAATCCAAACGATTTTTTCCAAAATGTGCGGAACAATAGGACGGGCCCTTTTCGGCGAACGAGGATAATTACCTCTTCCAGAAATTTCGGTGCCTACATGACCGGAACAATGGTGCGGCACCGTATAAAGCCAGGCTCTTGCCCTTCTTTTATATATTGTATATTTTCTCTGTCTATTCTTTCTATCTGTTGTAGTATATTTTCTTCTTCTGCGGCCCCATGTTTTAAGTTACTTTCTTTCTCTTGTTTTCACATCTAGCTGGTGCCCATTCGTTGACGTGGCGTGGAAGCCCAAGGAAGTAGCACTTGCGGGAAACTGTTTAATTGAAGCCTGCGGCTGTTAATTGATGGTGAGCCTCGCCAGGGACCCCTTGGCCCCCTCCAGTGCGTGTTGGTTCCAGAGAGTACCGCAGTGCTACTTTCTTGCCAGTCCACGAGGACGTCTTCCGCGTCTGCCGCTAACACGTCTTTGTCAAGGAAGTAGCAGTGCGGTACTCTCTGAGACCAACACTCGCTAAAGGCGGCATAGGGGTCCCAGTTTCACGCACGTGCTACTTACTTGAGCCTCTATGCCACGTCAAGGGATAGGAGGTCGAATTTCATGGAAAAGGTAATATTCTTCGTTCGCCAAAAAGGTTCCGATCTGTTGTTGCACATTTTGGAAAATTATCTCGTTTGGAATGTTTCAATAATGCGGAATTTATGCAAATTATTAATAAGAGCAATGGGTAGCTCATAAAATAGATTAAAATATAATTCCGCATTTGTTATGACGTTCAAGTACACTGACCGCCAGTAACAAACGGCCCCGAAAACGAGATAATTTTCCTAGGTGCATTGGCACGACGAGAACCAAGACGGTGGTGTTGTTCCTGATAGATAAGGCCTCTACGTAGAACGTCGGCCAGGGGTTCGAGACGGCTTGAGCTGTAACTCGATAATTGTACCAGTCCATTGTGGCGGCCACGTCATCGAGAGCTGGAGGGAACGCGGGGCGGCTAGAGCTGGCATCCAATCCATCGTGATCGGACACCGGTGTTGTAGTGAAGCACGGAGCGGCTGGATTGGAACTGACGGTTAAGGTCGTAGTTGGTGTATTCTACATGAAGGTTGAATCGGGTTGACGTCATTTTCGGTGAAACCTGGTGATCTGCCTCTTCTGGAACAGTTAATTTACAAAAAATAGATGAAAAAGTAGAATCGTTAAACAAATTACAGTATGAATCAGCGGGTGAGTCTACTCGGCCACTAGTTGGGAGCCAAATGTCATCGTGGACACAGAAGACGTTTCCGTGAACGCCTGGCAAAGAAGTAGCAATGCGGTACTGCCTGGAACCAACACGCGTTGGAGGCGGCACAGGGATCACTGGCAAGGTTCGCCATCCATAACAAGCCGACCAGGCTGACCATCGCTGATGGTAGACGACTAGTAGAGAGCGTCGCTCTGGGCCTGATTTTACACCATAACCATATTCACGTAATAACCATATTCTCACCATCGCCAGGAACAACGGTTTTTAAAAATTCTTTATTAGAAACCTGTTATTCAACAAACAACAAAAACAAATAATTTCAATGATTTTTCCTCAGTCTAGAAATCTCTCCCAGAATCCGTTACATCAATAGAATATCTAGAAAATATACCCGAAATGGTGACAAATACTTTACGTAGACTAAATATTAAAATTCAAACAATTCAAAAGATAAAACAAATAAGAACAAAGAATCTGGTGTATATTTATAAGCATGTGGAGATTGTTCTAAAGTTTACGTTGGGCAAACAGGAATAAGTTTTGGACGTATAAAGAACACGGATCTTGTATTTGTCAAGGAAAATCGAATTCAATCTACGCAGAACACTTAACAGAACAGGGCCACTCATTTAAACAAAATTTTAAAATTTTACATAAATAAAGCAAAGGTTTAAAACTAAATTTATTAGAGTCGATGTAAATCAATAAGTTTCGCAAACGAGGTGTTAAATGCTCAGATCGACGCCAACAATTCACAACTACTGTATATTTTCTAAACTTGTATCTAAAACTAATGTGTATCTGCACGTATGTTTATATTTTATGTCCACTTGTAATCTATTATATGCATTCGGTTAGTAGTAAACAATATATTTTTTCTATATTATATTGTAATATTATGGCATTTGATAGAAGTTGATATGGACAAATGACATGGGCATTAGTAATACATTTTATTACTTTCCCTATATAGTATATACAGGGTCCTGCAACAGTGCATTTAAAAAAATGTTTGCTTTTGTTATAACGCAAAATTGGGACACCCTGTATATTTGAAAATAATTTTACGGCATAGAGATTTTTAATTCAATTAATTTTTATATGAAACATTTTTTTCTATCTCTTACGAGAAAGGCGCTAGGAAAGCTTGACGCACTGTTGCAGGACCCTGTATAGGGGAAGTATTGTTTTCGTGTGAGAAAATGTCTGTGGGCGCTGTATCTCAAAAACGAATAATGCGATTGAGATGAAACTTTAAACTTAAGGTTTTATCGTTAAAAACTGGAACTGAAAAGCTTTTGGTGAATATTCAAAAACCGGAAGTGGATGTTTACTCGAGGCCGTTTTTTGTTTTTACGTGATATTTTTCTAAATATGAAAAATTTTAAAAAACAGTTCAAACAAAAGTTAAAGGGAATAAAAAACTGAATAAATTTGATCGGAATATATTTTTTATAAAATTCTTAACTTTCGAGAAAAATAATAAAAATTGAAAATTTTGAGATTTTTTGCCAATTGCTATTAAACTATTGGAGCTACATGAAATTTATATAACAAATAATTGTAGATAATTCAAAATTAAACAAATTACTAAGAATAGCCTTTTTGCGTAAACCTCATAGTTTTTGAGAAAAATATAGGGAAATTACTATGATGGCCACATCACCATTTGTTTTTATATATTCATTATTCAGAGGTATAATATTATCATGTGATTTTGAAATATAATTTATATTAGCCATCAGATTTTCTAATTGAATTTTGGTAGGTATTGAATTTAGATATTTCGGCATTTGTTTCAAAATTAACCGGGACAGATATAAAATACTGGATAATCATTCCCTTTATTATTCAATTAACCTTTGATATGGTTTCAAAATTTAGTATATTATCTAACCTTAAATCAAAAGGTAACATATTTCCTTTAATTTCGTAGAATTTAGTTTATAGTGAGTCTATAATACTAATGTATCGCATGTTATTTACAAAACATAATTGAATTTTCAATAAAATGCAAAATATTGTGTATTGTTGTATACGACAATACAATACCAATTTAATAAAGATGTCTTTTGTAATCAACACCTCTTGTTGATCGACTTCCTTTAGAAGTACGAGTAGTTACATAATTCTTGATTTAAATAGATCTTTATTATGTTTAATACTCTTTAGTGTTTTATTAAATTTATTTATAATTTCATTATTAAAGCTATAGCCGAATTTAATTTGATTTTAGATTTGATTTTGGTTAATTTTTAGGCTGTTTAACATATTTTCGAATTTAGTACCATCGTTAGCATCTTAATTTGCCGTGATTGTTTTAATTACGGTTCCTAGTCCGTTAATTTTTTTCTGTTTTTTTTTTATTGCTCTAAACTGTTCAAACTTTTGTTCTAAATCTCCTTTTATAACTTATTATATTTATATAATTCTGAAAATCCCTCTGGAATGTCGATATATTTTTTATTGTTGATAGTAGGTAATTATTATATACCGGCCTCCATAAGTAAAAGAACACCAAGAATTTGTCGCTTATTTTTTATGAAAATTTCAGTGAATACGCAAATAATCCACACTAAAAAATGACTAAAATTTCAACAAAAAATCATAGTAAGGTTTTGATCTATTTACCTTGGAGTATAAAATATAAAATTTACGTAGGCCAAACCGGACGTGCATTTGAGGACCGAATCAACGAGCAGAAAACCATACATTCAACCCAGACTTCAAGATTCTACATAAAGAAAGAAAAGGACAAAAACTAAACCTATTAGAAAATTTAGAAATTAATCGCTATCTACACACCGGCCATCTACTGAACGAACAAACGGAATTATCAAATTCCCCTCTACTAAAAATATTTTCACCCCCGCCAACCTGAAATAATATATAAGAAACAATGTATATTTTATTTGTATATTTACTTCACCTGAAGAAGCCACAGTGTGGCGAAACATTTGTAGTGTTTAATAAACCAATATTTGAAAATCAAACAATTGCGTTATCTAATATTAAGTATGGATTTCAACACCTAAATGCCTCATCAATCAATCAATTAAAATATGAAATAAATTTTATTGTTAATTTGTTAAATTATCTAAGCAGTGAGATTACAATTTTATCAAATCAGTTAATTGGTTCTCCATTTAAATCAAAAGATGCCCAGAGTTCGTCAGCGTGGTGTATTTCAACATAATCGGGCTCAGAGAAGCTGGTTTGTCAATTCGTGATATTACTCAACGAATTGGCAGAAGTGTCAGTACAATATCTCGATGTTGGCGTAGATGGACCAAGGGATAGGTTCAACGGCGGAGATTACGACCTGGGCGCCCTAGAAACACTACAGAACATGAAGATCGAGCTCTTGGGTCCGTCGCTGTCAGGGATCGATTTTTCATAAGAGCTATTGGAGACATCTGGAGAGGTTCAACTAACTAAGGAATCTCAATTCGATCAGTTTACCGGAGAATTCGATCATTTGGTCTCAAGTCGTACCGTCCTTTTCTTTGTTTACCCTTAACTCCTCGCCATAAGAGGCGCCGTCTGGAATAGTGCAATGAGAGACTACAGTGTGTACAATCAATATACACAGGTTATTTTTAGCTATAAATAGAGATTTCTTTTGTTTGTCCACGATGGTCATAAAATGGTTAGACGTCGCCGAGGATAACGCCATACAGCTCCTCTTGTGTTGGTTCGAGGACCATTAAACGCAAATCGCTACATTAACACAGTTATAGAACCAACATTAATGTCCTATCTGAGAAGGTTGGAAAACTCCATTTTCCAACAGGAGAATGCAAAGCCGCATACAAGAAGGGTTACTATGGAATTCCTGGTACCAACTAATGTTGATTTACTTCTATGACCCTCTTGTTCTATAGACTTATCACCTAGTGAACACGTATGGGATACAAATGGCAGAAGGCTGGGCCATCTTTAGCCACCCCCACCCACTTTACCTGATATTAGGATGCGAATTCAAGAAGTTTGGGATACAATGCCTGAGGCTGACATTAATAATTTGATTTCTAGTATGCACAGGCGGGTTGCTGAGTGCTCCTTAATATATTATCTGAAATTTTGAAAAATATTGAACGACGAATTCTTGCTATTATTTTACTTATGGCGGCCAGTATAGATTGCCCATTTAGTATTTTAAATTATTGATGCATTGTGTTAATATCATAGTATTGGGTGAATGTATGTTCACCTTTTAATTTGTGCGATCCCAAATTTGTTGGCAGAATGTCTAAATTACTCGTGATATTGGAACGCCATGGATTTCACATAAATAAATATTTATTTTCATTTTTGATATGCGGAAAATGTATGATAACATAGCGTTTATTTTGTCCTAGTTTAATTTGTCTCATCCACAACTTGATTTTGGAATTGCAAGATTTTTAATTTTCCTTTTGTTGAAAAAAATCTCTTAGTGCTATGAGAATTTGGAACAAGTCTTTATGAGTCGGCTTAAAATAATTAATTGTGGTTTTCGTTTTTAAGCAATAGAGTGAGTGGAACTTACGCTTTGGGGCTTTTAATTTTTCAATTTGCCTATATCTAAATTTGAAGTCGCGTGCTATACCAGCATTTGTAAATAAATCAGTACTAACGCAATATGCAAAAGAAAATTCTTTGGGTGCTGATAATTAATTTTTTCGATTTCAATTATATTATTGCATAGGTTATTTTCATTATTTTTATAATTATTCATAAAGTTTATATAGGATATTTTTGCTTGTACATTTCTTATTAAACTTATTATTTATATTTTTGTCCTGCATTTCTTTAATTTGTTTATACACTTCTTGTTTGTGGATTTGCGGGTATCTATACGACTTAGTGCACACCGGAATGTCATCGTTGGTGACTATACATTGTTCAATTTCATGTGTAAAAGTATTATTAATTTAGAATATATCTGAATATACCTTTTTTGAATTAATTATTCGTTGTCTTTTTTCGCCGTACATTTACCCGAGGCAAATATTATTTTATTTGTATCAATTAAAGTTTGGTGCTTGATTAAAATCATATTGGTTGATTCTATTATTAACCAAAGGCATAAAAGAATATCTTAAAAAGATTATTATTCTGATTTATAACGGTGCATAACCACTTTTACTATTTTTACATTTAGAAGCACAATATGGCGCCTCAATATGTCAACCAAAATTTGTGTAACTTATTGTAACATATTGTCATCGTACACATATATACGGTTCTAGTAACTGTACGAATTTCTCTGGAAAACCTTCGAAAGGTAACCAATCCAAAGTTTTTCTGGAAACATATAAATAGGATTGAACGTACAAAACAATTTAAAATGGGACACTCATTTTCAAAAAATTATTTAAAAAAAAAATCCCTGCAATTAAAAAAATCAATGCATATTTAACAAACTGGATACGAAAACAACTCTACAACAGCCTATTTGTTGCGAAAAAACACGTACCTAATATTAATTTGGAGAAATATAACCAAGAAAAACCTACAACGTCTGCAAATACAACAAAACAAAGTACTAAAAAAACTATACAAACTAAATAAAAGAACACTAACTGAAGAAGTATAAAGCAAACAAATGAATTAAATATAAACAACCTACCTTCCACTCACTATCCTAGTATCAAAATTTCAAACATCCCACCTTGAAGGCAAAGCCTCATCAATTTTGTTTTTGGATGTCCAGAAAGATTTTGACGCGCATCAAGGCTTACTATACAAGTGCACACGCCGGTGGTGGCGCATCGGTTACGGCCCCGAACGGACGTGCAGCAACGTTGGTTCGGGTCAGTAGTCGGATGGGTGACCGGTACCATTCACCATTGGGATACAATTAATGGTGCTTTAGAGTAACGGGGGCGATCCTTTAAAGTAACAAGCTCATTTATACACACACAAATACATAAATGACACATGGCGGAAGGACCACGTGGTCGATAGCCTAACACTACTACTACTACTATACAAGTGCCACCTCCTAAATATCCCTCCTCATATCATTTTCATTATTTAACAAGTCCTCTGTAATAGATCCCTAAAAGTTAAAATCCAAAGCAACACTAATTTAAATGATAGTTGTACTATTCGTAACACGCAAATTAATTTTATTTTATTCAATGTCTGTCGAGGTATTAGCCAGAGAAGTAGTTGCTAAAATTAATTTGTTTTGTAGTCTTAGTAAGACACAATGTTGTAGATTCACGAAATATTTTCGTATTTTTAAATTTAGTATTGCTTATACAGGGTTATTCACGTTATACGGCACGGAATATTGTGGCCAAAATACGTAACTTTCAAAAAGTTTAACTTTGGGGATATATGGGGGTCTATTAGGGCTACTTTTTAAAATTACTTTCATAATATACAGGGTGTCCCAAAAACCCTAAAAGTATCAAAGTTGTGTTTTTTTTAATGAAACACCCTGTATTTTATTGCATTTTTGGATCCTTCGATAAAAATAAGTGTTTTAATAAGGTTTTTATTACTTCAACCTTAAGGTTTTTGAAATAATTTGAATTTTGTAAAAATTTAACCTAATTTTCATGTTTCAAATACTTAAAAAGTAATTAAGTTATGCATACCAAATTTACACTGAAATGTAACAATATATCATATTTTATTTTCCAAGTATAATAAATTTGACATCTTATACCGGGTGTAAAAAAATTGGAATTAAACAAATGAGAACTTTAAATGGCTATAACTTCATTTATTTAAATGGAACACTATATTTATTAATTTATCAGCAAATCACGTTTTAATTACCTATCGAATGGTATTTATATCTTAAATGTTAAGTCTTCTCGTTTTTACAGAAAACGCCAAAATATTGTTTATTGCACCGTTTTAGTACTTTTTAAGTAAAAATTTTAATGAATCTAGTTTTCCATCGTATTTAAAAACGTAAAATAATTAATTTAGTCTGTTACTTTAGTTTAAAAAGCCTGTCTTTTGTTATAGTTGTGTTATTTTGCGTTTTTGTGTTAGATCGTTAGTAATCGTTATTGTTTGAACATCGTTGTTGTATTTAATAGTAAAAAATGAAAATTTACACAGATTTTCTTATACGAGGGTTTTTATAACTGACACTTTCTTTAAATTGGTTTAATAGTCTCTCAAAAATGGCTGGCTTAGGGTGATTTCTTTCGGGAAACCTTTAAGTATAAACTCGACAAGCCAATAAACAATTTTGATGACATTCTCCAAGCATAAAGATAATGCCAATACCCCCTTCTTTTGAGTAAATCTTCATTTTTTACCAAAAAATACAACAGCGATGTTCAAACAATAACGATTACTAACGATCTAACACAAAAATGCAAAATAAGACAACTATAACAAAAGACAGGCTTTTTAAACTAAAGTGGCATACTAAATTAATTATCTGACGTTTTTAAATACCATAGAAAACTAGATACATAAAAAGTACTAAAACGGTGCCATAAACAATATTTTGGCGTTTTCTGTAAAGACGAGAAGACTTAACATTTAAGATATAAATACCATTCGATAGGTAATTAAAACGTGCATTTGCTGATAAATTAATAAATATAACGTTCCGTTTAAATAAATGAAGTTATAGCCATTTAAAGTTCTCATTTGTTTAATTTCAATTTTTTACACCCGGTATAAGATGTCAAATTTATTATACTTGGAAAATAAAATATGATCTATTGTTACATTTCAGTGTAAATTTGGTATGCATAACTTAATTACTTTTTAAGTATTTGAAACATGAAAATTAGGTTAAATTTTTACAAAATTCAAATTATTTCAAAAACCTTAAGGTTTAAGTAATAAAAACCTTATTAAAACACACACTTATTTTGATCTAAGGATCAAAAAATGCAATAAAATACAGGGTGTTTCATTAAAAAAAACACAACTTTGATACTTTTAGGGTTTTTGGGACACCCTGTATATTATGAAAGTAATTTTAAAAAGTAGCCCTAATAGACCCCCATATATCCCCAAAGTGAAACTTTTTGAAAGTCACGTATTTTGGCCACAATATTCCGAGCCGTATAGCGTGAATAACCCTGTATACAAAATAAAACACAAATACATAAAAACAAACAAATTCACAGCGACGAAACAATAAGAAAATCCATGCTAAGAACTCAGAGGTACAAGACACATAAATACTCACAAAACAACAACTGCAATAAATCAATACAATGAACTACCAACATACAGTCTGTTCCACAACAACGTTCGAGCTGTTTCTCATAAAAAAAACAAAATTGTTAAAAATTTATTTGGATCTATTAATACATTTCATAAACTAAAATGCATTTACTTAGTAAATTGTCTAATCTTCTTTGTTATCGAGTATGGCCTGGCAGCGTCGGGGCATGCTTTCCACGAGATTTTCAGCCATTATCTGAGGAAGAGATCTCCAGATTTCTCGTATATGAAGAACGAGCTGCTTTAAAATAAAAACCATCTTTTCTCTGAGTTTGACCTTCATTACTGCCCACACATATTCGGTGGGATTGGCATCAGGCGATTGAGAAGGCCAATCCATTGTAGTGATGCCATTTTCACGTTTCCACTCCGTAAATGCACGACTTCGGTGTTTTGGGTCGTTGTCCTCTTGTAGCACCCATGAACTATCATCTGAGCCAAACCATCTTTTAGCAGACTTCAGTAAATACTTATGATAAATCATATTCATTTTCTGTGCATTCTGTGAAGAGATGTAAAGTACCAAATCCCTGTGTACAGAAGCATCCCCACACATGTACTTCCACTGGGTGTTTTACTTTACGTTGAACAACGGGATTGTGACGAGTCGACCAGGCATACCTTCTGCTACTCATGCCCAAAAGGATGATTCATCAGTAAAGATTACATTGGAAAAATCACGATCAATATTAGCCTTTGCCCACTCCAGCCGTTTTTCGACGTGCTTTTCGCTCAAAAAAGGTTTTAACGTTGTGGACCGCCAGACGTATTCGGAATCAAGCAATCGTCATCTAATAGTATTAAGGCTCACTTCTATACCCCTTTTCAATAAGAGATTTTGCGTTTGCCGTAACGAACGCCAAGGATTCTTTTCAAATATCTTGTTGATAGCTTTGTCATCCTTTTTCGTCGTTGAGCGCTGGATGACACGTTCCGGCAGGTCGTCAACACTTTTTGTTTCATTGTAACGTTTCACCCACTTCCTAACGAACCCCTCTGACTTTTTAATGTAGCGGCCGGCAGCTCCATACGATATTTTCGGTTTTCAGATGTGTGCAAAGAAACACTGCTTCAAAATGACTTGCATACGCAGCACTCATTCTGTTTATTCTGCTGTGTTACAGACAAAATAAGTCACACTACCGATATAACCTCAAAGAATTCTTCTGAACTGTTCAGAGAATCGGTAAAACCTAACTTAACATCTGTGCGCCACCTATTAATACAATGCGGAACCGTACGCTGTTGTGGAACAGACTGTATGTAAAAAATTAAAAAATCGTCAAAACAACAAACATCCCTCAATACCATTAAACCGGACAGGAATCAATCCAGGATCTCGAGGTAAAGAACAAGGGATAGAACCGTCCATATATTATATATAATATTATGTATTATGTATTGTAATTAATAACTTTCTTTTGAATTAATTGTGCATTTACTTAAAAATAAGCTTAGGAAATGCAATGATATCCCTAATAGTATTTAGTGGAAAGATAGTGTATATACTAGCGGTGAAGATGTAAGTGCATTTATCGTAGTTATATATTAAAAATAATAATATGTAATAGAATTAATATTAACATATGCAATGTTTACAACAAGCTGTCTACTTTTGGTAACAGTATAAGTGGTGGTCCTGATGGTATTCCAGGATTTTTTATCAAGATGTGTATGTGTATGTATTCCTAAAATTACAAATAAATTAGTGTGTAAACTAATGTTTTGGATCGTAAAAGGTGTGACAGCAGAAGAGCAACATAGATTTTATGAAGGTTGACAGGGTAAATCACACCATTATGCTATTAATATTACAAGCATATGCCATTAATGATACAAATATTAAATGAGAGTTATATTGTGGTCCGCTTTTATTCTTGCTGTATATTAATGATATTGTTAATTGTTTTAAATATTCTGAAGTTTACATGTTTACGGATGATCTTAAAATTGTAAAAATGTAAATACATTAGGCGTAAAATATCAATTATGTTTATTTTATTAATAGTGTTGCTGCAACGAAGTTCTTAGGATTTATTTTGCGACATGGGAAGTCATTTAAATTCAGCACGTTATTATCAATTTACAAATTGATTGTACTTTTGTTTGAGTATTGTTCAATGGTCTGGTCACCTTGTTATGAACATTATAATGGAATGATTAAGAGGGTATAAAATAAATTCCTAAAATATGTAGGGTACCAGAATAATTTTAATTTGTGACGGCAAACAATTAAATCTAGACGGGAAATAGCGGAACTTTATTTTGGTTACCGATTAGTTGATACCCTAATAAATTGTCAAATTCTCCTTTATAGCTTAACGTCAATAATGGTTTAACTTCTATAACTGTAAGATCTTGCCCTTTGTTTCGTCTAATCACCATAGCTCCAATTATAGTAGAATGATGCGGACTATTAATAACTTGAATAAATCGAACATTGATATATTTTCGTCTTTGTTGCTGCAATTGTAAACTGATATTTCCTATTCATTCATATCATTGAACAGTTTGTTTTTTTCTTTATTGCTATTAGTATTAGTTATTAAGAATTATCTGGTATTTTCTATAAAAGGTGTTTATCGACAATAAATGGTTTATTATATTTATTATAATATTTTGATTGGCCACGATAAATTAATTATTGAAACAATTCAGTGATGGAAAATTGGATACCGGTTACTCAATCACGAATTAGACTCTTTTTTAAAGGTATTTAATTCAATGAATTAAGTTCTCACATAAGCCGTGGTGAAACATTTTTATATTAATTAGAAGGTTAATTAAACACGTGTTTTATTAACGTTATAATGTATTTAATTAATTTAACAATGACAGGGAGTTCACAATAGAATGATAAAATAATCATCTTCTTAGAATTAAACATATCCCACCCTGATACCACAAACAATTTCGATATCTTTCATATACCTACTCCTACAGATATCACTATCCTCACGAAATTGTTTTATTATTTATCCCACGAAAACGGATTCAATTCCGAAACAATTTCACGTATTCTCAATAAAAAAAGGTCCAAAATTAAAAAAAAACTCTGATAAAATATGTTCATCTTTCACCAATATCAAAACAATTTTTAGTAGCAATTTCTAGATTAGTAAATCCAAAATCTCCAATATCAAATAAAAATGCATTAAAATGTTGAGAATGTTTTAAATTTCTATAATGGATGGACAGAACGAAATTACTCACTATTTTTTTGTATAATAAAGAACATGTAATTGAACAATATTACAATGTTTATTATAAAGGGAAATATCTAATGATAAACAATATACAAACAAAGTTACAAAGTGTTTATTATTTATACTCAACATGTATAACGAAGTAGAAGCCGCAAAAATCAATAATATTATCAAGATTGTATTATTAATATTTGTTTGATTTAAATTAAAATGGAAGGACTACTTATTATAAATGAATTTATTTCCATCAGATTTTTAAACAACTTTTGATAAACATGGTTTGTAGTATTAAGATTCCTAAAGCTTGATAACATTTATTAAAGCTCAGTGATAGTTGTATGACTAAGTACTATTCTTGCTAAACTAATCAAAAAGGAAACGGTCATGTCGCCTAATACACAGCCACAATTTTATTTACAAGTAAGGTTAGGACTAAATTCTCCTGAATATTGTAAACACTTATAAATTCCTAATTATTAGAAGATAATTAGAATGGAACGATTAATTAAAAAGCTTATATCAGACTAAACCAGATTAAAAAATCTGTGCCGTAATTTTGGTTGATAGAGACATAATTAAATGTTTAATTACTGCAAGTGTATATAATAGTTATTATTATAAACAATTAACAGGTTCAATCGAACAATTAATAACAGAGAAAACTAATCTGTAACTAAAAAGTTATTGACAATAAAATTAAAATAATTCCACATTATACTTAAAACCATATTCTTAAACTAGTTGTAATATATCTTAATAAAATTCCAACAAGACAAAAACATCAAGAACTTCCACCAAAGAGAAGTTTTGAATGCTAAAAAGATTTAAATTATTTTGAATTCTTCAGGGTACATATATGTGCTGATGTGTCGTGATTCCTTTGCAAATAGCACCACAGCATCGCTTTGATTCAACGAGCGCACAAGGCAAGAAACATGCACACAAGAGATAGTGAATTTTTCATGAGGCTCGAGCACATGTGTGCTATGATTACATCTTTTCTCGCCTAAGTTATAAATAAGTAGAAACATAGGAATATTCAAAAGTTATTTCTTTTTTAATATATATATGCATATAAAGTGAAAATAAAAAAATAAATCATTTAATTTATTAAACGTCTGATATTTGTATACTTTCAATAATCAAATTTATAAAATGCGTATTTTAATTCTCAGTAGCGTATTGAATATATTGAGCATTACAAAATGTAATTATTTATGTATTAACAAATAAATATTGAATTGACGAGGCTGTTACTTGATGTAATTCCATAATATATTATACACACAAATCTACAAACAAACAACTTGAGTTTCGACGTTGTATCATCAAACTTTTTGCAACGTTTAATAATATTTACTTTAAATTACTTTAACCATTATCATCACACCAATGTAATGAAAAATAGTGTAAACAAAGCAGCAATAAAATTGTCCTTAAAGCCAGGTCAGAAATGACTGTTTCCCAGGCAACATACTTCGTGCAGTGTACTAAGTTGGGTGCAAATTGTAATGATGGATGATGAACAATTTTTTAAATAGAGGTATGAGCATTAGTTTAAAAAATAATGTTTTATTTTTCTACGTAGTCTTTTTTATGCACATATTTACTGTTGAAAATGCACATTCTTATTAAAGAGCCACATCTGTATTGTATGGACAATACAAAATTCTAAATCTAAATAGTGACATGAACTCATGGGAAACTAAGAAAAAATAGGTGAATAAAATAAAATAAATAATAAAATATTATTGAATAATATTCATTTCAAGACGGAGGAAAAACATTTTATTTAAACTTATATAAATACGCATTATCTAATTTATTATGTGTTTCAATTCAGAAATTCGGCATTTAGTTATAAAAATGTATTACTACTATTAATATAAATTTAGAAAGATATATTCTAATGTTTGCCACTCTAAAAATATTGCAGAAGACAATAATAATTTATTGTTTCTATCATACCTAGAGTAGACTTGAAATTTTGATATTTTTTTATTGAACTATAATAAAAATATTAATCCCTGTACATGCAAATAGTGTCTGGCACAGGTCCAAAATATTTTGAAAGTGATAAATAACATAGGTGTTTGTAAATAATCTGGCGAGATTTGAATAAATCAGGACGGGTTCGCAAATTCCGTGTCGCTAATAAAGGGAGAATCTAGAAATTACGCGAGCGAGGGTATTAAATCCGGGAATATACATGCCGGTTAATTTATTAATAATACACTTTAGGACGGATCGCCAGATTTAAAGCCGGTAATGGTAGTAATAGGTCATAGCTTAATTTATTCCCACCATTAGCTGGAGGGTGGTTACATGTACCGCATATTTAAACAAAAACTGTTTTCAAAGATTAAGTATAAAATAATTCCACAACTTGTTGTATCCCTTTCGACGTTAAAGCAGATTACACAGACGCGGCCTGTGAATAGTCGAAAATCTAGCTTACGATTCCCTTTTAGAGGGGCTTTTGTTTAGAAAAGAAAGTGTTAGGGAGATTTGGAGTTTATAGACCGCTCCGGTAACTTTGGTCATTCTTGTTTCCTAATAAAAATGTCTTCTGAAAGGAACCTGGAATTGTTACACGATGTCCTGTAAAAAGGCTCGATGTTTTTTTTTCAGTTGCTTTAATACCGTTCACGAGTCGCGTTTCTAAAGGATCAAAGCGAAAACGAGACGGATTATGCATTCACACCGAATTCCCACCTATCGAGCGTTTTATAGAGAAAAGGATACACTTAAAGTAACATATGGCATGGGCTTTATTTCCTTGACTATATTCGCTGTTTACGAATCATTGATTTTTATGCGGGCGCAATAAGTTGCTTTTTTGGACTGAGTGAATTATTACTCACACGCATGTGTTACAATAAAAAATAACTGAAGTGAAATTACACACTTTATTATTTTGTAGTTATTAAAATATACTCTACTACTAAAGCAAAAGATATTTAAATCCACTTCTAACACATATGTTAATAATTTGTAATTATATAAAACATATTTAAATTTTTATTAAAAATAGATTTAATTATATAAATATTAGAGCAATTCTAAAAAATAACAAGTGATATTATTTATGTATCTCCTATTTTGTGCATACACAAGATAAACTGTTTATAATAATTTAATAAATCTATAGGTACTGCTATATACAGGGTTGCTGATATGTTCGGAAACGGTCGAATATCTCCTAAAGTAAGATAGCTAGTGAAAGAAACATGTTAAGATCAAAACTTCTAGTTATCACAATAAAGACAAATAAATTAAGTGTACAGTCATTACGGAGCAAACTTGTTTTTTCTTTAATGGAACTCCCCATATATTATTACATATTTTAATTAATCTAGAAATTCTACACAAAATTGGTATATATCGAACTTTGAAAATATTTTTTTTTATAAATTATACAAAAATAGTTAGTTATATTATATATTGTATGGTAAAGCTTAATGTCTTGAAATATTTTAATGTTAACTACGGAAGAATTTTTTCATTCTAACATATGGTAAGTGAATGAGGCGCAAGGCAGGGATAGTGAAGAATCCTGGAAAACGGTGACTCGAAAACAAAGAAAAATAAAGTCGACGCCAGTTTAGGGTAGTGCTGTGGGTTATGATATTATAAAGGAGTTGTTAGGTATAAATTACTGCATGCGTATAGATTAAATCTACTACTAACATGTAAAGAATTAACTGCCTATATAAATAAATCTGGCTTCCCTAATATTAAATGTGAAAGCCTTCCGTCTAAACATCCAGATCATTTAAAACGAGTGAGCCTGTAAACGAATTTGAAAACATACAAAAAAACAGAAGTATGGCCTATCATCACTTGTATTAAGACATTTTTCTTCTTGTCAGGAAGAAAGAAAATCAAACGTAATAGATATACTTTACCTGAATGCTCAATTTATTAGAAATAAAGTAAATGAACTTGAATGTTTATTAAAAACATGTGAGTTAATTTTAAAATAATTTGCGTGGCAGAACATTAACTATCAAGTCATGAATGTACTATTTCAAAAATTAATTCAGTGCCATCTGCAGCTTCATTTTCACGGAAATGTGGAACCTACGGTGGTACTATAATATATGTGGATGAGTCTATAAAATTAAAATAATTTAATAATATAACAAATGAATTATCTGCAGATATTGATTGTGAATGTTCTTGCATCTTTATTCCAGCTTTTAACTTATATATTATAACAGTGTATAGGTCTCCCAGTGGAAAATTATGTACTTAATGATTGTTGAGATACGTGAAGATGTAATTATGTGTTTTATAGATATACACTGAATTCTTTAAAGCAACAACTAAATATCTCAAATAAATTTGGTATTTTGTGTGGTGATTTTATTATTAATTTCAACAATAACAGTAATGATGTGTATACAATATGCGATTTAATAGAGAGTTATGAATTAATTAAAACTGTAAATTTTAATACTCAACAATACAATTCTATTGATAACATTTTTATTAACTATTACTTATCTTTGTTGAATATTAGTCCTTTTGAAACTTATCTATTGGATCATAGGGGAACATGTCTAAGGTTAACGCTACCAGAAACTCCACCGACTGTTAGTCCTAAACGAATATTAAAGGGTAGATTTAAATTATATGAGCTTTTGTCAAGTGCCGAATGGATTTTTTTGAAAAACTAGATGTAAACATAAAATGTGATTTGTTTCAAAATTTAATTAATAAATGTTTCTTCAAAGCATTTCCTGAAAAAAAAGAAAAAGCAACTAATAAAATGGTTTAATGAAAATCTGCGAAATATGAGAGAAACCTTTGAATTTCTTGAAGATATATTTAAAAAGTTCCCTACTGATCAGAATAGACAAAACCTCAATAACTATAAAACAACTTATAGAGAAGCCATAAAAATGAAAAAATAACATCAAATGATAAATACTTTTGAAACTCTGCTAACTATCATAGATCTATTTAGAAAATTATAAATACGAGCAGGGCTATACCTAATCAGTTGAGTGACTGTAGCATATCCTGTGGCACATTTAATTATTCCTTCTCTAATATTGCGGGGATACAAAAGATATTAATAATAATAATTATTATTCAAAATCCTCCGACTCATAAAGATCCATTAGATTTTACGGTTGAGTGTAATACGACATTCAACTTTCAAGAGGTATCTGTAATAAGGATACGGGATGCATTTAAAAATATTAAAAAATACTAAGAGCAAGATTTTGTAACCTGTTATAGATATAATTTCAGTTCCACTAACCAGATTATTTAATGATATAATTGTAAGTAGCACTTTTCCCGAATCTTTGAAATGTGCTAAAGTTGTCCCCATATTTAAAAAAGGAGACACAAATAATGTCAGTAACTACAGACCAATTAGTCTTCTGCCAGTAATATCTAAGGTAATTGAACGTTATATGAAAGATAAAATAACTTTTTACTTAGATTACAATAATTTATTGGCACCTAATCAATAGGATTTTCGAAGCGGAATGTTAACTATTTCGGCCATTCAAGCATTTACAGATCATACAATCGAATGCTTTGAAAAGGGATCCTGTTCTATAAGTACATTTATCGATCTCAGCAAAGCATTCGATTGCGTTTGTCATACAATATTAATTGATTAATTACTTAAATAGAGCTGCAGCGATAACAGTATCAAACACTTAGTCATATTTAAAATAAAGGAAACAAAAAGTATCCACACAGGAATCTGAATCCGAATATCGTCTTATAGAGAGGTGTTCCACAAGATTCCGTTTTGAAACCCCCTTTGTTTCTAATATTTATTAACGATTTTCCTGGTCAAATTGAAAACAATAATACGATACTGTTTGCTGATGATACCGCCCTCATGAGTAAAGGGCATAGCTATAAAGAAGCTTTCGACTTAAATCTAATAAATAAGTCTAATGCTATCGAATGGGTTTCGTCCAATAATTTGTCCCTGAATATGAATAAGACGGTTGAAATATTATTCACACTTAAATGTATTGACTAAACAAATGTGAATAATGCGCAAAGTGTATATTTCCTAGGTATTTACCTTGATCCAACGTTAACTTGGATATCACATGGCGATTATGTAAGTGTCAAATACATCAATTTGTGGTTTAAGAGCATTGTCCAACAAACTTCACCAAACATCACAATCACTGCATATTATGGTACATTTCACTGTAATTTGTTATATGGTATACTCATTTGGGGTCATGCATCATGCAGGCATGGTTTATTCAAATTACAAAGAAGGGCAATAGTTGCGGGTATTAAGTATCAGGATGATTGCAAACTCTACTTTGAACACATGTAAATTTTAACGCTACCTTGTTTATATGTTCTGAAGTGTCTGATGTATGCAAAACAGAATAAAGATAATATTCCTTCACGTAACCATCAATATAATACTATAGGTAATGTCGATTTAAATTTTCCACAATTCAGAAAAATGTTCAGGAGTTATGTGAAAGATTACCTAATTCCTCATGCGTTCTACAACTATGAAGAGTATTTCGAACATGACTCCATTTAACCTGTGCGGCTTCTTGTAATTGGGTCGGATTAACAGGGATTATGTTGGTGGTACCTGTTGAGATTTAAATGTGTGTGTTTCAATTGCCTCGCGGATAATCCTTTTCGTGAAATGATCTAATGCTGCGATGGAAGTCGTGTGGTCGAAATTTATCTTGTGTCCGGTGGATTTAGAATGTTCGGCTAGAGATGAGGATAGTAGATCTTTTTCGACGGCTCTGATGTGTTGGTCTCGCCGTACATTCATACGTCTGTTGGTTTGTCATATATAAGCTTAATTACATTCGGCACAATCGGAATTTTGTATACTCCTTGATTTTCAAGGAGAATGAATGATAATTTTTGGGAAATTTAGGAATTGTTTAATTTAACGCAAAGTGGTAAAAATTGTTTTTGTTTTAGTAAGAGTTTACAGTACCTGGGGAGAAACCGTGTTGGACAAGAGCTGTCTCGAGGGTGGCTAGCTCGATCGCCACCTGAAGAAGACCAATGCGACTTGGTCGAAATGTTGCAAATCGGTTCTTGTCAGAACCATCAAAACTTGCGAATTCGAAGATGCTTAGTTTGATTTTTGTGAGTTACGTGAAGATAAATTTGATTAAACTAATAAGCACTAAAAACATTTCTTTACAAATTTTATTTAAATTCACGGATATAAATTTCGGACACAAAGTGACCATTATCAATGTTTTAATACTAAATACTTAACTGTATTTGATAATGGTCACTTTGTGTCCAAAATATATATCTGTTAACTTATTATTATTATTATTTATATTTTTCTTTACAAATTTTGTTTAAATTCACAGATATATATTTCGGACACAAAGTGACCATTATCAATGTTTTAATACTAAATACTAAATTGTATTTGATAATGGTCACTTTGTGTCCAAAATATATATATCTGTGAATTTTAATAAAATTTGTGAAGAAAGGTTTTTAGTGCTTATTAATTTAATCGAAGATGCTTAACTATATTTTTATTTTTCGACAATGTCAATGTCACAATATTTTCTAAATTTACCCCTTTATTAGAATAAATAAGCATTTATTGCTTTAATATATGTATCCGAAGCTGAGTTCATCTATAGTGACACAGTGAAGGAGAGGACCGACAGGTTATAGGTTATAGGTTATTATGGGATAAATAGAATCAATTAATTTATGTGTTTATTTTTATGTGATGTTTTTTCTATCATTGATTTTTTTAAACCGTTTTTGACCTACTTGAATATTATTTTTAATTCTTTTTCAAAATAATTTTGCATCATTGACAACCTATGTACCATACTGTGATAAGCCGCTAATTTGTATGATAAGGGGTGATTAGATTTATAATTAATTTTCGTGTATGTGTGTGTTGGTTTGTGAAATTTTGAAAAATCGTGTTTGTTATTCTTTTTATCATTAAATCTTAAAAGTTAATGGAATGTAAATTGATTTTTTTCATGTAGTAAATTTAATAACTGTAAACATGAATCTAATTATCTGTCAGTGCCATTAAATGCTAAAATCACATCATCGATATACCTATACCAATAAACACACTTTTTAAAAACCGGCAATTGAGATAATCCCTCTTCAAAATTATCCATAAATATTTTCGCCAACAGCGGGTTTAGTGGCTTTCCCATGGCTACGCCTTTCTTCTAGTGAAAACATTTATTATCGAATTGTAAATAATTCTGTGACAGGCAGATTTTCAGAAGTATAAAATTTCTGGTTTTATTATAGGGTTTGTATTATTTTTTATTAGCCTATATTTAATTATTGTGAATACTTCGGTCGGAGGCACGTTCGTAAATAAATTTTTAACATCAAATGACACCAGTTTTGTTGAGTTGGTTAAATGTAAATCTTTGATATTTTTTTATTAATTCCAAGCTATTTTGATTTGAAATTTTGGTTTGAATTTTGTATATTCTACAATATTATTGTTTAACTTTTTAGCTAGTTGGGTACATGGGGCATTTACGTATGACACTACTGGTCTTATTGGGTTGTTGACAATATTTTAATACCATTTCTTAGCACGAAGAAGCCACCGTGTGGCGAAAAATTGCAGCGTTTTACAATATACATATATTAGAAAATGCTTATATTGTTTTATTTATATAAAAGTTGAAATTTGCACTAAGTAACAGTAAGGTTACTGCGGGTATGGAAAGTATTAAAATATTACTCACTATTATGAATTATATTCGATAACATATAAAGTGCTTATTTTTGTTGTTTTGTTTAAAAACGAAATGCAACATAATTGTATCATTTCTATTTAAGCTACCAACTATGAATTAAAATAAAAAAACAGTAAATATATTATTGTCGCCTATTAGGTTAAATAATTATGTCTAATAAGATTAAAAAATAATAACGTCATATAATAAATATATACACATACCCAAAACAAGTAATAGCACACTACATACATATACTATTTATTTAGCTATCATAAAACTCTCCTTGTAGTTAATATTTTGTTATGCATTAAAATGATTATTATAGTAGTTGAACGTTACTTTTTTAATAACGCAATAATATAGCAAGAAAATATACAATTAAATAAATACATAAAACACTGATTAGAAGTTACTTACTTCAGAGTTTATTTTTTTACATAAAATTCAAATTTTGAGCACTCGTTCACTCAATTCACAGTTTTTTATACACTAGATCTAAAAATAAACTTTAAAATAAGCGAATTCGGGCAAGTGTTTCATTTATTTGATCAAAAGATAAAAATAATAATTAAATTTAAAATTACATGTACTTAGTTTGTTTTTCAAATTTCCTTATTTTCCATCAGCTTCAACCTATCCTCATTTGTATATGAATGTATAGAAATTATTTTTTTTATTTACACACTCAGGTAGTAATGGCAATGAGGATGAGGTAATGACATATACTTTCACTCTCGTTTACATGTTTCTCCATTTAATGGCCTTATTCATTTCTTTCCCCTCCCCCTTTCTAAAAATTGTAGATTTTTAAAAACAATGAATTTAATAACCGGTCAGTTATTTATTATTAAGAACTGCTTTCTTTTGTTGCATTTAAAAGTGGTTTACTATTTATATATAATCTCCATAATTTAAGTGGATTAATAGTAATAATTTATTTATGTATTTATCTCTATTCATTTATTAATAAATATATAAAGTACTGTTTCTATTTTTATATTGTATTAAAGGATATTAGAATAATTAAAATAAATATCATAAAACTCAATGAAAAATAAATGTTTTATTTGAAAACAGCATTTCGTTCTAAAATTACAAACCTGGATATTTTAATTGATAATAGACAATACAAACAAAGCGGTCTTCAATTTTTACCTATAATTTTGATCCAGAACTTACCATATTGTTCTCAAACTAATTATACGTAAAAAGAAAATCTTAGAATACCACTATGAATACAAAAAATACAAATACACTCTCACATTTATACACCTAGACCCATTTTAAAATTTTTAATTATAATAGGGGTTTCTCATATAGGTCAATATTTAAAACCAAAAATAAAAAATCGTCCCTTAGTGCTTTGTTATAATTGTAAAATAGCATATACCTCAATAATAAATTCAATAATGGGATAAAAAAGCTTCAAATATAAATTAAAAGTTTTATAAAATATTCTGCTACCAAAGGAGAAATAATGTTTAAAGACCAATCAGATTAGAATAAAAATAAATGGGACTTTATATAAACGCTTACATTAAACCATTCAAAGCATATATAAAGTAAGTTTAAAATATTTTTTCATGTATAAAAAAGAGTTAATATGCATATCAACATATACTAAAGCAAAAAATAAATAAATATAAAGAATAGATGAACTATTAGCTTCAAATACGTAAATGTTTTACTTGAATTCGGGTAATGTAATAACAACTAGTTAATCTGTGTTTGATCCAAAAATCGACTAGTAGCTTGCATATCGTTGAGCAGGTAGATCACCCCCGTATAACCATCCTAAACCCGCCAAGCTACGGTGTACAGATATCGGGACCATCGCTGCATGCCACAGGTTTAAGTGTCGCAAACGATTCTGTTAAGAACAATAAACCACCAATTCTCCTGGTGCCATCATGGCCAAACCCGAATTAACAGCATCGATATATACGATTTAATATCGAAGCAGAAAAAATATCGGAAATCCAAAAGTACAAGCCAGTTAAATCGTGGACTATCCAACAGTAGCAAAAACAACGCATAAGGTGGAGTTCATAACACAAAGCGTCATTGACTCCATCAATAGGGTCTATTTAACATAACCAAGAGAAACGGTGTGAAGTACAAAAACGGCCCCCATGGCATATAACAATGCCATAAAAAAGCCAAGGGATACTCTTGGGACATAGAAAGTGAACCCACAAGCTCCCGTCTACTCAAGACGCTCAACAAAGATCATGCTAGGAATATCGGCACATTGCTGACCAAAAATGGAAAGTAGATGGGACCCTGCAAGTATTATTGCAGACACACGACACATACGCTATTCGAAAACCAGGGAATCTCTGCACTAGGGTATGCAGATGACCTGACCATTCTAGTAAGGAGGAAGTTTGGGACTGCTGTATCAAACTTGATGCAGAGGGCACTAAATACCCTAAAAAGATGGTGCAGAAATGAGGGGTTAACTGTAAACCCGAACAAAACGGTGATTGTCCCCTTCATTAGGAGACGATAAACCGATGACATAAAATCACTTTGTATGTATGAAATGGAAGTCCCAATCAAAAATGAAGTAAAATATTTAGGAATAATACTTGGTATCAAGATTGAACTTCAACTTCAACCTAGAGAATATCAGCAAAAAGGCCATTAGAGGATTTTTTGCTACCAGAAAATTGGTAGGACGCACATGGGGACTGAGACCCAGTATGACCAAACGGCTATACACTGTGGTCATAGGACCTATAGTGATATACGCGGCACTAGATTGGGTAGAAAAGACCCAAACCAAAAGCGCAGCAGTACAACTTAAAAGAAAGCAAAGACAGGTATGTCTGCTGATCACTGAGACAATGAGGACAATACACAAAAATACTAAGGGAACTGGGACTGGTATTTATGGAAGGTGCAACCGGAGTAAACAATTCGCCATTGCTCTATGGAAACATGCCTCTATATTCGAGGTCAAAATAGCCGCCATTGACTGGGACTCAAAGGACCAATTACTATTATAACGGATAGTCATAAGAGCGCTAGCCTCGCCGATAGTGCACAGGCTGGCCATGACATGTATGATGCACAGGCTACAACAAAAAAAACACACAGCTAGTATGGATATCCAAGGACCAAAGAATTATTGGACACTTGGGGGCCGACTTGCTGGCCAAACAAGGGGCAGCAGGTGAATTTATATGACCTGAACCCGCAAAAGGTAATGAGGCATACGAGGCTCATTCTAGACGGTCCGATACCTGACAGCATACTGATGGTGTCAAGACTGAGCAGATTCAAACTAAGTAAAATCACAGGACAAGTCTAGGCACTGTGACCTGAATTAGCACGTAGATCGGATGGGAATTGAGAAAAGCCCCCCTAGTAAATGGTTTATCAAGTAAAACTTTCTGATCCCTTATCTCACTACCCTTAAATACAATAATTATATCTGGTCTTATTCTATAGATGCCACGATTTTTTGTTTATACTAGAGGCTGCGACTTCGTAATACATTTTTTATATAATAATTTTATATAATATAAGTTAAAGTTACCGAGAATTAAATCCAAGTTAATATTATCAAATTAATAGTGTTTTATTTAAGAGTTTTTTTTATTGAAACCTTACCTAAGCTCTTTATTAATCATTTTGGAACATATACTCTAATAAAGTTGTGTAATATTTTGAAAACTCTAAAGTCAGACTTTAAATAAATATTTATAAACTGAATTAAAGATCTATTATGTGTTGAGCTGTTCCAGAATTAGAAGAAAATATTCCAAGTGATACTGGTTTACCCGTTTTACACCACCGTCTAATCATTGATCTTTGAGTAACTTTATCTACTTCATTTACGCACTCATCTTATGAGCTAGAAATGATCCTCATTCTCTTCCTCCAGCTTCTAAGAAATAAGTCTTCATCGTCACTTAGATCAGTGTTTGATTCAGCAATGCTTTATTCTTAAAATTCATCGCCAATTCATGTCTAATTATATCATTGATTTGAATGTCTTTCAAAGAAATTTATACGCCAAACAATAGAGAAAAATGAACATTCAAACTATTGATAAAATAATTCGAATATTTATAGGAAAACATTTTTTAATGGAACTAATTAACTTTCCAATTATTGTGATTATTGGAGTAGTATGGTATACCCTATATGAGAAATAAATATATCAGTAAACTAAAGTCTGTAAATTTGGATGGATCCTGGCTTACGTCCATCGAAATGAGAACGTATTAATTCCACCTAGAGTAAGTCCTATTTTAATATTAACTTTAGAATGCTAGACCTTTGCTTAACAAGACAATTTCATAAACAACTTTCATCTTTCCAAAATGAGCATATATGGTTTGGATATTGGTTGATAAATCTTGGAGAAAATATTGTCAAATATCTTACTGCGGGTGTTTCTGGAAAAGAACACAAATTAGTTTTTGACAATTATTGTACTAGTACTATTCTAATGGAAAATATAAAGAGAAACAAAGTAAACGCTTGTGGGGTTGTAAATAAAACCAGGAAATTTTTACTATATTTCGATTCTCACAAGAGCAAAAAACAAGCACAATATATCATTTCTACTACACTACTTGTATCATTTTCTCCTAAAATTATATTAACTTTTTACACACAACTAAAAGAATGAACATATTTTTATTTGAAATTAAATTACTATGCACCTCTATCATCATAATTTACTGTAAGTCTCTGGCCAAAGCTAAATTTAACACATACATTTTTATTACTTTTTTTATTGAATAACTTTCTGACTTATTGGTGAAACATTAAGAAATATCATGTAAAGGATTGATCGAAACTTGAGCTGTTTCACTTAAATTAGTTAAATAAACCAAGTGATGATAAATTCTTTACCTAACATACTTTTTGCTTTGACATATTATGATTATTTTTACTAAGGGAAATTTTAATATACTTTTTTTTACAAATAGAAATGCGGTTGAAATAAAAAAATAGCAAAGATTGAGTCGTAACCATATGCTAACTATGAGTCTGTCTGCAGCTAATACTTTAAAGAGGTACATTAAACATTTAAGCAATGCTTTTGAATGCTGTTGAAAACAATTAGAGTAGTGTATAAAGAATGAGAATATTGAGAACATTGCGTCCCATAAAGTAAAATCTGTAAATGGTACTTAATTATATCTGTGTTATATTTAATATTTTTTGAGATTAGATAATATAATTGATATACAATCATTTATCAAAATTTAAAAAAATATTCGTGGCGTTGCTTTAAAAGAAGAAATACCTTTAAAAATGTTAAAGCAAAATTATCTCAATTTATTTAACAAAAGCTACTTTCAATTTCACTACACTAATTCTATTTAAAATAAATGTAAAACAAAAGTAGAAAAAAATGTAATAGTTAAATATATTAGTAAATAAAGGTTTATATATGCCTACAATTTAAAATTATCTAGAAAAGTAGGCTGCATATTTTTCTTGATATTCCCTTTTATTTCTTGTTTGGTTTAGCAACAGTCGAAAGCCGCAGGCCATTAACGTCACTTGTATTATTCTGGCCCTTAATTTTCGGACCATTTCACCCTTTAGTAGCCAATTCATGGAGCTGGGAATGAATGTGAAGGGCGAATGTGCGCTATATATGTAAAATTCTCGCAATTATGTGAAATGGACAGCGGCGAGATAGCGCTCACTTGAAAAGAAAAATGCCCCGGAAAACATGAGTCGGTGCTGAAGTTTATATAACGAACAGTTAATAGCTTTTTTCTAACGATGAAAAATCCTACTGCGGAAATTAGAAAAAGGAACTGTGATTTGAAATTGATTTAGTGGAATAAATAAATTACGAAATGAACAACGCGCTAAAGACATGTTGCAAATAGTATTTAAAATTTCTAAATCGTAATTTTAAATTAGTGACTGAACCAACTTTTATTATTACCACGAGGTTCTAAATTAAATTTAATATTAAAATGTTTCATTTAATAAAACACGTTAGAATTCCCTTTCTTCACAATTTATTGTGTATTTAGTAGATGTAAATTTATTTATTTATTTATTAGCAACTTTGTACTCCTTTTTAACAAAATAACATAAAATTTATGGTATAACATATTAAAATATAAGTACTTAAAATTTTAGTCAAAAGGAGGACGGGCGGAGTTCTCTTCATCGAAGGATCTTCCACTCAAACCCATGATGATATACCATCTATACTGCTTCAGAAAACCATATGTAGTATCGTTTTATATTTTTAATGCTTGAAAAAGAATTAGTGTTTTATTGAACTTTGTTAAGTGTTATCAAGTTATTTTTGTCTTTCTCATATCTATGGCTTCCAACATATTTAATCTGTTATCCGTCGAGTGTTTTAACAATTTTATATTCTCTATTGAAAATGTATGTCCCGTGGTAATCGTATGGTTTGCAACTACTGATTTTTTCTGCATTTTGATTTTTTGTATGGTATGAATGTTCTTTAAAATGAGTTAATATATTTCTTTGCGTCTGACCAATATAAATTTTATCACAATTGGAGCATTTGATTGTATATATTTTTCCAAGTCGTTTATTTTATTAAAGGTGTTACTTAGAGTCGTATAAAGGGCGGGTGTGAGGTTGTATTGTCTGAAAAGTTTGTTGAGTTGTTGACCTGACTGATGTGTGTTTAATAATTTGACATAAGTTTTCTCCATTATTATAGGTGTAAGTTCTGAGGCGTTATTAATTTTTTGTTTATTTAAATGTCTGTTCTGAATCTTTTTGATAGTATTTAAGTTGTAATTTAAAGATCTTACAATTTTAAAAATGAGATTGAAGTCGGACTTTTTATTATTACTAATGAAGGTTTAAATTAAATTTCACTTGGATGAAACTCGCAGTCTTCAACTTCACTTGTTAAATAAATATTTATGAAATTCTCAATATATCATTAAATATAATTCATATCTTAAAATTTGTAAAAGTAAGTTTTCTGGATATATCAGAAAGGAAGTATTTATAATTATCTTTTGATGTAGCAATATCCATGTAGTTATTTTGACTATTACGTTTTAGAGTGAAGGAAGGAACACCCACTTGTATTATTTAATCTATCTATTCAGATAGGTCAAAATATAAACCAACAGAAATATTTCGGTATCACAAAGCTGCACAAACAGTTTACATAGGACATATGATCCAAATTTAGCTTTAAACTTCGACTTTCTCTTATTTTTATATTATCTGGAACATGTTGGTTATAGAAATTTCTCTCGCTCTCTTCTTAATCTTAAAGACAATTATTTTGAAAACCAGTAAAAATATTTCTCATTAAATTCATTTGTTTATTCTTGTTATTCTCAATACATAAATTACAGCCTTTGTACGAATACAAAAGCATCTTAAATAAAGTTAAATTAACAATAATCCTTCGAAAACTGAGAGCTGTCACAATTTGCGTCGTTCAATATATATATTTTAAGTTTATATTTACATTTTAGTTCTGCTTTCACACTTTTAATATAGTCAGATATTTAAATAAAATCTTTTTGTCAGATATAGTCGAGCGATCTTTGGGTAACTGCCAATTTTATTTTAGAAACCACCCAGTTATCTTTTCTTCTTATATTATATTGATGGGTATACTTAGTTACACTTCCTTGCTCTTTGAATGATTTTTGTCCTACCTTATAGAAATAAAGTTAATGATGATGAATAGTCCATTAGTTTGTTGAAAATTCGATTCAAACTTTCCTTTTAAATGACCCTTATCGTATAGAGGTGAACATCACTTGCTAAGCCGCAAAAAGTTAGACAGTAATATATGTGACTCTCTGCTAAGGAATTGTATATTATTTTCAGGAAGTTACAATCGAGGAATTTCGATAGGTATTTGATTTGGCATAACGTGTACCCTAATTTCCGGCCAATATTTAGCATTGCACACGCAAATGTGCACTCGAATTGAGTTACATAAAATTATGAGTGGACGTAAAGATTCGTCTCGGTCTTTGAATTAATGTTTCATAGTTATTACTCGCAATTATGTCTAGTGGAATGGTTACTTGCATTGCCTCCGATAACGATGAGGCTCTTATGCAACGAATTATAGAAATGGTGCTCACCAACCCAGATTTTATTAGTAAACTAGCGAATAAACTCCATGAACAATTTGACATAACTATGCAAGGATTAAATGCCAAGATCGCCTCACCAGAGAAAACCATTTCCACCATGGATGTAACGTTGAATAACTCTGATCAACTACACAAAGGTAAATATTTAAGGCTTCCTGAAATAATTGGCGAGTCGTTGAACATTGTCATCACGCCAAAGGTCAACAGTCGGCTCACAGTCAAAACGACTATTAAAGGGCTCTAAAATTGTTATTCGTAAAGACTTAACACAAACACGGATGGCAGTTGTCAAGGAAGCAACTAACATTTTTACAAACAAATACATTTTTACTAACCAAGGCAGTGTGTTCATTAAACTTCCCACTCATATCAATCATCAAGTGATTTATACAATCTCCAATCTTCATGATAAAGAAGACAAGCTGAACCACATTGAACATATTGATCATTTGGCACGCGAAACTTATCACAAGCTCATATTTTTTGTGTAGATCTTTTTTTCCTAGTTATTATTCTCAGTTTCATTTTACTTTTAATATTTAAATACGTTATTGTTTTGATATAAATTCACTCAATTCTTTCAATGCCATGCAGTAAATATCGGATGATAGCCTAACTATTGATGGCTATGTTTTTGTTAGAAATGACCCCTTAACAAGAGGTGGTGGTATGGGAATTTATTAAAGAAAGAATTTATCCATTTTAGATATAAACCACAACATTGAATTAATATGGATTCTTGTTAAAATTAGCTACAATAAATTTGATGTTGCTTCCGCTTATAGTCCACCCTACATTGAACACCTTTATTTTATTAATGAACTAGAAAATTCGTTCGCCAACTGCTTTATTCATATGGTCACGTTTGTTTGTTGTGGAGACTTTAACATTGATCTCCTTTCGCCTGAGCTTTCGATAATCACGGACTTTATCGAGACTTTTAATTTAATACAATTTATCAATCAGCCATCTAGAATTAAGATTATTAATTGCCATTTCACAGACCACGATTCACTATTTTGCACTCTGGATGCAGAATTTATAAAGGGAAAAAAGAGGTACACTTCTATTGTAACCTTACAAATATAAACAAAATTTGGATTGATAAGGCTGTTACTTGGCGAAACTCCATTATGAACTTATAATGAAAAACACGATCGTTTTGAGTTTAGCTTTATTTTGTAGATACTGCTACAATCATCTGCCTGATGAAGCCACTGTGTGGTGAAACAATTGTAGCAGTATCTACAAAATAAAGCTAAACTCAAAACGATCGTGTTTTTCATTATAAGTTCATAAACAAAATTAATTTTTTAAATAAGTTAAACTTATTTCCGTTTTATAATATTTTATACATTGCAGATATTAATTCTAAACTTGAACTCTTTAATTCCTATATAATTTCTTTATTTGATAAATATGCTCCTTTAACAAATCCCAAGTTCTCTAAGCCTGATGCTTCCTGGATAAATACCTAATGAAATGAACCACTGGGAATAATATTGAGTCATAAAAAATGAAAATAGAGCCTATTATAAACATGTACCAAAAGCACATAATGTATCCTATTATATAGAAATAGTTGCAAAATCTTAACTTAACAAAACCTAGAATTAAATTACTACATGGTTTGTGAGATCCAGAAGTTATAAATAAGTAATTTATTGATACTATCCCCATTTCTAATGTACATAACACTAAATAAAAATCAAGTTTCACCTTGTTGATGAAAATATGTTGTGTGTTTACTTAATAAAAAAAAACGGCCAGCGTTGGTTTTAATGGAATTAATATTGATATGCTTCTGATGTGCTGTCCTACAATAATTCTGTTCATTGTACACATTATAAATTTCTGTATTAGTGAATCATTCTTTCCTGACTCTTGGAAAGGGGCACTTATTAAACCAGTATCTAAATCAACAACCCCACTGAGCCTACTAAACATCTACGGCTAATAAGTATTTTGTTCCGACAAAGTATCAAAATCGTTAATGGTTATATTCTATGTACTAAACTAAGAATCACTATTCACATTTTTATCTTCACTTTTGTCTTCTTCAAACATACGCTGAACAATATTTTCGAATTCTGCTTCTGTAAGAGGTCTTTTATATATTGATTCACAAGATAAAAAAGTATTAAAAAACTGCCAAATATTAATATTTACACTATCTTATACTACAATTACACATTCATTTATCTATGACTCAGTGCAAAGATTATTTTTATATTTACACGTGTACAGTCATTTCATTAGAAAATTAATAAAATAGCCGTAAATTTTAAGGCTTTACTATAGCACTTTAAAATAGCGTGGGCAGTTCTCTTTGCTAATAATAGTGTTAATTAATAAGGCTAGGGGCGGTGCTATATATTCCTTTATTTGTTTGATTAGCGCTGAAATTATCCAGGCTATAGGAGTTGTTTGTTTATAATTTGGAATAATCTGCAATAATTCATGTTATATAGTCGGTTGCAAAAACTAAGAATCGGTTACGTAAGTTTTTGAGATGACTGATATTGTGTTATCAATATGGATTGGGCTCGACTTTAGGAAGATATATTCTAGACACCATATGTATGTTATGTGGTAACACTCGCTGGGTTATTAATGAGCAATATGTATCCCATTTGAGCTAATTTGTCGAAATATTGTTAATTTTCTTTGTCCTTAATATTAATATCCCCAATTGTTATTAAGTAATCGCAATCGATTTGTACATTCCTTACATAGTCTTCAATTTCATCTACGAATATCTATATAAGTTACTTTCATGATTTTATTATAAAGCAACTAGGCAACTTTCAGAAAGAGAAATGCCCTTGTTTTGTTTTTGCTATTCCAATCTGTTCTCAGTGAATGAACTCACAGGTTAAAAGTTTAAAAACTCCTTTTCTTGAACCGTGTTTATTTACACTCTAAATGCACATTTCGAACAAAATATGTCCATTGTCAATTATTACTATTTGCAATAATTGTTTCTACAATATACAATATACAATATACAGGTACTCAATTAAAATAAATTGTACTTTGTAACGTCCTAAGACGGCCGCCGCGAAGCCACCCCGGTAGAGAGAGAGAGAAGCCAACGCGCGCTCGAATACCTTCTCGCTTGCGCCATGTTCACCGCCCGGTCATACGCACGCACCTACCCTCTCCCGCAATTCAAGCCGCCCGTGACCGAACCACCCCGAAGATGGAGTCGGCACCATATATAACCCCCAGCAACAGGCATAAACATTAGAGTCTTGCACTGAATACAGTCTCGACCTCCTCTTCGTTAGCACTGAATACAGTCTAAACCAACGCTCACTTACAAGCACTGAATACAGTCTTGTCAAACGCTTTCAAACCGCCTGGCACATTCCACGATACTTGTATATATGTTAATTGTATATTTGTGTGTGTAAATAAAGCTGACTTGCTAAACCAACATTCCGGAGTTCTACTACCCCAACACCGAACGACCATTACAATCTGGCAGCCCAACGTTCGGCCCGAATCACAAGAAGCATTACAGCAGCAATAATGGCACAACAAATAGTTCTGTCAGAAGAACAGTTCAATCAATTAATCCAGCGACAAGACGATAGAGGTACACAAAGAAGCGGAAATATCGCAAACTGTACAACGAGATATCGCGGGGATCGCGAGAAAGCCAAGGTCGAGAGTTTTGTAAATACCGTAACGATTTACAAGAAAATTGAGAACATCAGCGACGAAGATGCTCTCACAGGGATCGCCCTACTCCTCGAAGACGATGCCGCAGTATGGTGGAACGGCGTAAAGAACAATATCACCACATGGACCGATGCACTGACCAATCTGAAGGAACACTTCGCACCGCAACGACCGAACCACGAAATTTTCCGAGAAATCTTCGCCCAGGAGCAAGAAAAACCGGAGGGTTCGGATGTGTTTATTGCAAGCAAGAGGTTTTTGCTTTCGGAAATTAGAAACCACAACCTCCCCGAAGAAATCCAACTAGACCTAGTATTCAGTCTAATCCATCGTGATATACGAAACAAAATTCCACGGAGCAGCATAACCGAGTTTAGACATCTCGTGCGGACGATGCGCGAGATAGAGAGTACCCTCAACGAAACCCGAGTGGAGAAGCCCGGTAACAGCAATCAAGCAAAACCTCAGTGCACGTTCTGCAGAAACTATGGACATACTCTGACCAACTGCAGAAAGCGCGAAAGACTCGCGAAAAACGAGAAACAGCACGAGGAGAAGAACACGAAGGAAAGCACTCCGAAATTCGCGTGTTATGGGTGTGGAAAGCCTGGCGTCGTAAGAAGCAAATGCCCGACCTGCAGTCCTCAAACAACGACAAATAACACAGCTACGTTCCGTTCCGTGAGTGTAACAGAAAAACAGTGCCCGGTACTCGACGTCGTAATAGCCAACAACAACGGTACCGCATGTTTGGACTCCGGGGCCGAAGCCAATATCGCCTCCACGTCCCTATTCCGGAAACTGAGAGAATCAGGACACCAATTCCGGCGTACAAATCTCCAGGTAACCCTTGCGGATGGGAAAATCTGCACCGAATCGGTATGGGAAACCACCACGATTGTGCAGGTGAAGCACAAGCAAATACCGACCACATTTTTTGTGTTACCTGGGGAGAAAGATAACAACACCCTGCTAGGCGTTGATTTTATGGAGAACGCCCGGATTATACTCAACATCCCGCAGAGAACCTGGTGTTTCGTAGAAGAACCTGGAAAACAATTTAACTACTCACCTCCGGCTGGCAAGAAAAAGGAATTTCGCGCCCTCACCACGTTCAAGGAGAATGAAAAGTTAGACTACTTCACCGTACCACGGAAGCTGTCACCGATTCCGATGGAAACCGACCCTCCGATGGAAACAGAAGTATCCGAAGAATATTACCGAATACCGACGGTAGTATCGCCGATCAATGGGGAATTCGAAACCGCTCTCGAGGCTAATTACTCACCCCAGTTCATCGACGACCTCTTCGCCGAATACACAGTAAACAAGAACATGGATACCGACAAGGCACGTTCACGGGGACTGTTCGAATGTCCCCCAAGTAAAAATAGGTGCCACATCAACAGTGTTCACCTCAGTTCGAGTGAAGAACATCACGACGGAAACCCTGCACCGAAGCCTGAATTGGAAGAACTCCTCAACGACTTCGAGGATTTATTCGGGCCGTTGACAGAAGCAACACCGATGGCTGAGCACGCCATCAACACCGGAAGCAGCCGTCCCATCGCTTCACCCCCGTATCGGCTAACTGAGCCGCGCAAACAACTTCTGAAGTTGGAGTTGAAAAAGCTCCTAGACGATGACATCATCCAGGAAATCAGCTCGCCCTGGGCCGCACCCATCGTCTTGGTCCCCAAAAAGGATGGCGGAGTACGGCTATGTATCGATTTTAGGAAATTAAATGCAGTTACGATCGCCGACACATACCCTTTGCCACGGATCGACGACCTCCTCCACGCCATCACGATACCTTCTTGGATCTCCACGATCGACCTAAGGAGTGGGTACTGGCAGATCCCTGTAGTCCCAGAGGACCAGCCAAAGACCGGATTCGTGACACCATTTGGCTCGTACTGTTTCAAGAGGATGCCATTCGGCTTACGAAACGCCCCGGCCACGTTCCAACGGCTGATGGACCGTTTCGTACGGAAATTACCTGGAGTTCAGCTATTAGTATATCTGGATGACTTGATCATTCTTTCGGCCACATACAAGCAGCACCTCCAGGATCTTCACAAAGTGATGACTCACTTACGAGAATACCGGTTGAAGATCAACCGCGAGAAAACACGATTCTGTTGCACCGAGGTCCGATACCTCGGACACCTCATTACCGCGGAAGGAATCCGCACTGACCCCACGAAAACCGAAGCAATCAGAGAGAGACAGGCCCCTAGGAATCGGAAGGAAGTCCTCTCCTTCATACAGGCGTGCTCATGGTACCGGAGGTTCATGCCCAACTTCGCGGACACAGCACGACCACTCACAAACCTCACTAAGAAGAAGGCCCTGTGGAAATGGACTAAGGTAGAAGAAACAGCCTTCACCCTCCTGAAGGAACTCCTGTGCGAAGCACCTGTCCTCCAGCCAGCAGACAGTAGCCGGTCCTTCACAATACGAACGGACGCAAGTGAATACGCGCTGGGAGCAGTTCTCGTCCAGGGGGAGAAAGACAAGGAGCACCCCGTCGAATACGCGAGTAGACTCCTGAACCAAGCTGAAAGGAATTACTCAACGACTGAACGCGAAGCCCTTGCCATCGTTTGGGCTCTCGCCAAATTCCGAGGATATATTGAGGGATGTCCCATCACCGTAAGCACCGACCACCAGGCCCTGAAATGGCTCATGAGCTTAAAATCACCGACCGGTCGTCTCGCTCGGTGGGCACTCCTCCTACAACCATACAACCTCACCATCGACTATCTCCCAGGGAGATTCAACCACGTTGCCGACGCCCTATCGAGACCAATCAACGAGGGTATCGCACCAACAATCTCCTACGTCGAGGTACAGCTCAGCAGCCCGCCCGGGAAGATCAACAGAAAATCACAGGAAGCGGATGAAAGATTATTCCCCATCATCCAAAGCCTGGAAGACCCGACTGGAACCGAGGATACCCATTACTGGTGTAATAAAGGATACATCCTCTTCCAGGGAGTCCTCCACCGATACGATCCTGAAGGCCACTCCGAAGACGCCCAGCAAGTAGTACCGAAGGAGGAAGTACCAAGGATACTCCACGACGTACCAGAAGCCGGCCACTACGGTGTAGAGAGAACCCTTCACCGGATCAGGAAACGCTACCATTGGAAAGGAATGCGGAAGGATATAGCCGACCATATCAAGAAATGTGTTCCGTGTCAGCGCTACAAGCCCTCGAACACCAAGCCAGCAGGACTGCTGCAAACTACTCCTCCCAACCAGCGTTTCGAAGCAATTGCCTTCGATTTGTTTGGACCCCTTCCAACATCACGAAACGGTGAGACGACCATCCTCATCGTAGAAGACCTGACCACGAAATGGATCGAGCTTTTCGCCCTCATCAAAGCCACAGCAGAATGCTGTGCAAAAGCTCTCATCAATGAGATCTTCCTCCGCTATGGATTTCCCAGGAAAGTCGTAAGCGACAATGGACCGCAGTTCATTGGTGCCGTCCTGCAGCATGTCACCTACGTCTTTGGCATACGACACCAATACACCCCTGCGTATCACCCTGAAGCAAATCCTGTAGAACGAAGGAATCGGGACCTGAAAACCCAATTAGGAATTCTCGTGGGCCGAGGCCACACCTGTTGGGAAGAGAAACTGCCTTCCATACGTTTTGCAATGAACACAGCCCTCATCTCCAGCACCGGATACTCACCTGCCTACCTGACCTTTGGACGGGAACTCAGAAACCCGGACGACGTCAACAGAGACCTCAGACAGGTCATTGACTCCGAAAATTTCGTAGAAGAAATCGCGCCCTACCTACGCCGATTAGCCCAAACTCTGGATGAGGTAAAGGAAACCCTCATCGACACTGCCGAGACCAGGAAACGATACGCCGACCAGCATCGCCGACCCTGCCCTCAGTACCAGCTAGATGACCTAGTCTGGGTAGCTACCCATGCACTCAGTAGCGCCCGGAAACAATATTCGTCAAAACTCGCCCCACGTCGAGATGGACCCTATTGGATCATCCGGGTCATCTCACCAACCAGCTTCGAGATAGCATCTCCAGATCAACCAGATCTATCCTTAGGCATATTCCATGTCTCTACCCTCACGCCATACCAAGGAGACCGAACTGACGACCTAGAAGCTGCCCTTCCAGAACCAGTCCGCCCTAGGAGGAAACGAGGACGACCAAGGAAGAACCAGTTATGATCCAGCCCTTCATCCTGCACGCCTGAATCATAGGGGGAGGATGTAACGTCCTAAGACGGCCGCCGCGAAGCCACCCCGGTAGAGAGAGAGAGAAGCCAACGCGCGCTCGAATACCTTCTCGCTTGCGCCACGTTCACCGCCCGGTCATACGCACGCACCTACCCTCTCCCGCAATTCAAGCCGCCCGTGACCGAACCACCCCGAAGATGGAGTCGGCACCCTATATAACCCCCAGCAACAGGCATAAACATTAGAGTCTTGCACTGAATACAGTCTCGACCTCCTCTTCGTTAGCACTGAATACAGTCTAAACCAACGCTCACTTACAAGCACTGAATACAGTCTTGTCAAACGCTTTCAAACCGCCTGGCACATTCCACGATACTTGTATATATGTTAATTGTATATTTGTGTGTGTAAATAAAGCTGACTTGCTAAACCAACATTCCGGAGTTCTACTACCCCAACACCGAACGACCATTACAACTTACTATTTTTTAATAATGAATCTTTTGTATATTTCACGGCGCTTACTGCACGGGACAGGGTTATTTTCAAACTAAATAATTTAGTTTTGGACATACTATAAAATATACAAATATACGCCCATGTGGCTAATCTTTTGATTTCGCAACAGCTTAGCAAAAGTGCTATAAAGTAAGCAATTTATTATTTAAGAAAAATTAATCGTATGCATAAAACCTTTTTTGAGATTTTATAATAATTATTTAGATAGAAGTAATATTAATATCATATTGATGGTTGCGACCGTTACTATGTGGTAATTCATAATGAACACTGAATAAAACACTTACTATGTTTTTAACCACTATAATTTATTATAATATACAGGGTGAGTTTTTTTCGATGTTCACTATGGGGATCTCGGAAACTATAAGAGATAGAGAAACGGTTAAATGGGGAAAGAAGTGTAGATTTACGAGACGAATAAAATGCCAGTTTCAAAGTTTTCAAAAAAGTCAAGGGTAACTAGATATTTTGAAAAAAGTAAAAAGAGTCAATTTTTTCAAATCAATATATCTCGGTTATTATAACAGATAGAAAAAAACTGTAAAGGACAAAATTTTAGATAATTTTATGCAGATTAATAAAAAATAATCAGAAAATTTTTATCGCCATTATTTTCCGAGATATGACGCAAACTTACATTTTTTTAAATGGAAACCATAGTTGGCTGTGACCTCATTCAAAAGGTAATTTTTTTCTCTTTAATCCAATATGGCATACGATATAGTTATTTCTAAAAATAAGTGAGTTATAGTCATTTTAAATTTTATTATAAATAAAAAAATGGGTAGCCATGAAAAAGGGGAAAGTAAAACAATTGCAGCTGTTTATAATATTAGCAATATTGTAATTATTAGTTTTATAATATAATATATCAATGCGAGAGAAATTTTAATTTTAAAAAAATATGGTCAAAGAGTCCACTATTAATACTATTATGACATAAATTATATCTTTTTAAAATTGAATTTATGGCTTGTTGACTATTCTCATGTAAATTGAATTAAATGTTTCAATAAAAACTAGTTTATGATCCTCCACAGATTGATTTGATTTTTCATATACTTTGTTTTTTACATAACCCCACAGAAAAAATTCTAAAACGCGCAGATCGGGAGATCTAGGTGGCCCTGGGATTAGTTTATTTCTTCCCACTTATGAGTTAGGAAAAGCATCATTTAAATAATTTGTAAAGCCAACATGTTATGAGGTGGAGCACCGTCATATTGAAACCATTTTAATCTTGCTTGTAATGATAAATTTAAACAATCGAGCTTATCTTGAAATGTTTTCTGAAGAAAATGAAAGTAATAGTTTCACTTAGTGAGCTTTCAAAAATATATGGACCGAGAATTATTAATCCAAACACACCATGGATTAAACCCAAATTTAATTTGTAGTTTTCTCTGTGAAACTTCTCGTGGATTATCTTAAGTTCATCTATGTTCATTGTGGCAATTAAAAATACCACAATTAGTGAATCGCGATTCATGTGTTCATAATATTTTTGTAAGAAACGTATTATCCTATTGACAAATGGGTTTATACCACATACAGAAGGCCATTTGATAATTACAAAATTATTATTCTTATGCTGGTTTTTCATTTTTATTTAACTTTGTAAAACTAATAATTACAATATTGCTGTTATTATAAAGAACTTCAATTGTTTTACTTTCATCTTTTTCATGGCTACCCATTTTTTATTTATAATAAAATTTAAAATGACTATAACTCACTAATTTTTAGAAATAACTATGTCATATGTTATATTGGATTAAAGAGAAAAAAAATACCTTTTGAATGAGGTCATAGCCAACTATAGTTTCCATTTAAAAAAAATGTAAGTTTGCATCATATCTCGGAAAATAATGGTGATAAAAATTTTCTGATTATTTTTTGTTAATCTAAATAAAATTATCTAAAACTTTGTCCTTTACAGTTTTTGTCTGTCTGTTATAATAACCGAGATATATTGATTTAAAAAAATTGACACTTTTTACTTTTTTCAAAATATCTAGTTACCCTTGACTTTTTTGAAAACTTTGAAAGTAGAATTTTATTCGTCTCGTAAATCTACACTTCTTTCCCCATTTAACCGTTTCTCTATCTCTTATAGTTTCCGAGATCCCCATAGAGAACATCGAAAAAAACTCACCCTGTATAAATACACATTGTAATATATTTATATATTATAATAAATTATAGTGGTTAAAAACATAGTAAGTGTTTTATTCAGTGTTTAATATTAATATATTTTTGATTGTAAACATGAACAAGGCTGATGTTGCGAAAACGAAACACAGAATAATTTATAATCACATATTATGATTTGCATAAATCAATGCTAACGTTTGGTAATAAACTAAACGAGCTTCTAACTTTATAGAGAGTCATTTTAAACAAATAAAAATGCCAATGTGTATTCAGTCATTACGGTAAATATGTAAATTAGTGAACTGGAAATAATATTATTTTCTATGGCAACATTTTGAAAAGTAATAATTATGAAATATTATTCTGAGCGTTTCTGCGTCGTAGTTTTACATTATTAAAATGTAAAAACTACAAAAACCAACTAACAGTTAAATCAACTACTCCTCGTACTAAAACACCGCCAGGCATTAAGTTAACTGTTAGTGGTCGTTATATGTCTGAAATCACATTCAGCACAATGTAACAATTTTTATGCTGTCACCGTTTCCCGTTAAATATTGATTTACAAGTGCAGCTGTAAATCAAGTTCATCTGTGATGATATCGTTTTTTGAACGCGCCTTGAAAATCGAACATCAAAGTTATGATATAGCTGTGATACTGCGAAACACGTGTCTGCGGATAGTCATAACAATTCCATGACGTGGTTGGGAAACAGTGACACCAAAACAATTGTTACATAGTGCCGAATGTAATTTCAGACATGTAACGAGAACTAACAGTTATATAATTCAATACCTGACGTTGCTTTTGTACCAGGAGTAGTTGTTTTAACTGTTAGTTAGGTTTTGTAGTTTTTGCATTTTAATAGTGTAAAATTACGGTTCAGAAACGCTCAAAATAATTATTCCTAATTAGTGCTTTTATTTCATAATACTGCACGTTTAAATCAATATTTAATTTACACAATAATGTTTAACTTAGTAGTTTCCTTAACAGAAATAAACTTAGATACAACTTTGGTGAGGAATATTAAAGAAAAACCTATAATCTTTAATACAATAATTTATCTGCATAAAATTCCAATTATTTGAGGCTATTATATTTTATAGCAGTTTTAGTTCACCTTTGGGAAAAATAAAATAAATTTTTTATTTTACTCACTACAATTGTTTCGCTACACTGTAGCTTCTTTAGGTGAAGAAATATAATATTATATTTCTTCACCTGAAGAAGAGAAAATATAATATTATATTTCTTCACCTGAAGAAGCTACAGTGTAGCGAAACAATTGTAGTGAGTAAAATTAAAAGTTGAAAATCATCAATAGCTTACTATTATTATTATATTAAGTGATAATAGATTTTTAAAATATAAGTGCCTCAACAATCAACGAAATTAAAATAAAAGTTATAAATTTGACATACTATTATGCTAAAACAATTTCTTAAATATTTCGTAACTTCCCACGTTTCCATAGAAACTGTTATGCTATTTAGGAACGTAGTATTATTGTCAAATATAAATATTATTATGAAAAAATATTTTCTAGGAACATTATTTCAACGTAATCTTATATTTATGTATGAACAAACAACAGCGCTAACGAATCTAAATTTGGTAGAGTGGAAGATCATTTAAGTGTGAACTCATATTTTTCCATATGTATTGTAATTGTTGAGAATATTTTTCAATTATGTTTTATTTAGAAAGTATTATATAAGCATATTGAATAAATAAATACCATTAATACTACTACGATTACTTTTTAAAACAACTACTTTAAAGGCTTATACCGTAACAATTATTGAATTATTAAATACATAATTTTCGTGTTTTTTAAACCAAATTCACTAAAAATTTTTTTTAACGTATATTAAATTTCTTGGAGTAGTGGTTTTCATAAGTAATTTTGTTTAAAACGACATATTTTTATTTAATTTTAATATACATTTGCTTGCATATGAAATACACCACCCAAAAAGAAAATAATTTTTCATTCGTTGGTACAAAATATTTAAACTATAAGAAAAAACTTTAATTTAACAGAAAAAAAATATTAATTATGAGTGTTTACGCCATGTACAGCAATGCAAGAACTTACCCTTCTAAGCATACCTAGAATCAAATAGTCTATATCTGCTTGAGGTATCTTATTCCAAGTAACTTCTAAGTGAAGTCTGAGATCATCTATGCTGTCAGCATGTTGCGAACTTATTTACTCATTATGTCCCAGACATGCTCGATGGAGTTTAAGTCGGGAGACCTTGTTGGCCAAGGCAATATTGGCAAATCCGCTTCTTCCAAGAACCCTCGTAATGTTTGCGGTGAGGGGTCTAGCGTTATTTTGCTGAAAAATCTCATCATGTAGCGTCTGCATAAATGGCATCGAGGCGGAATCCAAGACATTATCAATGTATTGATGAGCGTTTAATGTACCTTTAATGAACAAAAGGGTGATTTTCTTCCCTAATTGATTACATCCCATACCAAGACACCCGGTGTTAAAGCTGTATAGCGTCTTGCAACAAACTTAGAGTCTTTCTTCTTTAAGTGCAACATTATTTCGTAAACAAAACCTGGATTCAACCCAGACGAGCAGCTTTCTCACCACAGTTGTGTGATCAACTCATTCTTCTGTCAATTTCGCGGAATGATAAATCTGCTTATTTCATGCCGATAATTCGACCCCTACTAAACTCCAAAGTTTGTAAAAAATGTGGGAGTTGTCTCTTGGCATTACGAACTGTCACTATGACAACTTTATAATTACTAATAAATTTTAAGTATATATTCTTCAATGTCCATATAAATTTTGTGGAATTTTAAGGTAACCATGTGGGAAAAACCTCAACGGCTCAACTTTTTTTATTAAGAGTTTAATTATTTTATAACAACGAATAAACAATTATTTTCACCAGGTTGCCTTGATTTTTATCAGTTTTAAATCATATAAGAGCAAAAACCTCCATGTAACAGTGAGATTAATATTGTCTTTTGATTTATTATGTCTTTTATGACAAATATTTTTAGTCATTTTTTCTATTTTTCATTTATGGTACTGAAATTTTGCAAAGCCTAGTAACTCTTTGCAAAACATAGGTTTGGTCTCGCAACAAGGCAATTGCTGTTTTCAATTATCTAATACTGCCTATACCATATACTAGGCAGTTATATTACAGTACAGAGACGGACTACTGTTAGGGTAAGTGCGGTTTAAGTGCCTTGTCATATTTCGAAATTAAAATTGAGTTTTACTAGACAATACAGTTAATTTGAAATCAAATAAAAATTTTAAATCTAGCGATAAACACACGGAGCTTATATCCACGAAATTTCTAAAATCAAATACACTCTTTGAAAATAATTCAAATGATTCCAAAAAAGTTATACAAAGAAATGTTAATAAATAAACCCGGAAAAGAAATAGTCAATAGAAACGGTAAAAAAGCAAGACGATAAGAAACAGAATGTAAATAAAGCAGATAGTGAAAACAGTAATGATAAGAAACAAAATGTTAACAAACCTAAAAACGAAAACAATTTTATGAATTTTATCCATTCATAAAATTGTTGTGCGAGATCCCGCAGAAATAAATCTTTGATAAATATTAACTATTCGGCAGTTTCAAGATTGGCTTGGTATTCTTTAAGGCGAGAGCAAATCCGGAAACAACATCTAAAAACGTGGAAGCGTACATTAGAGAAAATATTTATCCTGAGAGATACTTAGATATAACAACTATAAATTTAAAACGGGAATTTATAATTGGTTTTCTTCGAAAATTCGAAAACAACTTCAAAGATCCGAAACTCTGGCCAGCGGACATAAAATTAGAAAAGTTTTCGTTTTTCGCCGAGGGCCAAAAATTCTAAATGATCACGTAACTGAAAAGGCAATAATACATTTAAATATCCGTTCAATATTTAAAAACACCGCAAAAATAAATGCAATACTGTCAGATCATCCAGATTGCAATATATTAACTGCAACGGAACACCGGCAATGCGAAGAGAACATAATAAAACATAACATAGTCAATTTCGAACTATGCGCAAATTATTCAAAAACGAAGAACTCGACAAGGGAAACTGCGTGCGGTGGAGCTGCGATTTATGTGCGCGCAGGTATTAAGTGCAGTGAAAGAAGTGACATTAATTCATTGGCGAAAACAAGTTCATTTGAGTGTGCTGATGATGTAAGTGTATTAGCGACAGGTAAAAATGCGGATGAACTTAAAGCGAGAACTTAGACTTAGATATACTCAAAGGTGGTATTTAATATAGTATCTTTATATAAAGACAAGTTTACACGCTGGATTTTTTAAACCGTAAACCAATAGGTCCCAGGGTCTCATCAATTGGGTTACTGCAAGGGTCTGTGCTCTCACCTATCTTGTTTAATATATATACAGCTGATATTCATAATCTAATCAGCTAATATATCTTGTGTTCAATATGCAGATGATTTTGTTATATATTTAATTAACTGCTCACTTAACACATGGTGAAACATATTTGAAAAATCTTGATTAGAAATTAAAAACACTTGGTTTGTTTCACAGAATATTTATTTTTTTTACATCAATTTTATTTACATCAATACCAGTAGTTGAATTGAAAGTAATTCTGGACAAATTAATAGAAAAGTCAAATCAAGATAAAATTAAAAAAGATGAAATGAAAAAACTTGTTCGTATATGTATTGACCAGAATTACTTTGGATTCAATAATAAAATCTATAGCCAGCTAGACTGTCTGCCTATGGGTTCACCGTTATCACCACTATTAGCGGAAATCTTTATGGCAAATTTTGAAGAAATTATTTTCGCCGATAAAAATAAATCTAAAAACATATTCTACTGGGCACGCTACGTTGACGACATTTTTTGCATTTCGGATGGTACTTCAAGACAATTAGATTCTTTTGCAATGTTTTTAAATTCAATCAATAAAAATATCTAATTCACATCAGAGTTAGAAAACAATGATTGTCTCAACTCTCAACAATAAAAAAATCAAACAACAAATTAGAGTTTAAAATTTTTAGAAAACCTACATTTACAGATATAATTATTCCAAACACCCATTTCAAAATCAAAATGAGCACCTTCCACTCCTTAATACAGTGCTTTCCAAACTTTTTGTACCTGCGCCCCCCTCTTTGGAAAAAAAATTGTTGTGCCCCCCTTAATTTTTCTAACAATCCAATTTCATAAACACTCATCTGATATTGTAATTTATTTAATGGGCTACAAAATAATATACAATATTATGTATAAAAATACATAAAAAATAATTATCTATTTTAAGAAATAATAATATAATTATAATGTAATAAAAACAAATCTTATAAAAGTACAAAAAAAATAATTCAACATTAATACAACATTATAAAAATTTAATGTGAAGGGTGAGCTTGTTTTTCAGCACAAATTTTTTCAAACCGTGGTATCATTGAAAATATCGCGGTTCTCAGTTCCTTTTCAATCTTTAAGCAAGATCGATACTTTGTCTTTAAGACAGCTACTGCAGAAAACCCAGTTTCACATAAGTAAGATGTTACAAAGGGCAATAAAATTTCTAAAGCTTTATTTGTTAAAGTAGGAAACTCGTCCTTTACTCGTAACCAAAACGTGACAATATTTTCGTGTTGAAACATCTGCTTTAATGTGCTGTCACTAGATAAGTCAATTATCATTTCCTGCTCTGCTGTCGTAAGGCCGAAATCATCATATTTTTCAATCACAAACGGGTTTCTAATCCATTCATATTTGGACATGTCAAGATTTTTAAAGTAAAACGAGAATTGCTCCCTTAAACTGGTCAAGTGTTTATTAATAAGAACTTTACTTTCTTCTATTTCATCTGCAGGACAGGTAATTTTAAAAGTGGGAAACATGTCAAAGTTATTATTTTTCAAACTTATTATCCACAGTTCCAATTTTCTCATAAATGCAGTAACCTTGTCTTTCTGGACAAAAGCATGAATTTGAGGCCCTTGCATTGATTTATTTAAAGTACTGAGTCTTTGAAAAATATCCACTAGATACGCAAGTTTTGCAAGGAATTTCGTGTCATAAAACAAGTTTGCTTCATCTCTATTATTATCAGTAAGGAATATGGCGATCTCTTCTTTTAGCTCAAACACCCTTTGAAGTACTTTTGAACGAGAAAGCCAACGTGCCTCACAATAATATAGAAGTGATGTATATTCTGAACCCATGTCATTACACAATTTTGCGAAAAGCCTTCCTCTTAATGGGCTATTTTTGATAAAATTTACAACTCTTATAATAACTTGAAATACTGTTAGTAAATCTTCACCCATATCTCTTGAAACAAGTGATTGTCTATGAATCATGCAATGCGTCCAAATTGCCCGAGGAGCCACCTTTCGAACTAGTGCCTGTAGACCAGCGTTTTTTCCTGCCATAGATGGAGCTCCATCTGTGCATAGACCAACACAGTTCTCCCACAGAATGTTATATTCATTGAAAAATTTATCAATCATATTAAAAACTTCACTTCCTGTAGTATTGCCTTCAATAGGTTTACAGAATAACATGTCTTCTCTAACATCAGTTTCCACAACATATCTTACATATGTAATCAAGTGTGCATCCTTAAGAACATCTGTAGCCTCATCTACTTGCAACGCGAAAGAAGATAGTTTTACTTTTTCTATTAATTGATCGCAAAGATCTTCAGATATATCGGATATTCGTCTTCCCACCGTATTATCCGCAAGTGGAATGATTTTAAGTTGATCAGCATATGATTCACCTAGCATCGTAGCTACCATGTCAATAGCTGCAGGTAGCACTAAAGTTTCTCCTATTACATGGGGTTTTTTGCATTTAGCAATTCTATAAGAAACCTTATAAGACGCAAGCAATGCTTTTTGTGTAACAGACATGGTCTTTGAAAACATTTCTTTTTGTTTATTTAAATTCTCCAATTTTCTTTGGAAAAATTCTATTGTCTTGCCAACGTGATCTGCATGTACGTTTTCGAGATGCCGTTTTAATTTATTTGGTTTCATGCTGTCTGAGGCCAGAGTATTCAGACACAGCAAACACATTGGCCGTTCCTGGCCATTAATGACTTTACATGTAAATCCAAATGATAAGTACATTGGATCATATTTTCTACATTTAGGTTTACTATTTTGCGAAGATGTTCCGCTATTTTCGTTACCTCTTCCTTTGCCGTCTGCTTCTGCTTCATTCAATTTTCTTTTCAACCCAGTTACGTATTTATCCATCTAAAAGGGTTATTATTTTAAATCAAATAAAAATACTTTATAACAGTTTTGAAATTTACCTCAATATTAATTTAGAAGTGTACCAAAGCGAGTTTGTAGAGTTTGTAGACAATCTGCGTGGAAACGGGCGAGCTTAACCAACGTTTCTTAACGAAATGCCGCGTGTCTGCTCTATAAGTGAGTGACTAAGACTAAATTTTAGTCACCCACTTATTTTGCCTCGCGTAAATGAACGATCGAGTATGTGTACGATTTTATATTTTGGAAGGGGGAACCGACTCGGCGTGTTGTGTGTACGAACTGTATGTATACATACATAATATGCGAGAACACACGAGATGGAAAAAAGTGGGTGACTAAAGTTGACTCACTGAGTGGATTACGTATAACCGTTTTTCTGATTAATTTTTTTGACACCTATTCGACTTTTTTGGTTTGTATTCGAAATTGATATTTTGGAATCAGCTGCGTGCCCCCCCTGCAACAGTCTCGCGCCCCCCTAGGGGGGCGCGCCCCACAGTTTGGAACACACTGCCTTAATACATAGACTTATCCATATACCCCTAAATACTATTAACTTCAATGAAGAATTAAATATTATTAAAACAATTGCGACAAATAATGGTTACAGTGCCTTTAATAGACAAACTAGATAAAAAGAAAAAAATGAAACAATTAGATAAATATTTTTATAACGCACACAATAAAATGGAAAAAAATAATTGGCATAAATTAGAATTTGCTGGTTAGTTATCAAATAAAATTTTAAATAGTCTTAAAGGGTACAATTTTAATGTTATTATGACTAACCCACTGAACATTAAAAAAATATTATGCAACAGCTCAAGAATAGACCAATTAAAGAAGTGCGGGGTTTACGACTTTAAGTGTGGTGATTGTGACCATATATACATAGGACAGACAGGACAAACTTTTGAAGCAAAATTGCAAGAACATAAAAATAGTATATTGTTCAACGAGTGACGAAAGTAACATTTTTTTAAGCGTTTGGTAATGTTCGCGAGCTTAAAAAAATGCTTTCGACGAGTTAAACACTATACTTTTTCTACTACCTTACCTATGATACTAACAAACTTTTATTATTATATAAACAAATACTTTATTTTGAATTAAAAATTACAAAACTACATATCATATTTAAATTACTTACGATTTAAATATCAAATTTTCCGACAATTTTGCAAAATATGCAAATAGCACAGTGAATATTAATTTACGCGATTATCTGTCTTAAATTCCATGAATTTTACATATATTTCTTCATACCTCTTTTTCGATTTTTCTGATAATAAATCCACATAGGTTTTCTCAGCTTGATTTACTTGATTTACCAGTATTGGAAAGATCTAAATCACTTACTGAATCAGAAATCATGATATGATGAAGTTACGAACAGTACAAATTCAAAAACTGACGTTTAATATAGTGACAGCAGGCAACTAGACGGAGGTGAAAATTTGTAGGTAACTTTCGTCCCTAGTGACGAAAGTTAGCGTTATGGGATTTTCTCTCACTAGTGACGGAACTCAAATTTTCGCTAGAGTATTCGGTGACGAAAATTGTCTTTTCATAAAGGGTAGTAGAAAAAAATCAATATACAATAAAAAGCTAACAACTGGATTTTCGCAACATTGCATAGAAAATAATAATTTTTCCAAAATAACAATTTAAAAATATTATACTCAGGTAATAAAGGTCGGCATCTTAATTACAGAGAGGGATTAGAGATAAATAAGGCCATAATTAGCGGCAAACAAATAACTAACAATTTTGAAGAGATTTGGAAGTCCCCGATTATGACGGCCCTTATTACCTGAATGTGTAATCCATATATATTAGTGTAACCTTTTATACATTATTCATTACTCCTTGATAATGACATTTTGTCGAAACTAGTCGGAGAAAAAATAATAAATATTCTGTGAAACAAACCAAGTGTTTTTAATTTCTAATCAAGACAGATGATTATGTTTTGCACACATACTGCAAGACGATGAACCAATGTAATACTAAATGCCGAAAAATAGTTGAAATCGCAAAAAAGTCGGCTATGGAGAAGGGGTTTGCAATATCGGGGAAAAAATCAGCCATCGTTATGTTTTCCAGACATCATCCTAGCTCGACTGAGTATATTAAAATTTGTGGTATAAGATTTCCAATAAAAAGGGAATATAAATATCTAGGAGTTGTACTTGACATAATACTGCTATGGTCACAACATATAAAGCATATAGAAGGTAGATGCGAAAAGGGTATCAATATAATCAGAACACTCTGTAAAACTTGGTGGGGAGATCTGGAATTCGTTTCTACCAAGCATTTATTAGATCCATTATTGATTATGAAAGTACGTTATATGGTTCCGCATCGAACAGTAATTTAAGGCGATTAGATACTATTCAGTACAAGCTTTACGAATAGCCATAGGTGCAATGTCTTCTTCTCCTACATTTACGATACTCGCTGAATGTCAAGAACCTCCTTTAGATATAAGGCGTAACCAGTTGGCTACAAAACAGATACTCAAATATATATCAACACAGGATAATAAAACTATACTACAAATTAGTGAACTAAATAAGGATGTATTAACAAAGAGATACTTGTGTAAGAAAAATGCTCCACCACTAACAACAGCTTTTATAGAAACAAGCAACATCAAAGTTGGAAAAACAAATACTCCTTTTTCATTCTTCCCAGAATTCACAGAGTTTCATTACATCAATATAAATATCTTTAATCGCATCATAGATAATACATTCTCTAATTACTTAATTATATTCACAGATGGATCAAAAACCAATGCTGATGTGGGCTACTCCTTCTATATTCCAAAACTAAAATACACACATTCTGAGAAAATAAATAGCATATGCTCTATATTCACCGCTGAAGCAATAGCCATATACAAAGCCCTGGAATGGATTTCTACAAGTACAAAAGAGAACGCATTAATTGTCTCTGATTCCCAATCGGTTTTAAAGGCAATCTCTACACCATATGTTAATACCACTAACACAAATATTTACATAACAAAAATAAGCAAACTTTGACCACATTGAGTGATGCACAATCAGTTAGTTTCCTGTGTGTAAAGGGTCATTCCCAAATCAGTGGGAATGAAATTGCGAATAAACTTGCAAAAACCCAATCTACCTTTAATGGTAATGTAGATCCCCCAGTTCAAGATGTATTGTCTTACAGTATGAGAATGCTAAAACAAGAAGCGAAGAACATCTATTTAAATACACCTAACACAAACTATAAACTAATACACCCAACATTGCCTCACATGACCCATATTACCAAATTTGATATTCCTCGTCTTTTATCAACAACTATCATGAGACTGAAGATTAACCACGGTCAATTTCCAAAACATCTATATAAAATTGGACTGAAACAAGATCCCCTATGTGCTTGTGGGCAGGAAGGGGACTCGAATCACATAATTTTAGGTTGTAGAATAAACAAAAATCACACTAATACTTTCTTAGACACAATTGGTAAATATACAACATTTCCCGTCAATATATCCCATCTCTTAGCTTTGGACAGACTCGAGATCTATTGTGCCCTTTCTAAATGTATTTTAGACACTAAAACAAAAATATAATATCAATCTATATAGACTATGCTGAACATCAACTCTCAACTCTATCTTTAAATGTAGCCCAAGGGTTAAGACAACTGGCTTGACCGTTACAAACTAAATTCACTCGGAATTGTGCATGTGTGTATGTAGATATTTATATAGTTTCTCTCATTTAAATACAAATATGTCGTGACTGAATGGCATATGCCTAAATCAAAAAAAAAATACCATACTAACTTTGAATCTCAAGTAAGAAATGGGATAATTTTTACGGAGGTGTTACGTTACCCTACGACGACGTCAAATTAGTGACGTTATTCTAACGGTTTCACCCTTTGCTTGATGTGCCGCTCGGTACCAGGTTATTTTTTGTTGATTTACGCCAACTTAAGTCCGATTACATAAAGTTTAGAATTTTGATGTAACATTAAATTTATTGGAGAACTATAATAATTGTTACATTAATTATTAAGAATAAAATGTCGACTGACTATTTCTAGCTCTCTGCGTAGGATTGATTCTTAAGACTGACTGCTTAGGCTGACTGCTTTAGACTGACTCAACCCCATTTCTTTGAGAGTGTTGATAACATTGAAATATAATTAGCAAGCATAACATTGAGAAGCAATTTCTAGAAAATCAAAGAGAAAAATATTTATTTATTGTTAATGTGTTTTGGACTGGACCTTAATGGTATTTACGAGTGATAAAGAGAATCACGGAAAATATTTGTATTAGAGTTAATGTGCTATTTGCTATTCCCAATGTTATCTATGTAAAGATATGATTAATAATAAATTATACATAAAAACAATAAACATATAAATTAACAAGAAATATGATATACAAAATATAATACATATATAATAATAATAAATCTTAAAATAGAAATACATTATATACATGTAATAATAGTAGTGAAGGGCGTGGAGAACATTACAGAGGCAGTCCAGCAGCAAATAATGTTTTTTTTTTACTTCAAAAAAAATATTAGAATCGTTTTTAATTTAAAATATATCGAATCGTGTAAGGGTGTGTTTAAGCGGGAAGGAATTCTAACCGTCCGTAGTTTATACATCGACAAATTGTTATTTTATAATTTTAAAAATAAAAATAAATTTGAATCGCTGACTGAACAGTATCCCAAACATATTCCAATTATATATTTTAATAAACTAACTTGGCAATTAAAATAAATACAGATGTTGCGCCAATTTAAAATTAAATTGAAGGAATATCTTAGTGAGGCCGAATTATACAGCTTAGAAGATTTCTAGATTTCCACGTACGTTTTTTGGTGTATTTGCTTTCATTTATGCACTGGATATAATTGTATGTTATTTATTGCCGTATATTGTTTAGTTTATTGAAGTGTTTGAATTAGTTTATTCGCCGAACGTATCTTGTATTTCTATCTATATACTGTCTATAAATAAGTATAGGCTAGAAATGAGTATTCTAGCCTATGCTAGAAGAAGAAACAATGTTCTTTGTTTTTGTACATTTTTATATGTGTTGTCGCAAGATCTTATATTCTTGCATGCCTTTTGTTAATTATTTATTCTTTTATTATTTAGTGCTTCCTACTACTGTTCTCTATAAGTATTTTCACAGTAAGCATTTGCAATATCTCATAGTTCTTTATTGTTTCTGCTTATGCACTTTCATGTATGTATGTATATGTATTTATTGATCGGTTATAGCAAACTCGTAGGATAGGTAATTTTTAATCTATATTTTAATTTGCCCTGTAATATTGGCAGAATATTTAACTTTCTATAAAAGTTCCAATAGAATAATTTTGATTTCAAAAAAACTTTAAAAATGTGTGCATGTTTAGTCAGTTTCATTCTATAGAATTTTTCGCCAACGATAATGTATTAATTAGCAACGTGTTTAGATATTACGATATTGAATATTACATTTGCGCTAGTTTATTCATTTACTACGTCATAAAACAAAATGATTAAACGATATAGAATGTTTTTATTAAATTTCTTATTTAATATAGTTTCTATCATACAGTAAAAATGAAGAGAAAACATTAATGGAAGCCTAATAATAAGAAAACAAGTATTTCGCAAATATTTTGAACACGTTTTATAAAGACTTAAAAACAAATTACTTGTTGAAACAACTACCCCTATGACTAATATCTCGACAGATATTTAATGACACAAAAGTAATATGCCTGTTACAAATAGTACAGCTATCAAAGCAATACTAATTTGAATGAAATTATTTCTGTTAAATAAACTAATAAATGATAAAATGTACTTTAGGCTGTTTAAAGTGAATATAACATATAAAGCTATGAAGAAAAATTGAATTTAGACTGATTTCATTAAATTAAACTAGCAAAAGCAATTAAATAATCTAACATTCAAGTTTATAATCATCTGCAGACACGTGAATCTCTTCAGTACAGCTTTATTATAAAATTTATTTTAAATACAAATAAAAACATTTACTAAGTTAATAAAATGAAAAAAATAAAAACTTACTCTGTACGGCAACCGACACAATAATGAATTTTGGTGGACTAATGATCTGAATTTATATCTGAGATGAATTAGCGATTTTTAAAGAAATAATTACGCTCAGGATTAAGGAAAATACCTTCTTAATAAAATAATAAAATATATATAAAGGATTTCGTACTTATAAATAAATTAAATTAAAGGTTGGACAAGATATATAAGGTGATAATGAATAATGGTTACGAAATAAAGTACGAATAACGAACCAATTATTAAAAACTATAATCAAATAATAAAACAGTTTTTCTCTCAATATAGGAACAGAAGATAACTAATACGTATCGATTAAAAATAATTAAACACTCGATTTTTAAATTTGTTGTTGCGAAACATATGTAGTGTTTAAATAAAATAAATTTGCTAATCAGATATTGTCGTTATTATAATATTGAAAATTAAACACTGCTTATTAATTAAATATAATATGGATTTTCAACTAAGTGCCTCATCAACCAAAGAATATTCATTTTTAATCTAGATGGTCTTTAGTATAATTTTAAAAGTGACGTTGTAGTTAATGTTGTCAAACTTCCGCGAATATGTTGATACTGGTAACAATCGATAATAATAAATGCAGACTAATAGTTACCTTACAGATCTTACATATTAAAGATGATGCTGTTTGGTTTGGTTAACGCTGTGCAGTTTAGGACAATTTCCTGTTATCATCTTGGCTCAGGATGCATTGCAGGTGAATTTACCACACAAGTAATTTCTGTAATTTTTACCTTTTTAAAATTATAACTTTAAAATAATGCAATATTATTAAAAATCTTAATGTTAATAATAATAATGTGTAAATTAAATACTGATTTGCAGGTGCAGTATTATGAAAATAAAAGTAATAATTAGAATTAATTATTTTGAGCGTTTGAGAAGTAGTTGTTTTAACTGTTAGTTGGTTTGGTAGTTTTTACATTGCAATAATGTAAAATTGCAGTGGAGAAACGCTCAAAATAATACTTTTATTTTCATAATAAATAATTGTTCATTTGTAAGTAAGAAAAAACATATGTTTCAAAATATGGTATCAAATGTTTTAGTAGATGTCTATCCATTCTTTTTATCCCGGAAAACGAAAATTAATTTCAGTTTAAACGGAAACACACCGTGTGACAGTCCTACATATCTGGATCAACGAAATGGATTCAACAGGCTCTATAAAATCCCTTCACTGTTATAAACGACGCTCCTGCTATTCTGCGCGGGGTATCGATTATGCAAATACTCCGCCAAGTTTACCTGAGCTTTTATCGTGAGACTGTGTATATTTTGACTGTATACACAAAGTTTATTTTGCGGATAAGTTCTCCCCCCTGCATCAGAGTCGTCCCTGCTGGGATTAGGGCCCGGTTTGCGTCACGATGGCCCCGCCGTCTTTCGAATTATTCATACACTCTTCCTTGCCTATAAAACTGTCGATTTCTGATCAGTTAACGTTTATTGGGGAGGCGCTGGGATCTAAGGCACTCTCCTGATGAGATCCGGATTAGTCCAAGTCCCACTAAATATATTATTAAATTGATGTTGGTATGCAGCAATGCTTAATATTCTAGTTAAGTATTAAAGTAAAATCACTTTTTTAATTTTCAAAAAATTAACGCGAAAAGAGATATTTTATCAGTATATCTAAAGGTATGTCACACAGAATTGGCATGTAGATTGCATTGCGTTGAGTTTGATATTATGGATCAATACAAAAGACAGAAAGCTAATGATTCAACTTATAAAAAATCTAGAATTCAAAATAACAAATTAAACAGATTGAAAAAACAAAAACTTAGCATTCAGCCTCCTTCAGAGAATTCAGAAACAAAAATTCACCATAAATTCTTTAATCGATTCATCAATTTAACAGATATTAATTTTGATAACGAAGAAGTGATATTATTATCAAAAGGGTTCAAATATAATATCAAACAAAACATTAACAACAAACAGATTGAACTATTAGCAGTAGAAAGTGAATTAGCCATAACAAAAATAGAAACTAACACCTTTAAAAAATATAAGTTAACTAATTGTTTAACGAATACAGACAGGACATACAACATTTTATTAATGAACTAAAAATAGCGAAATCGATACGGGAAAAATCAAAATTATCTAATATCATTTTTACGAAAGCAGACAAAGGAAATACTGTTATTGCAATACATCAGTCAGATTATATTAATAAAATTAACCTTTTTCTAAATACAAATTCGTTTTAATTATTAAAAAATAACCCAACAACAAAGTTTCAATTACAGTTAAAACAAAAAATTAATCTATGCACATCACTATTTTCTGAAAAAGAAAAATATTTTCTTACTAGCATGAATCCACAAGCTCCAAAATTGTATGGTTTGATTAAACTGCATAAAGAAAATAACCCTATAAGACCAGTGGTTTCCTAGGTAAATGCCCCTTGTACAAAAATAGCTAAAAAACTTAATAAACTCATTACAGAACATACAAATTTTACTTAAAAGTTTTCAATAAAAAACAGTATCGAATTAATTCATAAAACTAAAAATGTCAAATTACCTTTGAACAGCAAATTCGTTTCATTTGATGTTACAAATTTATTTACTAACGTACCGCCTTCGGATGTTTTAACAATAATAGAAAAGATGCTCACGGACAATAAAGTTAACCCGATTAAAATCTCAGAAATTTTAAACATTTTAAACATAGTAAACACACAAAATTACCTGCAATTTAATAATTTATTCTACACTCAACAACACGTCTTAGCAATGGGAAACCCCCTAAGCCCCCTAATGGCAGAGATTTTCATGAATTATTTAGAGATACAAATATCAAAACTCCCTATATTTAAAAAATGTATATATTGGTATAGATATGTGGACGACATACTAGTGGCATTTACGGGGACAAATAGACAATTAGACACTTTTCTAAATACACTAAACAGTTTACACCAAAATATACAATTTACAATGGAAACAGAAGTCAATAACTTCATTAACTTTCTAGACCTCACACTAACAAAAATAAACGATAAGCACAATTTCGCAATTTTTAGGAAACCTACACACACAGATACCACCATTCACAATAATTCATTCCATCCAAAATATCACAAGCTAGCTGCATACAACAGTATGATACATAGGTTAATTAATATCCCCATGACAGAAGAAAATTTCCAAAAAGAACTTAATATCATTCATCAAATAGCTAACAAAAATGGATTTAATAACACTTTCGTTAAAAATATTTTAAATAAAAAGAAAAAAACAACAAATTCTAAATTCAGTTTACCCCACAATAAAAGATAAAGACATTAATAATTTCACTTCGACAACGTATACAGGACCAGTTTCATTAAAAATTGCAAACATTAAAAAAAAAACAAAATATACAAGTATCATTCAAAACAAATAATAATTTGGGAATGTTAATAAAAAACAATAAAGATCCTAATATTAAGAATCAAGGTAGTGGGATATACATATTGACATGTGGTGACTGCACAAAAACATACGTGGGTCAAACAGGGCGTGCATTCTCTGAGAGAATAAAAGAACATAGAGCCACATACATTAACCACAAGAAGACTTCCACATTCGCAAACCACCTACTAGAAGAAGGACACTCGTTCAATGACGAATTCAAAATACTCCACCAACAGCAAAAGGGAAGGAAACTAAATTACTTGGAAAATTTAGAAATCAACAAGAGGAAAGACACCGGTCTCATCCTAAACGGATATTAATAGATCACCGTTACTTAATATGTTCAATTTTAAAAATAAAACTAAAAATCCTCCAACCCTCTTCCCACCACCCTAATTAGTATTTAAATCATACACAACTCTGAACCGCTCATAATTGTAGGTTACTTTTTGATTATGAAATGTAGTACATTGTATGTTATGTATATATTATATGTTCATTGTCATAGCAACCATTGTAGCACTAGTGCTACAATATATCTATTGTAGCACTAGTGCTACAATATCTATTGAAGCGCTAGTGCTACAATGGTTAAACAGGAGAGGGATATTACAATAATACCGGATGACCCATTTTAATAAATCCACTGGAATATCTCGACACATATGTGTCCTACAAAAAAATGTTCCAAATAAAAGTTTGATGGTTTCGAAAGGGCCATCTGATCCTATACAAATTTTTTCACCCCCACCCCCCAGGGGTCATCTTTTATATCTTAAATTAGAACCCTTATTTTTTATTGCAGGTTCGGATTCTACATAAAAAAATATGAAGATTTCATTTGAACTTTTTTTCGAATTCATGATATATGGCGCTTCAATCGCAAAAATAACATTAATCAAGTCAAAAAACGATAAAATGACGATAAAATCGTCAGTTTTAATTGTTCGCCATTGAAATGGAGTGCGTCATATCGTGTAGGGTCAATGAACTAGTGAATGGCTGGTTATTCTAGCAACATTGTTGACAAAAAGATGCTAAACCACGCCCCGTTTACTTCCTGGAAAATGAAAACAAAACGTTCAAAACATTGTGGCGGGTATGAAAACAAACCGTCTGACGAAAATCATAACAAACATTCTGACGAAAATCAAAACAAGCAATTTGCCAAGAATGTTGTTTAGTTGCAATTAGTTTTAGTTCGTGACGTGATAATTGCATTATTTGACAATCAACCGAAATGGCGGATTATTCACCGAATGGAAAGGATATTCTCCTTATCTTAGGAGAATGCCGGGGTTCTTATCGAAAAGCTGCAGCGTTATATCGACGACGATTTCCTCGACGACAACGCCATCCGAATCTTTCAGTGATTCGCCGGATTGAATTGAGATGTAGAAGATGAATAATTCTACGCCAATGAAGGCGTAACACCATCAAGGATCATCGTATGAATCCGCGCGTTATCACCGTTCTGGCGATAGTTCATTTGAACCCTCACATATCAGTTAGCCAGATCCAGAACCAAAGTGGCATCCCGAGAGAGACTGCGAGAAGGTATTTGAAAAACGCAAAGTATCACCCGTACCACGTATCCTTGAATCAGACATTGAGTGAGCAGGATCATGAACAACGGCGATTGTTTTGTCAGTGGGCAATACAGCAATTGCAAAATGACGAAAACTTGTTCAAGTTCGTGATGTTTTCCGACGACGCTACATTCCGGAGTGACGGGTTGTTGAATCGACACAACAGTCACTATTGGTCGCCGGTCAACACTCGGTAGATGCAGCAAGTGGATCATCAACACCGCTGGTCTGTGAGTGTATGGTGCGGTCCATATTTTTTGAGGGTACCGTAAATGGAGCGAATTATTTACATCTGCTTTTAATTGTGGAGGCGTTTACTTTGTGGTACATCTTGAGTATATTCAAGAAAGAAAAAAGGATTATTACAAAGTGATCCTTTTTTTTTCTTCAATGTATAATTTGTCTTTTCTTTTGAATTTTCATCTAGATTTGGTAATAGAGATTAACACTAATTAATTAAATTAAAAGTCTACTCTGTGGCCATTATTATATGATGGTTATATGTATTCTTTAACAATCAAATAAAAGGTTTAGCAATTGATAAATCATCAGTCATAAACTGCCAATTAAGCCTTGAATACTATTTATGTTATGTAGTTATTGGTCGCCGGTCAACACTCGGTAGATGCAGCAAGTGGATCATCAACACCGCTGGTCTGTGAGTGTATGGTGCGGTCCATATTTTTTGAGGGTACCGTAAATGGAGCGAATTATTTACATCTGCTTCAAGAGGTCCTACCCGGTTTACTCGAAAATGTGGACATGGAGACAAGGATCAGAATGTGGTTTCAGCAAGATGGCGCACCTCCACATTTTGCAAACAGCATTTGAACTAAACGTACCCTGGCAGGTGGATAGGGAGAAGGGGTCCAGGCCAGCAAGGTCGCCAGATCTGACAGCGCCTGACTTCTACTTGTGGGGATTCTTGAAAGATTCAGTGTATCGAGAACGGCCAACCACCAAGGCTGATATGATTCGAAGGATCCAAACAACGTACAACAATATTCCGCGCAACACGCTTTTGAAGACAGTTAGGAATTTTGAACGCCGAATTCAGCTTTGTCAGATCTAGAACAGTGCGACGTTCGATTAAATGTCCCCGACATCTGTAAATATTAAACAAACAAAAATTGGTTGATTTGATTTTAGTGAGACGGTTAGTTTTTATTCCCGCGACAATGTTTCAAACGTGTTGTTTTCATTTTCCAGGAAGTAAACGATGCGCGGCTTAGCATCCTTTTGTCAAAATTGTTACTAGAATATTGGTCTTTTCCAAGGCTAAATGATGTTCGAAATAGGGTAGATGTACCAGTGAATGGCCATCGCATTAGAGTGACAAGGATAGACAATACATTTTAAATGAGTGGCCATTTACTGATACATGATCTTAACCGGCCATCACTTGTGCATTGACCCTACGCGATAAGATGATGCACTCCATTTCAATGGCAAACAATTAAAAGTGACGATTTTATCGTCATTTTATAGTTTTTTGACTTGATTAATGTTATTTTTGCTATTGCAGCGCCATCTATCACGAATTCGAAATAAAAGTTCAAATGAATTCTTCATATTTTTTTTTATGTAGAATCCGAAACTGCAATAAAAAATAAGGGTTCCCATTTAAGATATAAAAGTTGACCCCCTGTCCGGCCCCCTGGAGGGTGGGGGTGAAAAAAATTGTATAGGATCAGATTGCCCTTTCGAAACCATCAAACTTTTATTTGAAACATTTTTTTGTAGGACGCATATGTGTCGAGATATTCCAGTGGATTTATTAAAATGGGTCACCCGGTATAGCATTAATAATATTAATTTTGAATCAGACTAAACGATTTTTAAAATGAATACATGTGAATTTTCTTAAATTCAAAAAATAAAGTTTTTCAATTAGACGCAAACATTATAAAATTTATTACACACGTTTGATTTTTGAGTTAACTTTTCTGACGTGAAATTATACGTCAAAATAAAATTGCGAGTGTGTTGAAATTTACGTAAAATAATGGTAAGTAGTAATAGTGAGAGTAGTTTGGTTAAAAAAATCAAACCCTACGGTAAGTGTTCAATCATATACATGATCTCCAAGAACATTTTATAAATGTATCAATATCACGTATATTTTTAATAAATAAAAATTTGTTAAAGGTTAATAAGTAGAAATCTATATTTGTAATTTTTTAATTAATATGTATGGTCGTAGAAAAAGTATAGTGTACAACTCGCATACAATGACCATTGCCCACTCGTATGAATTCATACTCGTGGGCAATGAGTATCATTGTATGCTCATTATACAATATACTATTTTCTACTCCTATAATGAAATAACATAATTGTAGGTTACTTTTTGATTATACAATGTAGTACATTGTATGTTATGTATATATTATATATTCATTGTCATAGCAACCATTGTAGCACTAGTGCTACAATATATATATTGTAGCACTAGTGTTACAATATTTCCATTGGAGCACTAGTGCTACAATAGTTAAACAGGAGAGGTATATTACAATAACATAGTATTAATAATATTAATATTGAATGAGACTAAACGTTTTTTATAATTAATACATGTGAAAAATTGTTTTATAATTTATGTGATGATATTATGTAAGAAATAATACTTTAAGTTTGTATGTTGACGCTTCCAATACTATAAATGTATATTGTGTACACTATATGGTCTACGGAATAAAGATTATTATTATTATTATTTCCTTAAATTCAAAAAATAACGTTTTTCAATTACACGCAAATATTATACGAACATTATAAAATTTGATTTTTGAGTTGACATTTCTGACGTGAAATTAAACGTCAAAATAAAATTGCGAGTGTGTTGAAATTTACGCAAAATAATGGTAAGTAATAATAGTAAGAGTAGTTTTGTTACAAAATCAGACCCTACGGTAAATGTTCCATCATATATATGATCTCCAAGAACATTTCATAACTGTATCAATATCACGTATATTTTTAATAAATAAAAATTTGTTCAATGTCAATTAGTAGAAATCTATATTTGAATTTTTTAATTCATAGGTATAATCGTAGAAAAAGTATGGTGTACAATTCGCATACAATGACCATTGCCCACTCGTATGAATTGCTGCACTCGCCTTCGGCTCATGCAGCAAATTTCATACTCGTGGGCAATGGGTATCATTGTATGCTCATTATACAATATACTATTGCAGTACCACAATATGAAATGTTAAGAAGTAAATATTTTAATATAATAAAACTTAGGCTAGCGCATCTCATCTTTATATACAAATATTATTACTATTATTCGGAAATTATATACCTGTCTTCTTTTGAATTCAATAATAATAGTAAAAAATGTATCTTTACTAATTAGCTCAACTCTCCTCATGATTCATAATAGATTCCTTGTTGAAAATATGTGATAATGAGCCCTGATTCTGATTGTATTTTATTTATTTATTTAATTATTGTTTGCTTTGTTTCTCTTCTTAAATTAATCTAAAATACATACTACTATGAATAATATTACTAAAATTTTAATTGAAGAGACCCGAGCGGAGTTAATTTCTTCGAGATGTTCTTTCACTCAAACCGATTCAGCCTATTCTCATGAAGAATCTTTCATTGGTTTTCTACCGGCGTACTTTTTTTCAGCTCTTAAACTCATTTCTTCTTTTAATAATATACGATTTCCATTCAATTAAATATAATACCTAAGTATTTACAGTCAAAAATAGAAATATTTACTTTTTTTAAAGGAAACCAAACGAGAAATGGTGAATGGATTTAATTTTCGTGTTTTTTCTAATTATTGAATTTAATTATGTTTGCAGAAGTTATTGCATAATGAGAGATTTTATGAGTTTTACTTTCAATGGAGTAATGAAATTTTCGGGTTTGGGGATACAGACAATATTTTTTCATTTGTGTATGGGGTAGGATTGATCTGGAGATATAATTTTAGTAAAGTGTAATATTATATAATTTGTTTAATTGTGGAGGCGTTTACTTTGTGGTACATCTTGAGTATATTCAAGAAAGAAAAAAGGATTATTACAAAGTGATCCTTTTTTTTTCTTCAATGTATAATTTGTCTTTTCTTTTGAATTTTCATCTAGATTTGGTAATAGAGATTAACACTAATTAATTAAATTAAAAGTCCACTCTGTGGCCATTATTATATGATGGTTATATGTATTCTTTAACAATCAAATAAAAGGTTTAGCAATTGATAAATCATCAGTCATAAACTGCCAATTAAGCCTTGAATACTATTCATGTTATGTAGTTAGATTTTGAGTATTTTGGTTTTCTTTAATTTCTCTCGAGTAGAATTTAATATATTTTAAGAAATTTAATATATTTTAAGAAACGTCAGAAATGAGCGCAATAGATTAAGAGACAGGGAATCGAGGGTTACTTTGGAGTATTTAACTCTCCGGGTTACGATATTACCATAAAGATGCCATCTATTGTCTAAACGTTGCACTATCAAGAGAGACAATTATAACAATAATATTGTAAACATTAATTATTGTTCCCTGTCATCAGCGTAGCGCAGTTAGATACAGCGAATCGAGATATACTTTAGAGTACGGAGTACGGAGAGTTAAATTCTCCAAAGTAAATATCGATTCCTGGTCTCCAACTGCTCTACGCTGAAGAGATTAAGTAAGAGGGCTTTTAATTTAATTTAATTTTTAATTTAAGCATTTAATTCAGAAATTAGTGTCACAAAAACAATAGCTACTTCAAATGGTTATTCTTCATCAAATTTGATAAATTAAATAATAAATATAAAATGAAAAACCTACATATAATATATACATTTATGCAAGTTAGGTATCTCAAAAACATTTAATTTATAAGCCCTTACCTTCTTTGGTGACATTTCATTAAAAATTAAACATATTTTGTAGAAACTTAATGTAATAGTAGCTTTTACGAAAATACGTAATACAATTTTTAATCAAAAAACATCAATAGAAAATAGTTACAGATCAGCGATACACAAACTCACTTGTGAAAATTGTAAGGGAGTTTATTTTGGTCAATCTAGTAGTAATTTCAATACAAATCTAAAGGAACATCTTCGTTCTTTTCGGCTTAATTTAATTTATAAGTCATCCTTTGCCAGATATATGATTAAAAACAATCATACTTTTGGTAAGGATGTACGTTCAATTATACATTTTGCCAAAAAAGACCGTAGGATGGACCTCCTGGAGTCTCTTGAAATTTACAAAGCCCACGCTAATCCGGAAATCCCCGCAATTAACGACCGGGTTGACCTGATATATACCCCCCTTTTAATGCTATTGTAAGACCTTAATTTTAAGCATATACCTGTAATTTGTTAGTTTTAATTACTTCTAGTTTGATAATGACAAGCTAAAATTGTTAAAACTATAGTCACTTAATAAAATAAAGTCAATGTTATACAAACAAAGTTAAAAAGTTTTTTTATTTGCGAAGAATAACGTAGTATAATGAATTAGAAGCCTCCACCGTTAACAATTACACATACAATACAGTAAAATGAACAACTTTATTAATACTACGCTTCTATATATACAGGGCCCTGCAACAGTGCGTCAAGCTTTCCTAGCGCCTTTCTCGTAAGAGATAGAAAAAAATGTTTCGTATAAAAATTTATTGAATTAAAAATCTCTATGCCGTAAAATTATTTTAAAATATACAGGGTATCCCAATTTTGCGGTATAACAAAAGCAAACATTTTTTTAAATGGAACACCCTGTATATTTTTTCATTTTATAATTTGGACAGTATTTTATAACTTGAACCTTTTTTTGGTTTTTAATTTCGATATGGCATTTCCGAGTTATTGACGTTTTTCTGCAAAAAATGTAAAAAGCGGAGGTTCGCAAAAAAATTATTCTGATATTTTCTTTTTCCACTGGTTGGTTATAAGTACTGCTTATGTACCAGTGTTAAAAATTTTCACTTTTGAGGAACCCTGCCTTTGTATCAAACACGCCATTTTCTAAACTTTCAAATTGTCGTAACTCTTTTTTTTTAAATGGAATCATATATTTTTTTAAATTTCATATTATTTTGCATCTAATTTCCTACAAAAAATATTAAGCATACCCTATACCTAAAAGTGATATTTTTCAAGATATAAAAAATTTATATTTCAAACGGTCCTTGAATACGAATTTGTTTTTGAATAGATAGCCATGACTGAAAAAAATGCATCTGTCAATTAAACAATTAGTTTGACATGTAAATCTCTCTGATATTTTCTGCAAAGTGATTCTCTCCGTTTCGCAGCAAATTATCATCATGGATTTCGAAAAGAACGAACTAGTCGATACGATTTTTGTATTAAGGGAGGCTGCTGGAAATTGTTTATTGGTGGCTAGAAATTACACCACACGTTATCCCGGCAGAAGACATCCGGAGGAGAAATGTTTTAGGAACTTACTCAATAGATTTATTGATATGGGAGGTGTGAATTACAAAAAAAAACAAGAAAGAAAAAAGGCTATCATCAACGAGAAAAACCAAATTTCAGTGCTATTAACAGCAACTGAGCATCCCAACGTGAACCAAAAAGACATTGGTGAAGGAACTGGCATAAGCGAGAGGTCAGTACAAAGTATTCTGAAGAAAAATCGATATCATGCATATCATATTCAGCTACATCAAGAACTGAGAAATACTGATCTGCGGAAGACAAAAAGTACAGGAGGATCTTGCGTTTTTCCAATATATTTTATTCACGGATGAGGCGACATCCCATAACAACGGATCTGTCAATAGGCACAATTTTCACTATTATACAACTGATAATCCTCATTTTATGAGACAAGTTGATCATCAGTATCGGCGGTCTTTGAATGTCTGGGGCGGAATTTTTGGAAACCATGTAGTAGGTCCACATTTTTTCGAGGGCCATCTCAATAGGCCTATGTATTTGCACTTCTTGCAAATTGAATTACCCGGAACGTTAGCTAATATGCTCTAACTAACAAGAAATATGGTGTGGTTTTAACAAGACAGAGCACCTGCCTAGTGGATTGGTAGGAATGGACCCACCAAATGGTGGGTTTAAAATTAATAATTTTGTTCACGGCTTTGGAATAAAATAATGAATCGTATTATCTCTTTCTATTTATCTCATATTGACACTTACATTTTGTTAGTTATTTTGCCTCAGAATGAGCAATTCCGTGCACAGAAGTATGTATAATTGCAAACAATTAATTCCACTTTCTTCAGTAGCATATATCACATCAATTAATTATTTTTAAAAATTGCATTGTTATAATCTTAACATACAATGCAACTATACATACCAAACTTATTGTTTAATTGACAGATGCATTTTTTTCAGTCATGGCTATCTATTGAAAAACAAATTCGTATTCAAGGACCGTTTGAAATACAAATGTTTTTATATCTTGAAAAATAACACTTTTAGGTATAGGGTATGCTTAATATTTTTTGTAGGAAATTAGATGCAGAATAATATGAAATTAAAAAAAATATATGATTCCATTTATAAAAAAAAGAGTTACGACAATTTGAAATTTTAGAAAATGGCGTGTCTGATACAAAGGCAGGGTTCCTCAAAAGTAAAAATTTTTAACACTGGTACATAAACAGTACTTATGACCAACCATAGGAAAAAGATAATTTCTTAAATTTTAAATACAACATCAGAATAATTTTTTTTGTGAACCTCCGCTTTTTACATTTTTTTCAGAAAAACGTCAATAATTCGGAAATTCCATATCGAAATTAAAAACCAAAAAAAGGTTCAAGTTATAAAATACTATCCAAATTATAAAATGAAAAAATATACAGGGTGTTCCATTTAAAAAAATGTTTGCTTTTGTTATACCGCAAAATTGGGACACCCTGTATATTTTAAAATAATTTACTGCATAGAGATTTTTATTTCAATAAATTTTTATATGAAACATTTTTTTCTATCTCTTACGAGAAAGGCGCTAGGAAAGCTTGACGCACTGTTGCAGGACCCTGTATATATACCGTGTGTCCCCTTTGAAGACGCATCATAGGGAATTCCTATGTAAAATTTTCAATTGCAGTTTGTATCTCTATTATTGAACGAAAATTATCAGAATAAAATTAGAATGGTTCCTTTACCTACTGAAGATATTTTGAAGGTTTTATTTTTGTTTCATCTGAATAATAGAGATACAAACTGTAATTGAAAATTTTACATGGGAATTCCCTATGATGCGTCTTCAAACGGGACACACGGTATATACACGTTGTCCCCTGAAATTTTGAATACGGGCAATTGAATGCATTACTTGTTGCTTAGCTACCACGCTTGTAATAAAATATGGAATCAAAATGAAACATAATTACATGATATTTTAATATTATTTTTCTTACAATCACAATTCTGACGTAGCAAATAACAACTAACTACAATGTTCATCTTATTAAATGTTCGAAAACATCTCCTTGTGGAGTCAAGCGATATCCCAAACGATTATAAAATTCCCATTTTGAAGCTATATAAGTCAAATGGACATTCGTTTGCAGCAACAACCATGACAACCAATAATAATAATCGAGATGCAATACAAACACATTACTCTTATTCAAAATTTCTGGGGACAACGTGTATATTTATACGATATTCTGGCCACCAGATTGCTTGAAATTGAATTAAATACTTCAATTGAACACATTTACCAATAGAACTATCATGTCGGAACTTAAGCTATTAATCTTAAACAACAAATAACATAAAACATTATTCTTCTCTACACATAATTTTTAACAGTAATTGCACAAGTGCATTGAAAATTATCGGTAACAAGTTTGCACGAATTCGACAAACAAAGTCGTATTGCCTTCGGGCTCGGGCCTGTTGCCTAAAGCAATACGACTGAGTTTGTCGAAAGAGTGCAAACTTGCGATAATTTACAATGCACGAGAGCAATTTATCAGACTATATCCCAACAAAAATATTACAATAACAAAGGCATGTATTGTGTATAAAAATTAATCATGGTGGATGGTAACGTACTTTTTGGCTCGGCGTCTTTTACCTTTTCCTGAAATACCTCTTGTGTTGTATTTCCGAATCGTATGTTTGCAATCATTTTTAAAAAGTTCACAAAAACTGACGTTTGTTAATTTTATTTGACAGTTGTTTGATGTACAGCCCAATCAGAAAATTGAATAATTAATTGGGAACCAATCACCTGCCGAAACATAATGCGAGTAGAGAACCAATTACAGTGCCGAAAACGAACTCTACATGAATTTGTTATCAACAGTAATTGCACAAGTGCATTGAAAATTATCGGTAACATGTTTGCACTCTAAATTTAACGTACATTAAATCATTTTTAGTTCATTTTACAGAAAGAAATACGTTCAAACTAGTGTTGCTTTGATAGTTGTACTATTTGTAACACGCAAATTAATTTGTATTATTCAATGTCTGTCGAAGTATTAGCTAGAGAAGTAGTTGTTTCAAATTAATTTGTTTTGTAGTCTTAGTAAGACTCATTGTTGTAGATTCACGAAATGTTTTCGTATTTTTAAATTTATTGTATACTCTTTATACTCACTGCTGTCCGTTTTTCTCATATTGCTTGCCCAATCTTTGAGTACACCGGCAATCTGTACAAGCGACGTATTTGGGTCCAGAATATAATTCCTTTCTTGGCAAAATGCGTCAAACATCTTGGTGCCATATTTTCTATTATAAATCGTATTTGTTATCGTGTATGTAATATTAAATCATCAATATCTTCGGACGTTTTGGACCCAAAACGCGACATATTTAATTCGACAACTTAATGTCAGTGTCATAATGTCATGGCCATAATGTTTTTATAATTTTGAAAGCTACTCGCCTAATTACCGTTTTTTTATTATCGAATCTAACCTGATGATAATGCAAAACATTGTTGTAATGTCAAGCTACCCCATTAATTATCGTTTTTCTGTCATCGCTCCTATTATTATGTGGTAAATTATCGCGGCAACAAAGTTCTCTAGAAGCTGATTGGTTCTAATTTGTCCGTGTTTCGGCACGGTGCCTTTGGCGGGATATATTCATCACAGGATCACCAATATACTATTCACCAACAATAAAAATAAAACATTACAAGGTTATAAATCCACTCCAGACCTGCGCCCACTAATCTTGCCTTACTTGTAATTGAATTAGTAACTGCATCACACGGAGACCCACAAGAGGCCATTCGGGTAAACTGCATTTAACTATTAAAAACTGAAGCAGGCAAATTAAAAGATATCAAGAAAAGTCAGGTACATATTTGTAAAAAAAATAGAAGAGATATTATTAACATCAAATGCAAAATAAAAGATAATAATTTAGTTTTAGTTACAGCAGACAAAAAACGCAGGTTTTGTAATACCCAATAGAAATAATTGCATATCCAAAATAGAGGATTTCATTATCTACAATTACTACATTAAATTAAGTACTTATCCGTTACTCAAATTCATTATATAAATAAAAACATTAACTAATATAACTAAACAGAGGGCTGAAAGACCACCGGTCGATAGCCATGAAACAGAAGAAGACAACTATATCAGAATGTATTTTATTTTATTTTATAATTTACTTGTATTATAATTTATTTCCTTCTGTGAATAAAGATGTTTTAGTAGTAGTATACCAAAACCTACATTAATAAAATTAAGATAACATTTCTACCTATGAACCCTAAAAATCCATGCCTTTGTGGTCAACCAAAATTGGATAAAGCTGTCACAGGACCCATAAATACAACATATGATATTTCAACAAACATAATTCCCAAAAAACATTAATTACATTGTTATAACCAATAGTGAGTACAACCCTAAATGCAAGAAATTTCTTAGAACTTATTATTAATTAATTTCAATAAATCTACCAGATAATTTCACACTCATTTTCTTGATATCAAAAATATATATACCAATATACCTATTACTGAAACCTTAAATATAATTAAACAACAAAAAATAACCAACACTACAGACCAAGATAATTTGCTACTACTAATCAAACATATCACTAATCAAAATTTCTGCTCTTTTAATTACATAAAAACACTACTGACCTGCTCATTCAAAACATCACTATCACAAAAAATGACAACGTTTCATGCATTTAGCAATAGAGCATTGAATGTCCATGCTTAATGATAAATTTATACAAGAAATTAATTTTAGTAAACAAATATCAGCCAATAACAGATATAACACCAATATTATTGATAAAATCTTTCACAACAAGCGAATACAAAAACTATTACTTCCATTACAATTAATACTAACTACAAACTTTAATATATCAATTTAAATATGAAATTAAACTAATGAACAAAAATGGAGTTTATTTCATCACCATGAGAGAAACAGGTATAATAATCAAAATACGATTTAAACATTTATCTAATAAATTTTCCTCTAATTTCGGCCGACACCTATTTACCCATAACCATGAAATCATAACTCCAGACAATATTTTAATTCTACATCAGCAATACAAGGGCCAAAAACTTAGCTTGTTAGAATAATATGAAATAGACAAATTCAAAACAAAAAAATACCAACAAAGTCTTAATGACCAAATATCATCCCAACTTACACCATTATATAAATACCGTAATACAACAGATAAATAAGTTTATGTATTTTGATTAAATGTATGTGTGTATGTATATGTGTATGGATATATATTGTATGAATTTTTTGGGATACATCTCGCGTTTTGATTTGAGAGTTTTAACGACGTTTCGGCAACATCGCATTTGCCATCTTCAGGAAACTGTTTAAAACAGCCCCTGAAGATGGCGAATGAGATGTCGCCGAAGCGCCAAGAAAATTCTCAAATCTTCATGCGAGATATATCCCGATAAAAATCCATTTCAGATTATACTCCCGAAAACATCAAATTTAACATAAACAGGGTGCCCCAGACGTCTACAGGAGTGTATACAGCAAAGGGGTCGCCAAACACAATATTATTTTTTTAGATTGTTTCTTAATAAAATTTCTTGAGAATGTGATCATTTCATTGTTGATGTTGAGGCTATCATGTTGGTAAAAAATCAAGTTAAATAAATAAGTACTTCTGGGTGTAAAGCTTCAAATGGTACTGAGTATACAAAATTAACAATTTTGAAACAAAGCCGGCCACGAAAAATATGTATTTAGATTCGTTGGAAAAATAGATTTTTTTTTTAAATAATGAAATATATTTGATGGCGCATTCGGTTACGGTCCCGAACTGACGTGCAGCAACGTTGGTTCGGGTCAGTAGTTGAATGTGTGACCGGTACCATTCACCATTGGCATGATGCTTTAGACTGACGGGGCGATCCTTTAAAGTAACAAGCTCATTTACACACATACAAATACACAAATGACACATGGCGGAAGGACCACGTTGTCGATAGCCAAACACTACTACTACTTCTATATTTTATTTTTGTGGGAAAACGGTATAAAATATCAAATATTATTAAGAAACAAAAAAGTTTTTAAATTAAATGTTCTTTAAAGTAGTTATTTTATAGATTTTATTTGATGCACCAATAAACAAGTATTCATATTTTTAAGTTAAGTTTTTATGTTAAACACAAATAGCTTTTCAATTTTCTGATATAATTATTTTTTTATTTTTGTAGGTTTTAATTGAAGTCTTGGAAATTTATTGTGGAACCATACAGTACAAAACAACGCGTTTCTATTCTTATCAACGATCAGTTGTTATGACACAGCGTAAATATCAGCAATTTAAGATTAGCTCCCATAGCCTTTATCATTAGGAGTAGTCGATCGTCGCTCATAGAATTATTCGCACTGAAGACAAGGTGGAAACTGTGAGGCAGAGTGTTGCAGATGAACAATGATTGAAAACTTTTTGCGGCCAATGGCGGATCAGAATCCTAATTTGTGGTTTCAACCAAATGGAGCAACTACGTATACTGCTAGGAAAACTATGAAATTTTTGGCGAACGCCTTATTTAAAAAAAATCAGGTTTCCCGTGGTCACCCCTTTCGTTAGTTTTAACTGTACCCGATTTTTTTATGGGGATATTTAAAAGACAAAGTGTATGCTAATAAACCATAGACTTTAGACGACTGAAGCAGAATATTTGAGATGGAATACTGAGCACCAGGCTTACGTGGTGTAATGGAAAACGCGTTAAAAGAGCCAAGCTCTGTATTAAGAAAAATGGTGGACATTTGTCTGATAGCATACTTCATAAATAATTTCCATAAAATATATTTAATGTATAAAAAAATAAAATAAATGATTATTACAAGACTTATCCGTGTTTTACATTAGTAAGTCTTATATGTCCTACCCTGTACTTCTTTTCAATCACTAATGGCAAAAATAACTGAAATGATGTATTATATAATGGTAGTGATTAATAATGTATTTCATTCAAATCGAATAAATTGTCCAATTGTTATAAACAAAAGAAATTCCGGCTTAACTCATCATATTTGGCCCCAGTAATATGTGGTCCAGCCATTTCGCCACATTAAAAAACGCCCAACGCCATAACTTTGTTATTTACTAACCGATTTGAGTCAACTAAAAAACAAATTGAATGACCGTTTAAATACTATGAAATGACGTTAAATATATATATTTTCAAAATCAACTTCTTTGACAAATTACAGTCAACTTTAGATTTTTAAATAACTGCATATACTTTTCTTATTTTCTTATACTAGATATTATTTTTCTGCAACCAATGGTGCCCAATATGTTGATTTTAATTTAATATTTATGTTAGAAAAAAATAATAATAAATCTTATTAATATGATATTTTCAACTCCCTACAAATTGCTTTAAAGTCCCTCCAAAACTGGTTCCTAAAATGGCGAATCCAAATAAACTCCAACCTCTCCCAAAATTAAAATCCATCAAACCGAAATCCACCCTCTCATACCTGCAAATACCTAGGAATCCTATTCGACCATAAACTATCCTTCAAACAACATTGCCTATTCGTCAAAGCCAAAGTCAAAACCAGGGCCCGGCATTTCCGGGCTTTAACTTTCAAAAACCAAGGTATTACGACTAAAACTGCTACCAACATTTATAAATCGATTTGCCGGCCCTTGTTAGACTATGGCTCAATCCTTTTTACCTAATGCCGACCTTCTACCCTACATCATATCCAAGTCGCCGAAAGATCCGCACTCCGAACCCTTACCAAAATCAGACACCCAAATAACCCTCTTCATAACCCGTCCAATGACCTACTCTACGAATCCACCCAAATAATCCCTATTACCCATCGTACATTAGCCATAAGCACAAAATTTGCTACTAAACCCTCCAACCTAACCCTCTTTGACAAATACTGTATTCCCCGCAATCCCAATATTCCTACAATTCAAACACCCCACAAACACCCTTCATCAATTCATTAGATCGCATCATCAGGACAGTTAAATTCAACTAGCTTCAATTTGTATATGTTTTTTTTAAATTTCTTTCAAGACAGGTCAGAAAGACCTACGGTCGATAGCCCAGACAGTGACAGACTAACACTAATCATGCTGTATATATGTTATTTTTGTAAATATGTGTTACTGTAATAAAGATGTTGTATATATATGATATTTTCGAATAAATTGAGTGTGCCTTGAAACAAATCGGAACAAACAAATGTCATTTGTTGTAAAGTAATGGTAACTATTTGTTATTAGTCCGTGTTGTTTTGCTGCAAATAATTAAAAAGAACTCCGAAAAGGCAAAAGTGTATCACCTACCTAAGGAAAAACGCGGGTTGGAGTGAAAGGACATTGGTAAACAGTGAAATCGGCCTGTGACTCATGTGTCCTAAATTATTTGATAATTTTTTATTAAATGTATGTATATTATAATTTTTTTTTGTAATTCTGTAAGCAGGAGAAGCAAAGACAATAAAAGACAATAAATAAAGAAATAATAAAGAATATACGGTAAGTAGTATGACTACCATATTAACATTAATTTAAATTAGAGTCATTATCCTTGGGAAAACATTAACTTATATTCCCATACCGGCGCAACAATTATTTAGTTTACATTTAGCCTAGCAAAGCATAACCTATTAACATTCTATAATATTTTATTATCTGGAAAATCTATTTATTCCTAAAAATATTTACACAATATTATGTGCTAAAATTTTAATATGTCTATTTTAAATATGTTTTATGATATAATATAAACTGCAATTGGTTTAAGCAATATTTTCTAGAGTTACTCAAACATATGTTTAAAAAATTTGAAATAATTATAAAATTTATTAAAATAATTAAAGAAATTAAAAGCAGTAGGTAGAAGTAATTCACTCATAAAATTTATAATATAGTCATAATTTTTAAATTCGAATGAACATAACCAAGTTCATCAAGTATTTTCTTTTGCATTTCACTCTTATAATTAATGTTAAATTTTGTAAAGAAGGGACTATAAAGGTACGGTAAAAAATATAGAAATGTAATAAAAGCAAATTTTGTAACTAATATTTTAAATTAATCATATAAAGTGCAACAATCTTCCTATTTCAGGCAATGAATAAATAATTTATATATAAAAACTTTAATCACTACAAAAGTAATACAATAAGAGTAAAAATCTTCCTATTTCAGGCAATGAATAAATAATTTATATATAAAAACTTAAATCACTACAAAAGTAATACAATAAGAGTAAAAATTGGTTTTATGAAATAATTTCTACAGTATTTAGTCTAATCCTTCCACGGAGGAAACATTAGAATGTCACTATTAAGGTCCCTATCCTGCACTAAAATTAATTATCGTATTCGACATTTATGAACAATAGTATCATATATAAATTTATGGGTCATCGGACCACCACAATAGCGAACGGGAAAGGAAACCCGTGATAGCTATTTGCGGAATCTCAATCGAACACTGGAACATATTTCCGTGCCGTGTGTTGAATACGGTCAATTCGATATCGAGAGGGCTTGAATTTGCATTGTACTGTATACGTGTACCAATATTAAATTGCAATATTGTTTACCACAACAATTTTTAATTTTTATTTTTTTTGTTTTATTCCTAATATTAATATATTTTATAATTACGTATAGAATCGGAAAATGTATAATTTAAATACAAAAAAAAATAATTACGTACAATGCAGAAATTGCGTAAATTATAACATAAGAGTTAGAATATTTATGATTAAGACCACATCAATTTATTATGTAATATCACGTATTAATTAGTTCTGAAACTAATGGGATTTATTTCCCAATTTCCATATGATTTAGAAAGTTTGTCCACAGTATGATATAGTTTCTGAAGCATCATAAGTATCTACTTGTTTATTAATTAATTTCAGATGTTGTCTTATGCGTTCAATAGGCATTCGATAGTTATTCTCTATACTTAAATCTAAAAGAGATATCAACATGTTAAGTTAAATAATTGTTTTCATGGCAAAAACAACTATGGGCCGGCTAGACCCATAATGATCTTGTTAGCGGGTTTGTGCATTTAAGCTTAAGCTTTTCTTGAACTAAATTTTTTTAGTTTCTACTAAGATGATATATTGTAAGCTGATGTATTTTAACAGGAATTTAAGTAATTTGTTTATATTAAATTTACTCAATCGCTAATCAATGGTGTAGGTTATAATTATATTTCTCACAGATTTGCAAATACTTCTTGAAACATAAAAGGCAATCCTCGAACCAATACTGCTTTACACCTATTAGGAGGTATAAAATAATATAAACTATTAAAAGCAAACAACTATAATTTAGCAAAATAAAAAATAATAACGGAATATGTCGCCTCGCACAGCATTACAAGAATTTGCCCTTCTAAGCATACTTAGAATCAAATGGTCTACATCTGCTTGAGGCATCTCATTAAATTAACTCCTTACTAAAGTCTCAGGTCATCTAATTTGTCCGAAGGTCTGGGCATGTTGCGAACTCTTTTACCCATTATATCCCAGATATAACGATGGGGTTTAGATCGGGAGACCTTGCTGGCCAAGGCAATACTTGCAATCCGTTAATTTCAAGAACACACTTGTAATGTTTGCTGTGTGAGGTCTAGCGTTATCTTGCTAGTAAATCTCATTAGGTAGCGTCTGCATAAATGGCACGGGATCCAGGACATTATCAATGTAACGTTTAGCGTTTAATGTACCTGGAATAAACAGTAAAGGTGATTTTCGTCCCAAACTGATTGCACCCCACACCAAGACACCCGGTTTTAAAGGTGTATGTGGTTTTTCAACAAACTATAAATTTCTTCCTTCTCCTCTATATCGACGCACCCCTCTTCGTTTATCTTTCTTCCATAAACAAAACCTGGATTCATCGCTAAACGCGATGTTGTTTCATTCTTCCACTTAACCCTACCGCTATTGACACCAAGCCAGACGAGCAACTTTTTGAGGTGGGGTTAATGGAAGAGGTCTACATGGATGGTAAGAATAGAAGCCAAAAAACGCAATTCGTCGATAAAAGGTCGCCATTGAAACCTGGTGATTTACAGCTCATACCCAATCCATGGCAACCGACCTAGTTGTTCGAAATCGGTTCTATGTGGCCATTCGTCTCAGAAGCCTACTTCACGGGTGTTACTAGGCCAGGGAGGTCTCTTAGCCAGACAATGTCGCTCTTTACCTTATTCTGACTAGGAAGATGATATTCTCGACACAGTTGTGTGATCTCGATTTATTCTTCTGTCTGCTTCTTTCATATGGATAATTCGACCCCTATCAAACTCCGAATATTGGGGGAAATTTGGGTGTTGTCTTACTCTGGGCATTATGAACTGTCACTGTGACAACAAAGTTGTGGAATTTTAAGATAACCATGACGGAAAACCCTCAATGTCTTAAAATTATTTATTGATAGTTGATCATTTGGTACCAACAAATAAACAATTATTTTCACCAAGTTTCGCATCAATCTTATTATTCTTTCTGGGCGGTACATTTCACATGAAAGTGATTGTACAATAAAACTGGTTACAATAACATAAAAAGAAACATCGTTCGTAGGTGATACGGTTTTACAATTTTGTTTATTTAAATTAAAATAAACATAAATTGTTATGATTAACCGATACAAAATATAAACTAATATATGCCTAATTCACCAAGGAGAGATAAAACCTGCCGATATATTCGTTGATGTCCCTCACAGCTATAAGATATAATACAAAGTACCGATTATTGTTCGTCGAAATGCACCAAACAATTAACCCATATAACATGTGTAACTGAGAAAATGTAAAATATGAAGAACATTATTTTCAAACAAGGATTATTCGCATTATGGTTATCCAGGAATTTTGTTAATTCAGTCAGATCTTCAAAGAATTCAAATGTCATTCTGATTATTGACTTACGCGGATTCTATCGAACGAACTCTCGGTTTCTCACTTAATAAATAAAAAGCTAATACAAAAAGCTAATCACATATACTGCCGTAATATGATAAATAATAATTAGTCGGCTATAATTATAGAATATATATGTGACTGAGTAAATACATGTTACTTATTCGCCTTAACCTCAATATTTTATAGAGACCTATTCAGATTTATTAACAGATAAATCATGTTGGTGCTTTGATGTATGATATTAGAACAAAATGTGTCACTATAAATAGTGTCATAAAATATACAATCTATTACAGGTGAGTTTACCATCTAGTTTTGTGGTTCTGAAGGCAAGCAAACTACGTGATCTCTGTTAATAGCGGGCTATTAAGTGTATATAATGATATAAATTGTTAAAATGTTTCTTTAAGTCGACATGTGAAGCAAAACAAATTTTAAAAATAAGTAAATTAATAAGATATATAATATGTTAACATATTTTCGTGTTGTGGATTAATTATTATATTAATCATACTTCTAATCGTCCATTATTTTTTGTACATATTTTTTGTCAAAATTGCAATGAATTAATTTCTAGTAAAATATTCTCAAATTTCAGAATTATTAATTCTATATTTATTGTTTTCTTTGTGTAATCATTTTGTAAACCTATTCCTAGCCTTTTTAATTTGTCTCGTTACTTGCCTTAATCGGCCTATAGGTATGAAATGTGTTCCTGTAATATATGTTAAATTATAATAATATGGTACATTTTTGTAGATTATGCAACTAAATATAATAAATAACGTACTCCTTCATTTAAATGTAATAAATGCAATAAATGCAACAAAGAATATTCGATATGTTGGAAATTCCAACCCAAAAAAATTCCACAGTTAGATTAAATATAAATTCCAGTAGTAATGTAGCTAAATTAAAACAGTCCCTCAGTAATTGTACACCTAATGTACGAGAGGCGTGCAGAAAGTAGTACCCGTTTTGGAATATAATATAAAAATTAGCATATATTAATAAATATTAACAGTTTATTTGTAAAGAACATACCTTAAACTCATTCTCTTCATAGCCACATTTAAGCATTTGTGGTAACGTATGCAGGTAAAACAGAAATTTAAAAAATACAGAAAATTACAATTTAAAAATACAAAAACATTTCGTGAATCTACAACAATGAGTCTTACTAAGCCTACAAAACAAATGAATTTTGAAATAACTACTTCTCTAGCTAATATCTCGACAGACATTGAATGATACAAAATTAATTTGCGTGTTACAAATAGTACAACTATTAAAGCAACACTAATTTTAATGAAATTATTTCTGTTTGTTTAAATGTAAAAAAATATAAACAAAAATTGAATTTAAACTGAATTCATTAAATGAAATTAAATTAGCAAAAGCAATTAAAAAATCTAGCATTCAAGTTTATAATCATCTACAGACACGTGTTTGATCTTTCGATCTCTTCAGTACAGCTTTATTATAAAATGGATTTTAAATACAAATAAAAACATTTACTAGAATACATATAATGAAATATAATAACAAATATAATAAAATATAATTAACTTACTCAGGCATGTACGGAAACTGACACAAGAATGAAATATAATCGACTGAATTTATACCTGAGATGGATTAGAGAATTCCACAGAAATCATTACGTTCGGGATTAAGGAAAAAAACTCATTTAGAGCATAATTGGAAATTACAAAAATCTGGAAGAAAAATACTGGAAAATTAATATTACTAATAGGAAATATGCTGAATATTTTTAGAGTAGCTGACAGTAGTTGGCAGTGTTTGACAGTGGTTGACAGTGGCTGACAGTAGTTGACACTAGTTGACAGTGGTTGATAGTAATTGATCACCTGTAACAGTATTTCACAGTAGTTCCCAGTTGACAAACGATATATGACAGATGACGACAAATAAGAAGTAATAAATGATAAATTGATAAAAGCTTAGAGATAAAAATTAACAAATAATATATTTTAAATATCAGATAATAAATAATACTGATAACAATTTTCAGAATAAAGCTACCAGATGATGGATGACAGTAGTTGACAATGGTTGACAATGGTTTACAGTAGTTGACTATGGTTGACAATAGTTGACAATGGTTGATAGTAGTTGGCAGTGGTTAACAGTGATTGACAGTGGTTGACAGTGGTTGACAGTAGTCGACAGTGGTTGACAGTAGTTGACAGTGGTTGACAGTAGTTGACAGTGGTTGACAGTAGTTGACAGTGGTTGACAGTAGTTGACAGAGGTTGACAATTCTTAGAAGTAGTTGACAGTATTTGGTAGAAATTGACAGTGATTGACAGTGGAAGACGATGGTTGACAGTAGTTGACAATAGTTGACAGATGGTGAAGTGGTTGACCGTAGTTGACAGTAGCTTACTCTAGTTGACAGTAGTTGGTAGTGAATAAAAAAATAAATAAAACATGGCCGCTACTGTCGGACGTGATTTACTAAGTTCGAACAGGAAAACGAGTGCAAACATCAAAAAAACATGTGCTTGTGGTTCAATAGCCAAATCGGGCACGCAGTGTTCAATTTGCAGCACATTATATCATGCTGGTTGCATGCGTAAAGTAAAAACCTGCTGTGAAACTATGTTATCGGCGAGTGTGAGTGAACAACACGAATCAGTGAGGACACATTAAACTTCAAGAAAGAAGCATACATTAACCTGAAGGACTTGGTCGCCGAACTCAAGCTAAGTAACTCTCTGCTGATTGATAAGATAACATGGGTCGAGGATGAAAACAGGAAGCTGCGTTCAGAAGTTAAAAAAGTGCCACCACATATTACCACTAAAACTCCCGTGGACGGAGTTAATTGAAACAACTTGGCAACACCGCCACAACCTGTCATTGCTATCCATGCTGGAGAGCCGAATCAGCTTTGCGACATAAATAATCGCGCTGTAAAAGAATGTGTTAGTGTTAGTGAAACTCCTAAAATCGCTAGTGCAACAGTTATAAATGAGAAACCCAGTGAAAAACTCAGTGAAAAGTCTCAACAAGCTAACAAGAACATCGACCGGTCGTTAAGAACTTGGTTACCGGCTCAGGGGGCCCCATTCTTTCCAAGGTTGAAGCTGAACCCAAGAAGACAAAAACAGTGTTACTATGGCTGACCTACGTGAATATATAGAAATGATTATAACCTGTAAAAATTTCATTAAGTTAACACTAAAGCGATGCACCAGGCGTTCAAAATAGGAGCCGACTACATACATCACGACAAGCTGATTGCTTCGTGAAACTGGCCTGAAGGACTTATACTAAACTGGTATATTTTTGGACGAAGTAGCCAACCACCCGGGAAAACCTAATCAGTGTGCGTCGTCTCAATCTAATTCACACAACGTTAATTTATATTTTCTAATCATTCAATGTTTACGTAATAAAATTAACGAGATTGAAGCATTTATACTTGATTACAATATGATTAATTTGATTTGTTATGTTTAAGTGAGCACTGGCTAAATGCTAATGAGGCCTCCTCACTAGCATTAGGAAATTATTCTGTAAAATCTTATTTTGCGCGTATGACACATATACACGGTGGAGTTATGCACTTGAGCAAAAACACAGTAATATGTAAAACAATTGCTAATGTTAATAATCTCTCTAGAGAGTTGGATTGTGAAATTGTGGCAACGTTAATTATCGACCTTAAAATAATAGTAGTAACAATATATCGATCTCCTGCAGGTGACTTTAATAACTTTTTGATAATACTCAGTGAGATATTAAACAAAACAAGTGCCCCTAACCGTACCATTATTGGCGGGGATTTTAATGTTAGGTTTAATTCCAATGATCACAATGCTGCCCTTTTGTGTGACTTGTTTGCAACCTATGGGTTTAAAGCCCTTGTACACTTCAACACGAGGCTAAACAACTGCATTGATAATGTTTTCACAAATATGGACTCTGATAACTTTACAATTGCCCCCTGGATTGTGGCCTGTCGGATCATATTGGAATTCAGGTACAGGCACCTACTAGCCTCCCTGTACCTAAATCTTATCAGCACATCATGCGACCAATTACCCTGGCGGGTCGCTATAAATGATTCAGTTTGCTCCAGTACACTGACTGGACTTTGTTAATAACATTGACGTCTCGCTGGGTGGTAAATTTCATAATTTTTTGGGAATACTTAGTTCATATCTCATAGAGTGCTTTCCTGAAAAAAACATCCGATATAACCCTAATCAATCTAATGTAAACTGGTTTAACGAAGATTTATGTAAAATGAGGGAAAATCTAATTTTGCTAAAAGAAGCGTGCATTAAGTATCCCCAAAATAAAAGAGCCTACATGGATCTCAAGCTTAAATATCGTTCGTCAATAGTTGAAACTAAAAAAGAAGCAAATGCCCAATTCATCCATAATTCCGGAAGTAACCCGAAGGCATTATGGACACTTATAAAATCTTATGTACCTAGAGATCCATCAGAAATTAATTCTAATATAGATGCCGACTCATTTAACTCACACTTCATCAATGCTGCTGATAATTTACTAAAAGACTTACCCATAATTGGTGGTGACCCTATAGATTATCTACATAACGTTAAGACTCGATCTAACGTATACTTTAAATTTACAGAGGTTAGTCCCACTAAAGTACGTGAGATCGTAAATAGTTTGAAAAATAGTAAATGCCAAGACGTCTATGGCATGAGCGTCGGTATTCTGAAGGGCATAATCGATGTTATAATTTCCCCGCTCACTAAGCTATTAAACCTATGCATCGCTTCCGGTATATTTCCAGACAGCCTCAAACGGGCTCGAGTCAGGCCTGTTTACAAAAATGATATTAAAAATTACAGGCCCATATCACTTTTGCCTGTAATATCTAAGGTGCTCGAGAAGCTACTTTTACTACAAATTATTGAGTTTTTATACGACAATAAATTAAATTTCTGATAGCCAGTATGGTTTCCGCCGGGGGAGGTCCACGGTGGACGCAATCATTACCCTTACTGAAGGGATCTATGAGAGCTTTGAGGGCGGTACGTACTTAGTAGCGTCTTTTATGGATCTCATAAGCGCGTTTGATTGCGTCTCCCATGGGCTTCTTCTCCGGAAGCTATATTATTACAATTTCTTACCAAGGCTTGTCGTATGATGAACTCATTCCTCTGTGGTAGGTCTCAAATGGTGCGAGTAGGTGATTGAATGTCTGAGGAACTGCCATTAAAGCACGGTGTCCCACAAGGATCGATACTGGGCCCACTGCTCTTCTTAATCTATATTAACGATCTTGCTTTACAAGATCGTTAATATAGATTAATATAAATTAATAAACAAATAAAACAATTTAAATACCCGTTAATAAATAATAATGATAACAATTTTTAATATAAAGCTAGTAATTAACAATGGTTGACGGTAGTTGACAGTAGTTGACAGTGGTTGACAGTAGTTGACAGTAGTTGACAGTAGTTCACAGTTGACAGACGACAGATGACGACAAATAACAACATATATTTTTTATACAGTTTCTATAAAATTGATCTACTGTTAATGTGGGTGAGGATAAGTAAATTTTTAGTTTGATGCAAAATCGTTATAGAAAGTTTAAAATGTCCTAAAAATTCTCAAAGAATGAATTTAAAATTAAATTCTCGAAAATTAAGAATATCTTAAAGTATATTTAAAAAAACTTTTCGCAATTTAGAAGAATAATTTATTGACAATTCTGACAAGATTAATAACTAGGTAAAACATAAGAAATTTTAAAAATACTGGAAAATTACAAATATCTGGAAGACAAATATTGAATAATGAATATTAGTAATGGAAATTGTGCTGAATATTTTTAGAAGAGTTGACAGCAGTTGATATTAGATTTATTTTTCGATGTATTTAGAGCGCCATGTGATTTTTAAATAACAGCGACCACCGCAATTAAAAAAAAAATCATGAAAACTAGTATGATCCGTACTTTAAAATTTATACACCTACAGGATGGATAACAATAAAACTCTTTCAGAAACAATTAAATTATAATCATAAGGATTGTGGTGACCGTTACTACGTGGTAATTTATGATAAACACTTAACTAACGCACTTACTATGTTTTTTTTTTTTTTAGTGGTTAAAAGAAAGTAAGTGCGTTAGTTAAGGGTTTAATTAAATTATAAAGCAAAATTTAAGTATTTTTTTCCAAAATATAACTAATGGTCCAATTTTATGAATTGACAAAATATTTATACAAGAACTATAACTGGTGATGGTGATACTTGATTGAATTAAAGATATCGTTTTAAATATTCACCTAAAAGAATTAAAACAAAATAAATAAGTACGCCCTGTATATATAGAGTACGCCGAAATCTACTAAAATAACTCTTTACGTAAAATGTCGTGTGTCGTAAATGGGCCCAGTTAGCGCTAACTAAAATAATAACACAGCTCTCAGGAATTATGCGGCGACCAACAGGAACGAACTGCTTCCGAACGGAACCAAAGGGTAACCAATTTTCCAGCAATTAACCCAAAAGGAAGAAAATCATTCCTGGTCATGGGTAACGTAAGGTAATTCCGTAATATAAAATTACAGAAATGAAATACATGAATAAAGAACCTAAAATAATACGTTTTAGACAAAAAGGACAATTAATGAGTTCCTTTTTTTTCTTTTTAATACCATTGGGACTTTTAATACGATTTAATTACGCAACTAACATACCTGTGTTGTAAGGCGGTTCTTTTAGTATATTTGGGATGGATCCGATTAGAATGTTGGCGGAACCTCCTAGTTATTTTGTTCTTCGTGATGTGAAAAATCCGACTTAAAGTCGACCGTGAATTTACTCGCACTTTGAACAAATCTCACCACTGGGAATGATCTTGGGGCAAGGTATCCGACCGTTTTGTCGTACACAAATACAATTCTCTCAATTGAATTAGATTTTCTCGCCACCATCAATCCAACACCACGAAAATACAATAAAAATGGCTCTATAGCCGAAAAACAATAAAAAAACGTCCTCCCTGCGCGGACAAAACAGCGCGCGCGTATTCGCCAAAATTCGAAAGAATGCACATGCATCCACAGGTGTATATAATAAATCGAATTACTAAGTTAAAAAGATAATCTAAACTACATTTCTAACCGTTACAAGTAGTTCACAGTTGACAGACGACAGATGACGACAAATAACAACAAATATGTTTTACACAGTTTCTGTAGAATTGATTTACTGTTAATGTGGGTGGAGGATAAGTAAATTTTTGGTTTGATGCAGAATCGTTATAGAAAATGTCCTAAAAAGTTACAAAGAATGAATTTAAAATTAAAAATAACATGACATGGCTGACAATGGTTAACATTAGTTAACAGTGGTTGACAATGGTTGCCAGTAGATGGCAGTAGTTGACAGTGGTTGACAGTAGTTGACATTAGTTGACATTAGTTGACAGTGGTTGACAGTAGTTGACAGAACTTCACAGTTGACAGATGACGTCAAATAAGAAGTAATAAATAAAAAATTAATAAAAGCTTAGAAATAAAAGTTAACAAATAATATATTTTAAATATCAAATAATAAATAATACTAAAAAGTAATAAATGATAAATTAATTTACAAATAATATAATTTAAATACCAGTTAATAAATAATAATATCAATTTTCAGAATAAAGCTAATAGATGATGAATGAGAGTAGTTGAGAGTGGTTGACAGGAGTTGACAGTAATTAACAATGGTTGACAGTGGTTTACAGTAGTTGACATTAGTTGACAGTGATTGACAGTAGTTGACCATAATTAACAGTATTTGACAGCACTTGACTGTGGTTGACATTGGTTGACAATAGTTGACAGTAGTTGACAATAGTTGACATTAGTTGACATTGGTTGACATTGGTTGACAATGGTTGACAGCAATTAACCTTGGTTGACATTTGTTGACATTCGTTGACAGTAGTTGAAAGTGGTTGACAATAGTTGACAATAATTGACAGCAGTTGACAGTGGTTGACGGTAATTGACAGTAGTTAACAATAGTTGACAGTAGTTGACAATTGTTGACAGTAGTTGACATTAGTTGACATTGGTTAACAATAGTTGACAGTGGTTGACAATAGTTGACATTGGTTAACAATGGTTGACAGTAGTTGACAATAGTTAACATTTGTTGACAATAGTTGACAGTAGTTGACAATAGTTGACATTGGTTGACAATGGTTGACAGTTGTTGACATTAGTTGTTATTAGTTTACATTAGTTGACAGTGGTTGACGGTAGTTGACAGTAGTTGACAATAGTTGATAGTAGCTGACAATTGTTGACATTAGTGGACATTGATTACCAATGGTTGACAGTAGTTGACAATAGTTGACATTTATTTATTTATTTATTGACGGGTAATACCATTGTACAGTGTTCACAGGAATGCAAAAATATTATAAAAATACACAAATAAATTAAAACTAGTTAAATATAAATATAAAATAATATGCGGACAACACGAATACGTAAAAATATTATAAAAATACACAAGTAAATTAAAACTAGTTTAATATAAATATAAAATTATTTACGGACAACATAAATACGTTAAAAATATGTAGATCATAGTATATACATAAAAAAACGAATACATAAATAAATTAAAACTAGATGAATATAGATATAAAACAATTTACAGATAATACAATACATGTTAAAAAATGTTGAACATAGTATATATAAAATACAATATCTTAGCGCTTAAGAAACCGGCATAAATTACAAAGATCGTCATTGAAAAAATCATAACTGCAGTTATTATCGTTTTGGGCTATCCTGCATAAGCCAAAATTCTTAGCATAGTCAGTTCGCATGAATGGAACGTGAAATGTTTGTTTAGTTCTAATATTCTTGGATGGTACATGCAGTCCAAGGAACTGAACTAATTCAGGAGAATTTATCAATCCATTAGCAAGTTGGAAGCAGAAGATAATGTCAGCTTGTATTCTACGTTCCCTTAAAGGGGATAATCCAACATTATAAGTAGTGGTATCATGACTGGAAGATAAATTAAATTTGTATGCAATGTGATTGATACATTTATTCTGAACTCGTTCAAGTACCGATGTGTCCTAAGCTGTATAAGGAGACCATATTAGCCCGCAGTATTCTAAATGGGGGCGAACGAGAGATTTATACAGGAAGATTAAGGTATTGATGTCCCTGAACTGATGAGAATGTCTTTTAATGAAACGAACAATTTGCATAGCTTTTGATGCTATTATTGATATGTGTTTGGAGAAACACCAATTACTAGTAAGAGAATGCCCACGTCTTTGATTTCGTTAACACGACTTAATGTTTCGCCTCCCAGAAGGTAATTATTGCAGCATAAATTTAACTTTTTTGAAAAAGTGATAACATAACATTTTGTGATGTTTAGTTTTATTCTATTAAGCCGGCACCAATCTACGAATCTATTTAGATCTTCCTGCATCATAGTCGAAGATTCCGTATTATTAAAGGCCGAGTATATCTTGATATCACCGGCGTACAATAAATATTGACAATTTTTAAAACATTTGCCGACGTCTTTGATAAAAACGTTAAAAAGAAGAGGCCCCAAATGGGACTCCTGCGGGACCCCAGAAGTGACTCTAACAACTGTAGATATTGTACCACCAATACGGACAGCCAAGGTTCGATCTATGAGATAGGACTTTAACCAACTTAGCATGACACCAGCAATACCCAACTGAGCCAACTTATTAATCAAGATGTTATGATCAACGGTATCAAATGCCTTAGAGAAATCAGTGTAAACTGAGTCAACATACTCACCTTTCTCTAAGGCACCAGTTATATACTGCCCGTACAACAATAGGTTAGTCGCTGTTGAGCATCCGGCTCTAAACCCATGCTGGCGGTTGTCTAGTAAGACGCCAAAGCAACTAGACAAATAATGAGTCACAATTCTTTCAAATATTTTAGCAATATATGAAAGAATTGACATGGGACGATAATTGCTGGCAATGTTTCTTAAGCCGCCCTTATGAATAGGTGTAATAAATGCAGTCTTCCAGCACGAGGGGAAGACACCTTGGTTTAGAGATTGTCTAAATAGAAGCTAAATGGGTCCACTAAGAGAAAATGCGCATTCGCTAAGTATAATAGTCGGCAATCCATCAGGCCCGGTACACTTTGTGACCTTTAGATCTAATAACTCATGTAAGATAGTGGAAATTGCTATATGATAATTGTGACGAACACGTTGTAACTTCATTGTTAAAATCAGACCCAAAAAACTTTGCAAATAAGTTTACTGTATTTTGACGATCACTAATTATAACTTCATTATCATTAAAAGACTCAGGGATTGTAGAGCTATTCGATCTACTGGAATTAACGAATTTCCAGAATGTGCGGGAATCTAACCTCATGCAATTTTCAATAGATGTAACATAGTTTTTATAGCAAGATGATGATAAATATTTACATTCAGCACGTACGCGCTTAAAGTTGTCATAATCAGATTGTAGACCAGATTGTTTAAATTTTAAATGCAGACTCTTTTTAAGGATTTTATTAATCAGTTCAGTGCTATACCATTTTGGAAAGCGATATTCTTAAGCAGACTTTATAACAACTTTAGGCACGAACGCGTCAATGGCGGTATGTAAAATGGTGTAAAATAACTGAACATTGTGATTGACGTCATTATTAATAAATACACTGTCCCAATGAGTATTACAAAATGCTTCACATTACATTAGTTGACAAAAGTTGACAGAAGTTGACAGTAGTTGACTATCGTTGACATTAGTTGGCAGTGATTAACAGTGGTTGACAGTAGTTGACTCTAGTTGACAGTGGTTGACTGTAATTGACAGTAGTTGACAATAGTTCACAGATGACAGACGACAAATGACGACAAATAACAACATATATTTTTTATAATTTCTATTTACTTGATTTACTTTTAGTGTGGGTGGAGGATAAGTAAATTTTTAGTTTAGATTTCCCTAGCTTCTCGTGGGATCAATAATGAACCAAGAACCAACAAATAAGGGCTCGTCCCCTCAAAGAACAAAATTACGGCGATGGAGTGTGAAATCCTTGCCACGGGAGAGGACTTAGTGCCTGAGACCGACAGGGAGGAACTACTCCTAGCCAGCAATGGATATGAGGTTGGGCAAAAGTCCAAGGACCTCCAGCCACGCAAGCCGCGCCTAAGCGGTGCTGGGAAGAAGAGGTTTAAATACCTCATCAGCAAGGGCATGACGCGGGAAGAGGCAGCACCAAAGGCCTTATAGCCCTTCGGTCCAGCGCGTAAGCAAAAGACCGAAAAACGTACCCGTTCGGACGCCAGTACGCCTAAGGGCACGCCAGCCAAACGTGCGAAAGGGACTGTACAGTCCTCCACGAGCGGCATATCACCACTCAAGCGGGTGCAGGGGCAAACCAAGGCCCTCGCAAGCACAAGCTCGAGTGGCGCCACAATGGGGAAGCAAAATCCCCAAAAATGGCGTCATACAGTCAGGCTGTTCAAGGACTAAAGGTTGGTGTTATAGCAAAGGACTATCCTGCTACTCTCCTGTCAGTGGAACAAATAGAGTCCACACTGAAGTATATCATAGATCTAGTCCTAACAAAGGGGAATGAAGAAGACTCCAGATTCCTTGAGATTCACAAGCGACCTGGGTGGATCGGGATCACCTGCCGAAATGAAGCATCAGGATGAGATCGTCCCCTGGGAAGGTGCAGTCAGGAGTACAGGGACGAACGCATCCTGCAACTGATTGCAGTCCAGAATGGATGCGATGCCTCTAACTGGAGGGTCTTAAGATGGGTAACCGCTGGACTCACTCAAGATGTTACCTTCTTCGTGAATGCTCTGTCCATGGTGAAGAACCTCGTTGGGTATCGGTACGGCGAAGTACACCTTCGCACCAAGGCGAAGGGGCAGGAGCCTCAAGCTCCAAATAGCCCCTGGATCAGGGTAAAAATCCGCCGTTGCAATCCGCAACTGGTTCCGGAGAGGCCAACAAGCCTCTAGGGATCAGAAAGGCTCCAAGGGAAAGCCTGACCAAGAGTCTACCCAAGAAGCAGGCTGATATGCGTCCAAACGGGAGATGGCCAGAGGCAAATTGTGTTTGCCTCAGCCTACTTTCCAGGACCTCACGGACTGGTGCCGCAGGAATGGAAAACATCTTATCACACAGTAGTTGACAGTGGTTGACAATAGTTGGCAGTAGTTGACAATAGTTGACATCAGTTGACATTGGTTGACAATGGTTGACAGTTGTTGACAGTAGTTGACATTGGTTGACAATGGTTGACAATAGTTGACAGTAGTTGACAATAGTTGACATTGGTTGACAATAGTTGACATTGGTTGACAATAGTTGACAGTAGTTGACAATAGTTGACATAAGTTGACATTTGTTGACATTGTGTGACAATAGCTGACAGTAGTTGACAATAGTTGACATTAGTTGACATTAGTTGACATTGGTTTACAATGGTTGACAATGGTTGACAATAGTTGACAGTAGTTGACAATAGTTGACATCAGTTGACAGTTGTTGACAGTAGTTGACATTGGTTGACAATGGTTGACAATAGTTGACAGTAGATGACAATAGTTGAAAATAGTTGATATTGGTTGACAATAGTTGACATTGGTTGACATTAGTTGACATTAGTTGACATTAGTTGACATAAGTTGAGATTTTAACTCGCTAATAAACACAATGATTCGAACGCATGCTAGCATACAAGACCCCATTGATATATTTAACTGCACGAGTCACCATTTTACAAATACCATAATCAAATTGTTTTAGTAACCACAAAATTGCTAAAAATTGTAATTATGCTTGTGTACAATTTTATGTTATTATTTAGTCTTTCAAATGTTATTACATATGTCTCTATGTTTGATAACTTTTCCCTGTTATTAGATCTATGTATCTGTTGGGAAATAAATTATTATTATTATTATTATTAGTTGACATTAGTTGACAATAGTTGACAGTGATTGACAGTAGTTGACATTGGTTGACAGTAGTTGACAGTGGTTGACTGTGGTTGACAGTAGTAGACAGTAGTTGACAATAATTGACTTTAGATGACAGTAGTTGACAATAAATGACAGCGATTGACAGCAGTTGACAGTGGTTGACAGTAGTTGACAGTGGTTGACAATGGTTGGCACTAGTTGACACTAGTTGTTGTTTTCCAGTGTTTATTGAAACGACATGAATGATATTCCTAACGCTTATTATAAAGGAAATATAGGTTTTTCTTTCACTGTTAAAATAAATTCGGCGATGATTTTTAGTGAAATTAGTAAGTTAGAGCCTTCGTCAGTTTGTGGACCAGATGGAATACCTAATTTGTTTATACGTGAATGTATAAACTGGTCAAGTGTCAACAGCTGATAGTTGATTCGCACAAAATTTTATATTTTGATTATCTTATCCTAGTGTTTTATTATAAATTGAACGTGTTGTGTTCTACAGTTATACCATGTGTAATTAAGCCATTTAATTTCTATCGTGTAAGTACTTACGTTTTGCTTTTAATGTGTTCACTCACACCTAACCTCTAAATTCAAGAAACACGAATTCACTCCCTGTATTTTCTTACTGCTACCCATATTCCATCTCTCCGTGGCCTATTTTAACCTGTGACGTATTTTTTAAACCAACACTAAGGGCCTAGTGTTGTGAAGAGAGTGTCCATTGTCTTTTCCTATTTTATTTCCTATTTTATTTTACTTGTTTAACCTCTGTTTCATCCGCTACTTACAACGGCTGATTTTATTTTATATTTTACTTACAATCATGATTTGCTACAGATGCAAAACTCAGGTAACAACCGGCATTAAATGTTTAACATGTAATGGCTTAATGCATCGTAGTTGAATAAAACGTTACAAGGGATTAACAAATTTAAAGTCCGATGTTGTTAATGTCCCCGCATGTTCGTCTTGCATTGGGTCCGATCCAAGCGAGAGCTCATCGGTTACTGATCCCGTTATCCCCTCTCCACAAATACAATTTCGCGGAACTGAGTGCACAAATCAAACAATCTTAACTCCAGAATGCCCCTTACTCGAATTGGAATTACGCGCAGTGAGACATGATTTGCAGGATCTTAAGCGCGAAATTATTGATTTAAAATCACTATTCTCATCGTTGTGTGAACGTTTATCAATGAACGAGAATGAAGTATTGTGTTCGGGAATTATCAACCAATCTCCTAAGCCGGTGGATGATAACTTTATTTCCGTTCCCTCTACTTCTGCCAATAGTAATGGTAATATTAGGAAAACCACTACAAATCGTCCATCGATCGTCATTGATATTCCATCAACCATCCGTCCAGCTACCAAGTCTCCAGCGGATTACTTCAGCTGATAAATTACCGGAATCTGTTTCATCTAATAAAAATCCCAACTCCAAATCGATTATCAGAGGGACTGCTGAAAATTTAGGTATTCAAGCAGCTCAACGACGTACATTTTATCATGTTAACAATTGTGCGCCTTGTACTACAGTCGACGACATCCGGATTTTTTTCCGGAATAATCTTGGTATCAACGATGTTACTTGTTTACCGCTTACCAAAAACGAAGTCTATACTTCTTTTAAAGTTGGTATAGCTACTAGCGCTACTGACGGCATATTATTAGCTGATAAATGGCCAAAGGGTGTTTCCATACGTGTTTTTATAAATCGAAGGCGTAAACTCAACCCATTTAATGCACCAAGCGACGTCAATAAATCTTCTTTTTTACAAAGCCCGCCAGTTCACCCAGTTCAAACTCCAATCTAGCCCTGCCATCTTCATCTCCCTCACCCTCGTTAGTCAATATATCAGTCGATCAACCTACATACCCTTCGTTGAGTGTATATCATCAAAACGTTCGCGGAATGCGCTCTAAATTGTTCGCATTAAATACTGCTTTACCTTTATTTGAGCATGACATTTTTATACTTACGGAAACGTGGCTGACGGGTTCAATATCTAATTCTGAATTAGGATTCATTAACTGTAAAGTTTACCGATGTGATCGTAATTGTGCTGCAACGTCTAAATCTCGTGGCGGTGGAGTTCTAGTTGCAGTATCAAATAGATACGCATCTTATGAAGTTCATAGTCACAGCAATCTCCATGAAGATTTGTATGTTTGCATTCACATCGGTAGCTGCAAAATTATACTCGGAGCTGTATATATACCACCTAACTCTGATTTAGCAGTTTATCAAAGTCACTGTGAGTCTGTGGAATTAATTTCTAACTCTAATAAGCTGTACATGTTCGGCGATTACAACTTGCCATCCGCATCTTGGATTAATGATGAATACGGTGTTAGAACTGATTCCACCTGTACTAAAACCTCCTTAGGGTCCAACACTTTTGGTTATATTAACTCTCACCAATTAAATTGTGTTTATAATTCGAATTCAGTTATGTTAGATCTTATTTTTGCGCCATCTGAATTAGCATCCAATTTAAATCTCTCCGAGTCGACGTCTTCTATTTTACCCTGTGATGCCCACCACTCACCATTAGATATTACTATTAAATTAGAAACTTCACTTGGAAATGTTTGGCTAGGTAATAAGGATGTTCTTGTTTACGATTTTAAGCGCGCGGATTATACATCAATCAACAATGCCCTTCTTAATGTGCGGTGGGATGCTATATTCGCGGGTTGCAGCATCGATGTGGCCTGATATTTATTCTATTCCATTACATTTGGGATAGTAGATCAACATGTACTTAAAATAAGTCCAGTCCGCAAGAAGACCTCCCGTTTCCCTAATTGGTTCAGTACTGATTTAAAAAGTCTTGTACTTTTGAAAAAACGATTACATAAATTATACAAATTATCTCGGTGCCCTTCAGATTACTCTAAATTTTCTATTATTCGTGAGGTTAACACACAGTGCACAGGAATGTTATTCTAACCATATTCATAAGGTCGAAAATTCTATTAAAAGTAACCAAAAAGCCTTTTGGGGTTACGTTAATCATAAACGCAATTCCAATCATATTCCTTCGATCATTGTAGATGGTGACACAATTATTTCCAGTGAAGAGGGAATAGTTGACCAATTTTCACAATATTTTGGAAGTATTTATCGACCTGCAACTATCACTATTCAAGCACATAATAGTCCGAACATTAACACTAATATTAATGAGTGCTTTCCTCCTGTTCTAAAAATATCAGATATTCTAAATGAGCTTCTTTCCTTGAAGGCTAATAACTGCCTTGGTTCAGATGGGCTGCCCGCAATTTTTCTTTATAACTGTGTTTTTGCATTTAGCCGTCCTTTATAGTTACTATATAACCTATCTCTTTCCACGGGAACATTTCCCAAATGTTGGAAAAGCGCATTTATTACACCGATCCACAAATCTGGCGAAGTAAAACATGTTTGTAATTATAGGCCTATATCTATTCTATCTGTGGTGCCTAAGATATTTGAAAAGTTACTTACTTCCCACTTAACAGCAATTTGTCAATCTTCAATCTCCATGCACCAACACGGCTTTAGAACAGGAAAATCGACTTCGACCAATCTTTTGGTTTATGAATCATTTATTGTCGATGCTTTCGCAGACAGATGTCAGGTAGATTCTATCTACACAGACTTCTCAAAAGCGTTTAATACTGTTGATCAGATGATCTTGCTTGATAAATTGCGTTGTTTCGGTATTGATGGTATCCTATTGGACTGGGTAAAATCATATCTGATCGACAGGACTCAATATGTTCGTATTGGGAACTGTATTTCTCGTCCTATTAATGTAACATCTGGTGTTCCGGAAGGTTCCCATCTAGGGCCCCTGCTCTTTAATATTTTTATTAATGATGTAGTGAACTGTTTTTCAAATGCAAAGTGCTTATTATTTGAGGACGACATGAAAATTTTTATGAAAGTTCGATCAATGGAAGATGCGTCATTACTCCATTCTGATTTACACACATTTGGGCAGTGGTGTAATGAAAATAAGCTGGCACTTAACCTCAAAAAATGCAATGTGATAACCTTTTCTAGGCGCCAATCCACATTGCTATATGACTACTCTCTTCTGGGTGAACCTCTATCACGAGTCAACTGCATTAAAGACCTTGGCGTTACCTTTAATACCACCTTCAATTTTTCTAGTCATATATCTAATATCGTGGCCAAATCCTACCAGCTTTTGGGGTTTATTAAACGGAACGGGATTGCTTTTCGTGACTATCGCACACTAGTCCTGCTTTATAACGCCTTTGTTTGCCCACAGCTGGAGTATTGTTCCAGTGTCTGGTCTCCACATACTAGTGTAGATAAAGGAAAAATTGAGTAGGTTCAGAAGAAGTTTGTACGATTTTTTTATCATTTAAGTGTAATGTACGTTACAACTATCAATATGGACTCTCGACCTTCAAAATGACTAGTCTTGAAACAAGAAGGTTTAATTCAGATGTAATGCTTGTACAAAAAATCGTTCAAAACAACATCGACTGTTCTGACCTACTGTCAACTATGGTCAACCACTGTCAACTATGGTCAACTAATGTCAACTAATGCCAACTAATGTCAACTACTGTCAACCATTGTCAACCAATGTCAACTAATGTCAACAAATGTCAACTATTGTCAAGTACTGTCAACTATTGTCAACTACTATCAACCATTGTCAACCAATGTCAACAACTGTCAACTATTGTCAACTAATGTCAACTATTGTCAACTACTGTTGACTATTGTCAACTATTGTCAACTATTGTCAACTACTGTCACCCACTGTCAAGTAATGTTAACACTAATAATAATGAGTGCTTTCCTCCTGTTCTAAAAATATCAGATGTTCTGAATGAGCTTCTTTCCTTGAAGGCTAATAACTGCCTTGGTCCTAATGGGCTGCCCGCAATTTTTCTTTATATCTGTGCTTTTGCACTTAGCCGTCCTTTATGGTTATTATATAACCTATCTCTTTCCACGGGAACATTTCCCAAATGTTGGAAGAGCGCATTTATTACACCGATCCACAAATCTGGCGAAGTAAAACATGTTTGTAATTATAGGCCTATATCTATTCTATCTGTGGTGCCTAAGATATTTGAAAAGTTACTTACTTCCCACTTAACAGCAATTTGTCAATCTTCAATCTCCATGCACCAACACGGCTTTAGAACAGGAAAATCGACTTTGACCAATCTTTTGGTTTATGAATCATTTATTGTTGATGCTTTCGCAGACAGATGTCAGGTAGATTCTATCTACACAGACTTCTCGAAAGCGTTTGATACTGTTAATCAGATGACCTTGCTTGATAAATTGCGTTGTTTCGGTATTGACGGTATCCTATTGGACTGGGTAAAATCATATCTGACCGATAGGACTCAATATGTTCGTATTGGGAACTGTGTTTCTCGTCCTATTAATGTAACATCTGGTGTTCCGCAAGGTTCCCATCTAGGGCCGCTGCTCTTTAATATTTTTATTAATGATGTAGTGAACTGTTTTTCAAATGCAAAGTGCTTACTATTTGCAGACAACATGAAATTTTTTATGAATGTTCGATCAATGGAAGATGCGTCATTACTCCATTCTGACTTACACACATTTGGGCAGTGGTGTAATGAAAATAAGGTGGCACTTAACCTCGAAAAATGCAATGTGATAACCTTTTCTAGGCGTCAATCCACATTGCTATATGACTACTCTCTTCTGGGTGAACCTCTATCACGAGTCAACTGCATTAAAGACCTTGGCGCTACCTTCAATACCACCTTAAACTTTTCTAATCATATATCTAATATCGTGGCCAAATCCTACCAGCTTTTGGGGTTTATTAAACGGAACGGGATAGATTTTCGTGACTATCGCACACTAGACCTGCTTTATAACGCTCTTGTTCGCCCACAGCTGGAGTATTGTTCCAGTGTCTGGTCTCCACATACTAGTGTAGATAAAGGAAAAATTGAGCAGGTTCAGAAGAAGTTTGTACGATTTTTTTATCATTTAAGTGTAATGTACGTTACAACTATCAATATGGACTCTCGACCTTCAAAATGACTAGTCTTTAAACAAGAAGGTTTAACTCAGATGTAATGCTTGTACACAAAATCGTTCAAAACAACATCGACTGTCCTGACCTACTCAATTTAATGGGCATTCATGTACCTCGGCGCCGCTTACGTGATTACACCACATTTTATATTCCCTTTCAAAGGACGGATTATGCCCGGCACTCAGCCGCAACGCGAATTTTAAGAAACGCCAACGCAGTCGCCAATTTTGATTTTATTGTTGACTCATTAAGTAGTTTGCGTCGGTTACTTAATAATTTGTAATGTGTTTGTTTTTATCAGTAAAGTAATTTTTAATTATTTATTCTTTGTTTAGTATTTAAGGATCGTTTGTACTTGTACTCTGTAAATAGCTTCCGTGAATAAATATATTATTATTATTATTATTATTATATATACTATAACACCTGTACTTGACTATTTGTTTAACCAATCAATTACCGAACAATCTCTTCCAGAAATATGGAAAACGAAATAATTGGCATTAGTTGACAGTTGTTGGCAGTGACGTCAAATAAGAAGTGATAAATAATAAATTAATAAAAGCTTAGAAATAAAATTTAACAAATAATTTATTTTAAATATCAAATAATAAATAATACTAATAAGTAAAAAATGATAAATTAAAAAACTAATAATATAATTTAAATACCAGTTAATAAATAATAATGATAATAATTTTCAGAATAAAGCTAATAGATGATGAATGACAGTAGTTGAGAGTGGTTGACAGTAGTTGACATTAATTAACAATGGTTGACGGTGGTTTAGAGTAGTTGATATTAGTTGGCAGTGATTGACAGTAGTTGACAGTAGTTGATAGCGGTTGACAGTAGTTGACAGTGGTTGACAATAGTTGACAGTAGTTGACAATGGTTGATAGTAGTTGACAGTGGTTGACAATGGTTGACAGTAGTTAACAATAGTTGACATTACTTGACAGTGGTTGAGAGTAGTTGACAATAGTTGACAATAGTTGACAATAGTCAACAGTAGTTTACAATAGTTGACATTAGTTGACAATAGTTGACAGTTGTTGACATTGGTTGACAATGGTTGATAGTAGTTGACAATAGTTGACAGTACTTGACATTGGTTGACAGTAGTCGACATTAGTTGACAATGGTTGACAATGGTTGACAGTAGTTAACAATAGTTGGCATTACTTGACAGTGGTTGAGAGTAGTTGACAATAGTTGACAATAGTTGACAATAGTCAACATTAGTTGACAATAGTTGACATTAGTTGACAATAGTTGACAATAGTTGACAGTTGTTGACATTGGTTGACAATGGTTGATAGTAGTTGACAATAGTTGACAGTACTTGACAATAGTTGACTTTTGTTGACATTAGTTGCCATTGGTTGACAATGTTTGATAGTAGTTGACACTAGTTGACATTAGTTGACATTAGTTGACCATAGTTGACAGTGGTTGACCATAGTTGACAGTAGGTCAGGACAGTCGATGTTGTTTTGAACGATTTTGTGTACAAGCATTACATCAGAATTAAACCTTCTTGTTTCAAGACTAGTAATTTTGAAGGTCGAGTCCATATTGATAGCTGTAAGGTACATTACAATCGAATGACAAAAAAAAATTTTCCTATATCTACACTAG